>CAWYQG010000508.1:0-56765 GCA_963966155.1 Clivina fossor
ATTTGGGATGAATTTAAGGATCGTATAATTCAGTGTGCGAAAGAAGTGTGTGGTGAAAGAATATTAGGCACGTGTCCGAAGAATGCATGGTGGAATGATCAGTTGAAAGAAGCAGTTGCTGAGAAAAAGGACGCTTATTTGAATTATTTGTGTGTTAAGGATTTGCCTAGTAGTTTATGTGTTGAACGTTATCGTGAATACAAGGAAAAGAATAAATGTGTTAAAAGACTAGTTAATAATTGCAAAAAAGAAATGGAAGAGAGAATGAGTGAAAGGTTGACGACTGATTTCAGTATGAATAGGCGAATGTTTTGGCAGAACGTGAAGAGAATGAAAGGTGGTAGTGTGAAAACCGTTAAGGCGGTTAAAAGTGCAAGTGGTGATTTATTGTGGAATGAGTTGGATGTAAGAAATAGGTGGTGTGAATTTTTTAAAGATTTATATGGTAGTAATAATAATGAGGCAATGAATTATGTTTCTGTAATTTTGAATCGAAGTGAGGTTGAATATGACATTGATGAAAGTGATGTGAGTGATGCTTTAATGCGTGTTAAATGTGGTAAGTCTCCCGGTATGGATGGAATTACTAATGAAATGCTGAAGTATGGAGGTGAAAAAGTGTTTGAATGGTTAGTTTTTATATTTCGTTTATGTTTAAAGCGTTGTGTGGTTCCTGATGACTGGAAACGAGCTGTCATTTGCCCTTTATTTAAAGGTAAAGGCAGTTCAAGTGAATGTACTAATTTTCGAGCGATTAGTCTTCTGAGTGTTCCCGGTAAATTATTTGGTAAAATAATAATTCATAAGGTTAGAGCACTAACTATTTCAAAAATTAGTGACGTTCAGGGTGGATTTTTGCCAGAGAGAGGATGTGTGGATCAATTGTTTGCTCTTCGTATGATTGTCGAAAAGTCACTTGACAAAAATAAAAAAGTGTTCTGTGGCTTTCTTGATTTAAGAAAAGCTTATGACAGTGTTCTTCGCGAAATTTTGTGGGATGTGCTTTGCGAGTACGGTGTTAATGGTAATCTTTTAGGAGCAATTCAAGCTCTGTATGATGGAAGTGAAGCTGCAGTACGAGTTGATGGTTGCTTAAGTGATTGGTTTCGTATAGATGTTGGCGTCAAACAGGGCTGTGTTATGTCTCCTTGGCTATTTAATTTATATATGGATGTACTTCTTCGAAAAGCTTTCTGTGGTAATGATGGTATACAAATAGGTGATTGTGTTGTACCTGCTTTAGCGTATGCTGATGACGTTGTTGTTTTGGCTGAATCTGAAGAAAAACTGAGAAGGATGATTGATAGAATTAATGTTGTTGGTAAAGATATGAATCTTGTGTTGAATGTTGATAAGTGCAAAGTTTTAGTTTTTGAGAAAGGTGATTTGATGACTGAATGTAATGTTCATATTGACGGTGCACGTTTAGAGCAGGTAGATGAATTTGTGTATTTGGGTAGTTTGCTGTCTAGAGATGGCCGTTTTGATCGTGAAATTGAAAGGAGAGTAAATGCTGGTTGTAAGGTTTTGGGTGCTTTGGGAACTTTTGCTAGGAATGTAAATGTTTCAAAAGAAGCCCGTTTAAGTATATACAATGCAGTTTTGGTGCCTACGGTGATGTATGGTAGTGAATGTTGGGTTTGGTTGCAAAAGCATAAACGGAAAATGACTGCTGTGGAAATGAGATTTTTACGTGGGGTATGTGGTGTAACTAGGAGAGATCGGGTACGAAATAGACTAGTGTATGATGAGTGTGAAATTGAAAAAAATGTTGTAGCAAAAGTTGGTGTTAGTCAGTTAAGATGGTTCGGACATGTTGAGCGAATGTCTAATGAACGTTTGGTTAAAAAGATTTATTTGAATGATTTTGATGGTTTACGTTTGCGTGGACGTCCAATGAGTAGTTGGAGTGATATGATTGAGAGTGTTTTGCGTGAGCGAAAGTTTCCAAGTAGTAGGAATAGAAGAGCATGTATGAGAGGAATTATGAATGTGGATGAAGCGAAAGTTGCTTGTTTGGATAGGAGTGTTTGGAGGCGACTGATTTCGGGATAATGAAAAGAGTTTGTGCCACACCCTTTTGGGTATATGGCGTGATTGTGTATGTATGTATGTATGTATGTATATTTTGACATATCAAAATGATGAAAATACTTTTCTAGAGTAAATCCGCAGTAAAACAAATACATAATGGAACGTAATATATGTGACCGGCCGAGTTATCTCGGATACGCTCTTTTTGGACCACATAGTATGTCCCTAGATATCTCGGGCCTGGTCCTTGAGGGGTAAATGAGAGCAACACAATTAAATTTAGTATAAGGGCCTGTATATTGCTATTACTTTTGGTGAATTTTGGTGCAGATTTTTTCAAAGATATATTTAAAACTAGTACATATTATAATTTTAAAGATAATAAATAAATTTCTTCAATGTAAAGCAGATTTAAATAAAAATAGTACGAAATTTAAATGTGACAGTTCATCAATAGCACACAATGTAGTATATAGTATGTACGTTTTAGAGATACTATGTACGTTTTACACTATCAAAATTTAAAAAAAAATCTACAAATAAAATTTAATATTATCATCTTTTTAATATTTTTTTTTTAAATACACATGTACCATAAGTGTTTGTGTGTCTGACAGACTTCTATTTGTGCTATGATATACTTTATTTGCTGTACAAAATTAATCACTATTGATATTGTGTAAAACGATTTGACTATATGATGATCGCTAGATAGCCAGTGCCGTAATCTAACTGGAATGAGCAACTGGAATTAACAACTATTAACAGTTTCATTTAAATCTTTGTAGTAATACACTGAAGTATTAAATTGTGATATCTTTAAAACAGTATTATGGTATTATAGTAATTAATTTAAAATTACAAGTTATATAAAACAACTAGATTTTTGATCATTCCACAATTATTAAGATGTTCTATAAATGTTCTGAAATCTAATTATTTTAGCCACAAGAAAAATTCGGCAATATTACTCACTTGTTGTGCAAATAAGCTATAAAATGCTTTTTTAATACTATAAGATAAACACGATATTTCAAAATTACACTCCGCATTTTGTTGTTCTATCTATTTATCTATCTTTCATAAGGATGGTATATCCTTAGGTCCCAATAGTAATGCGACGTAGTAGCATATTGTAGTTTTTCTTTGATTTATCTGATGAAAAAAGTTCTATTTCTCTTATGAAGTCCAGCAACTCGGACCAAGAAAGCCTGTACACCAAATTACTATTTTTTTTGGATGAGGCTATTTATACATACGGTATGTATACGCAATTGGCTATTTATACATACTGAAAAAAAACAAACCTATAAACCAACTTATTAACTTAACCTACCCTAAATAACCAATTGCGTAAACATACTGTATGTATAAATAGCCAATTTCGTATACATACCGTATGTATAAATAGCCATACTTTTATTTTTTTTACTTAATATAATTTACCAAGTTAGTCTTAAGAAAAAGTTAAACTACATTTAAAATTTTAACGATTTTGAACTAATAACATTAATGATAAAATTATTAATCGTGGAAATGTATACGCAATTAATACAAACAAATCATAAAACAAACTCAGTATTATCTTACATTCTGTTAATTTATTGTTTATAATTTTATAATAAATAGAAATACTATTCATATTTGATAAGAGATAGAAGTAAAAATTTATTTTAAAGCAAAAAATAAAAGCACTTTTTCATATACAAACGAGATGGAAATACGTATTTGTATATGTAATTCTTTTTGACAAGTTATAAATATATACATCTTTCTGTATTACATAAAGCCAGATTATTATCAATTATAAAATATTTCCTAAAAAACATATAAAATTATTTATTTTTTAATCACTACATTTTTCATTTATATGCAGTCGATTCCGCTTAATTGGGCCACCGCTTAATTGGGGCAGCCGCTTATTTGGGTCAAATCTCAAAGAACAGAAACCAAACCAAGGAACCAACAGTAAATTTACATGTTTAATTGGGACAACATTGGGCCAGTAAATTTAAGATCGCAGTACATATTATGTTAAAATATTCACAAGAAAAAATATTTACAAATAATTTAATATGATACGCTTCATATCTTTTTGATTCACAAGATGGAAAATTATATTTAAAAAACCAGCAAATATGTATCAATTAATTACATTAGTATCGCGCGCTGTGAACTTTATTCCCAACACATTCATTCACGTATGACGTACGGACCCGCGTGCGATCAAAAGTTAATGTTTACCCTCGCGTTGTAAAAGTGAAATGTTACAAAAACAAACATATTTTTGCATTGAATTAAAAATGTATGTACCTATTTATTATTTTATTTTGGAATTTATTATTATTTTTTCTTAAAAGTTTATATTTTTTGGTTATATGTAGTTTATAGTTTTGTCGAAGAATTTATAAAATAAAATTATTGAAAGAAAAATATGAATTGTTTAATTTTATGTAAAATTTGTTTAATTGGGGCAGCCGCTTAATTGGGCCAAAATGCTCTAATCCCGATGTGTCCCAAATAAGCGGAATCGACTGTATTATTAAATTAAATTATTTTTAATAAAATTAATCTTCAGGCTCTTATTTTGTTAAAATTATTTTTGTTAATTTTTTCTTATTAAAACTCGATTGAAACCGGTTTTTATTTTCAGATGAATATTATTATAATGATTATATAATTTAATTTTGGTATATGTCAAAACAATAATTTAAATCTAAATACATAATTTTCCTCATATATTTTTCTAATGATTTATAAAAGTTTTTAAAACCACAAAATACAAAAAAAGTTTAGTAAACAACAAAATTAAAAATGATAATAACATTGTTTCTAGGTTAGTCCTAGACCATTCGTTCTTATAGATGTTCATTTTTATTAAAAATACACAGTCAATATATTTAAATTTTGCGCGCATATGTGTCACAAACAAATCACAAGACTAAATTGAACTGTGCAAGCCCAGGAAACTGTCACTTTCAAAATTCCTTATTTTTTCTCGCGCAAGCCCCATATCAATAGGTTCGGTACAAGACAACTTGTCTCTCAGCACCAGACGACTCTGCTCCAAGACAACTCGGCACCGGGACAACTAAACACGGGACAACTCGCCATTTGGGAAACTTAACATCGGGATATTAGCTTAAAAACAGCAAGGTCTGTTATTTTAAACATTAAATTATTTTTTTCTCACCTCATTTATAAAAGTGATTTTTGCCAAAAGTACTTTTGACGTTTACTTAAAATTATTTATTAAGCAATTTATAATAGTTTACATAAATTTTATAATACCAAATATAATAAAATTGATCATAAATAGAAAAACTATTTACAATTGATAAAAACAGAAGCAAAAAGTTATTTTGAAATTAATAATAAAAGCACTTTTTCACGAAGAAGTGAGGTGAGAATACTGGCCATTGAATTTCATATGTTTGTTCTTTAATTGTCAATACATTGATATATTAGTTTTTGGATGTTTTGGATAATTAGCTGTTGCAGATATATTTGAACATATTAAATCTGAATTGAATATAATTTATATTGTAATTGAAAATATATTTAAGTTCTTAATATTAAAAATTACTTCGTGATAAAAACAGTTAAATATAATATACATAAAATATTTTAATATGCAATTTTAGCATAATTAAATTGTTAATTTTACTTATAGGGTGTTTCATTAAAAAAAATTTTGTTTGAAAAAACGAGAACATAACGATATGATAATTTTTACAATATTTATTTATTTTTGAAATTATTATTTATTTTCAAAGATTGTTTAATTTTTAAGCTTATATTATAGTACTTTTTTTTAAAATGTACATCAAAAATTAACAATTATTTTAAAAAAAATTAAAAGTGGCAACATTTTTTTTTGTCAATGATAATCGCTATTTTTTTTTACTTAATATAATTTACCAAGTTAACAATTAAAAACACAAAATATTAAATTCAGTGTTTGTACGAAACATCCGGTTAAAAAAAAAAACAATTGTAATATATCAGATATACAAACATCATTAGATTTTTTTTATATTACATTTTTCATTCATATTACATTCATTTTTAAAACAATTTAATATGTATAATAACAAAACTTATTCTAGCTAATATTCGGATGACAAATTATCCGAGTGCCGAGTTGTCCAGGTGCCGAGTTGGCTCGGTGCCGAGACTCCAGTGCCGAGTCATCCAGTGCCGAGTTGTCGGTGCCAAGATGTTCGGTGCTGAGTTGTCCCGATGCGATGCCGAGATGTTTAGGTACCGAATTGTCCTGTGCCGAGATGTCCACTACCGATTTTTTCGGAGCCGAGTTGTTCGTTTTCGCAGTTGGTCTTCTCCTATTGGTTTCCTACTATTTCTGTGACTATTATTACGAATGCCCGGGCCCGGGTAACCACTCAACAATTCATATTTCGGATAACAGTTCATTTCTCACAATCAGATAACGTGTCAGATCGAGTCGGATTAAGGCCAGTTCAAGGCAAACAAAAGGCTATATTCAGACAAGTGCGTGGTGGGAATAAAGAAAAGAATAATTTTACATTCGATTTATTCGTTTAATACTACATATTTATGGTAACTAATTATTAGAAAAATTAGCTAATTTATTTACAATTAATGATATACTAATTGGTTACATAAAAATTATTTATATAGTCTTCAGGTAACAAATTTTAATATAGTTTGTAAAGGTGTATGTTTGTGTTATTCACTAGTTCAATAATTGAACTAGTGAATAACACAAACATACACCTTTACAAACTATATTAAAATTTGTTACCTGAAGACTGTATAAATAATTTTTATGTAACCAATCAGTATATCATTTTTCATATCTGTCGTAGTAGTAAAAAGAGCATCGTAAATAAAATAAAATATTTGCAAATTACTTTTTCTAGAAAAATTTAAATTATTTAAATAATATATTCAACATTGTCTTAAATCTTTTAAATCGAATGTCTATCAAATATTAATTTTATTATTTCTAAAACTATATAATTTTTAAATTGTTATATGTTAATTATATCGTATTAGGATTTTCTTATAACTTACTCTGTCTCTACCAATTGTAAGTTAAATATGTGCTTTGATGTAACTAACCTAACTTAAAAGAAATGTTAAAATAAAATACATGTATGCTATTGTAGCTCCCTGGAGATGATACAATAAATATCAAAAGCTTGGATTAGTGTTTCAATTAAGTTTCATTTGCTAAAAGCCCTAACAGACTGCTTTTAACCCATGGAAATTTTATTATTATCTAAATCAACACGCATACTAAATATGAATTAAAATTAAGTAGTTTTAAAAATTTATAACTCAAATATAAAAACATTTTTTTATACATAAAAATACAAAATAGATTTCAAATACATTTTTATAAAATTATTACATATACAATTAATATTTGTAACATTTTATTTATTTATACAAAGATACTAATATGAATAATATTGATGCAGATATAAACTGTCGGAGACAAAAGCACAATTAGATACTGCAACAACTAGGGTTCATCTTTGCGAAACCCATGTTGAATATGCATCAGGTCAAGAGGGGGCATCAATACCTAAACGTAGAACCAGAAGGTAAATTGTAAACTTTTTATTTAATCTTCTATATATATACTTATATAAATAATTTAAGTGAGAATTAATGGTTGTAAAGAACAAATATGAGAATATATCAAATATAAGCATGGAATAACTATTCAACTGAAAATGAAAAAACTCATATCACCTCGACCTGGGATCGAACCAGGGTCACTCTACTTGCCGGGTGGAAACTCTATCATTGAGCTACCGAGTTGACACCAGATCTAGTGACAGAAGTTTAATCAATTTAATTTAGTTCAATGTTTTGGAGTGACCTTTGTTCGATCCCAAGTAACTTTTTTTTTACCTCATTCTGGTATGGCAGGAAAAATTATTAAAAATTCAAATATGTTTTTTAGAATTTTCAATAATTTTTCCTGCAAAATTAGTATGAGATAGAGAAAAAAGTTACTTAACTATTATGTAGACACATTTTTTCTCTATTTTACTGAATTTTTTCGAATTTTTTTGAGCAAATTTTGAAAAAAGTTTTATTTTGAAAAAATCCCCCCTTGTCAAATTTTCAAAAATTCAGTTTTTAATTTTTTTCTATTAAACGATGCATCTTAGAATAATAGTTTTTTTTACTAAATTATTGTACTCATTATTTCGCATTTTTCCATATCATGCTTATTTTATTAGACCTCATAGTTTTTGAGAAAAAAAAAAATAAAAACCAAAAAACTAAAAAAAAAAATTCTAGCGCCCAAACGGAACATGGTAACAAATTAAAACTAAAACCAAATTATAGAACTTTTTATTGCCTATCAAAAAGTATTCTAAGTATTTCTCCGAATTTTACTCGAGAAAGTAGTATATCGCAAATTATCGAATTTGCATGTTAAACGTCCATACGAACTTAACGAACGAATACCCGGTATATATTATATATATATATAAGTATATATATATATATATATATATATATATATATATATATTATATATATATATATTATATATATATATATTATATATATATATATATATGTATATATATATATATATATATATATATATATATATATATATATATACAGGGTGTCCCCGGATGGGGTTGCGCACTCTTGTAAACTTTTTTATTTTGGAGTTTTCGGCAAAATGTTATTTTTCATAAAAAGTTTTGCTTGGCTTGAAACTTATTTTTAGCCAACTTTCGATATTTTAAAATCAAGTAGGCCTTTACAGTTGAGCAAAAACTATTTTCATTTTAGGTAAAGTACCTTTTCTGTTCATAGTATGCCAAAATCTTGTTAAGAAAAGTTGTTCGGAATGAAAAGTTATGGCCATATGCAAATTTTCAGGACGATAGTTCTACTTTGATAAAATTCGAAAAGTTATTGAGTTATGTAAATTTTCGTCGCAGAATTAATAATAAAGATTTTTGCTATTGTCGACGCCATATTGATTATTATCATAGTACGGTAGGTCAAGTACTGCTATTTGAACGATATTATAAAATTGCGTAAACTTCGCATGATGTAATAGGAAAATAGAACGAACTGCAGTAAACAATTGCTGTAACTGCATACATCATATCTAGGATATTTTATTCTTTAATACAACATAACAAAAAACAAATTAAATTCTAAACATTGAAATTATTCCACGTAATATCCTCCTCTTAGTACACATTTTTCTATTCGGGTTCTAAATTCTAGGTAGGTCGATGAAAGCATTTCTTCATTCACACTAGCAACAGCTGCTATGATTTTTTGTTTTAAATTTTCCAAATCATTTTCTAAATTATTATTATTATTATTATTATTTTATTTATTTGCATATGGCCATAACTTCTCATTCCGAACAACTTTTCTTAACAAGATTTTGGCATACTGTGAACAGAAAAGGTACTTTACCTAAAATAAAAATAGTTTTTGCTCAACTGGAAAGGCCTACTTGATTTTAAAAAATCGAAAGTAGGCTAAAAATAAGTTTATGGGCAAGCAAAACTTTTTATAAAGAATAACATTTTGCCGAAAACTCCAAAATAAAAAAGTTTACAAGAGTGGGCAACCCCATCCGGGGACACCCTGTATATATATATATATATATATATATATATATATATATATATATATATATATATATATATAAGCCATTCGCATTTCTAAAAAAAAATATGAAATACACATGCGCAATTTTAATTTAACTTCAGTCTTATTTTATTCTTTTTTTTTGTCGTCCAATTATACAAGACGCAATACGAATGCCAAATGATATTACGTAGATTTTTTTGTCTTAGACATGCGTGTATATTAGCGAATCTATTATTAACGTGGTCACACTTGTAAAATGCATTGTGACACGCGAAAATACTGTTTTTGAATTTTATACTTATAGCTCACATTCGCTATCTGTCTGCAAAATTTGACATGCATTTTTAATCCATTTCTATTTAACCAATTTTCTTAACATTTTCATATTTTATATGAACGCTTAATCCTTGAACTGCAGCTACATTTAACATTCATTCATTTGAAATCTACTTCCGCTTAACCGATTTGAAACAACTAAAAAATAAAAAATAAATATATAATAATAAAACTGTAAGCCACCTTTTCCATTGAAGAAATACAGTGTCATGTACAGTAAAGCGTTCCATATTAATTTATTAGTGTTTGTGTTCAAGTTTCACAAACTTTAGTAAAAGTTAAAACGTCCCACGGTTTTATTTCTAAAGCACATATGACAAATTATTTTATAATTTTTAGTGAGTTTGTAAATTAAACCATGTTTTTATTTTTTTAATTACGATTTATTTTTATACAAATACTGCATTATACCTTAAATACATAAAATATTTTTTAATACTGTTTGTTCATAAACATTCAATATTTATCAGTAAAAATAGTATATTCAAATGAATTCTGCAGAATTTTCTAAGTTTTTAAGCTAAGCCATTATTGCATGAAATACTATGTTTTTATAATAAATACAGAATAAAAAGTCACAAAATTATACGTGCGGCAAACAAATTTTATTCAGAAAATCTGAATATTAGGAAAATTTAGAATCAAAAATTAAAACATGGTATAATTAAACAGAAAATCCAAATTGACTGGCACATCATGATTTGTTCTTGAACACATAAAATGATTGTTATATCTCATGTTTTCTTATAATTTTATGGTCATTAATAAAGCTGGTTACTTTTCAGAGGTAATGTAAAAGAAAGAGCACGAGGTCCAGTATGGCGATTTTTAGAAGAGGTGTTGGACGAAAAATTAGAGAAAAGATCGAAATATTTTTTAGATGAAAGAATAGCAAAATGCGAAAAACAGAAATATCAGAATCTCAAACATTGTAAGTTTTATTGTTCAAAACAAATAATCCTAATTATATTTATACATTAAATCATCTTCTGCTCTAATTAGGCATTAAAATATCATCGTTCATTACTACACGTTTATTGTGTTAGTCATAGTTTCAAAATAAATATCCATCTCTATGTAATAAACACTATATTAAAAACTACATATACCTAATGCCAATCACTACATACGAATAGAAAGCTATTAATTAGTATTTCAAATTTAAAAAAAGTTTTTACCACAAATTTATTGGTCTCATTCATTCTAGGAAAAAAAAAATCAGTTTTCATTGAAATTAACTGGAAATGTTAAGATTTTAAATAGAAATTTTCTTTTTATTTTTATTGATTAATTTAAATTGAAAATTTTGTAACGTATATCTATGTAGTTTTACATTCTACATTATAAATAACATTGCCTTGCATTACTTATGTGTGTATTTGTAATTTATTTTTTCTGTTTATTTTTGTTTTTTAAGTTTAGACTCTCAGTCTACAAACTATGTTTGCGAAATTGCCCCAAATTCCGTGCAATTTTTCTAAAAGATTCAAAAACGAAGGCACATTTTCGCAATGTACTTAATCATATATTCATTATTGTTTCTGACGTTAATTATAAACAATAAAACATTTATTATATTAATATTTATTATTTTATTATAATAATAAAATAATAAATATTTTACAATAAATTACATCGATTAAAATAGCGGCGCTCTTATTTCATCGGTTTTCAAACTGTGTTCTGCGTAACCGTAAGGTTCTGCGCGATCAGTCCAAAGATTCCATAAAACAGACATTTTTGCAAGTATATATAATAATTTATTGTTTCTTGCATCATTATATTATAAACAATAAACATTTATAATAGAATAGTGTTCTGTAAAAAATATAATTGTTACAAAAGGTTTCTCGTGTCATTAAATTTTGAAGACCACTGGTCTAGAGTAAGGTGTTAAAATAGCCAATCGCGGGTCGAATATAACCCACTAGTTTGTTTATCTTTCATAATCTGGAACACCTTTATAAATAAATATTATCCCATTATAAATTCAATAATGACAATTTTTTTAAATAATTAAAAATAAAACGTTTGTCTTTTCCCTATTAGATAATATGCACCATTTTCAAATTTGACACACAAATCAATCTATCTACCAAAGAGAAAAGAGTACGTTACATAGCGTATGACAGAGCGGTACATCGCCATAGGCTGAAACTTACGATAGTGCCACAGTCATAGCACTTTTTTTGATGCATATAAGCCACAGAAATAATAGTAAATGGGAGAAAACCAATAATTGAGCTTGCGCGAGAAAAATTAATATATTTTGAAAGTAAGTAGGTGTAACGTTACGCCTATGCACTTCAATATTTAGCCTTATGACACACACACACACACATATGCGTGCGAAATTTTTACAAATATTTTATTATGTATTTTCAATAAGAAACACTTATATGGAACAATAAATAGGAATGATCTGGAGACATTATCATTTTTAATTTTATTGTTTACTAAACTCGATTGATTTTGTTTTTTTTTTACATACATACATACATACACAATCACGCCATATACCCAAAAGGGTGTGGCACAAACTCTTTTCATTATCCCGAAATCAGTCGCCTCCAAACACTCCTATCCAAACAAGCAACTTTCGCTTCATCCACATTCATAATTCCTCTCATACATGCTCTTCTATTCCTACTACTTGGAAACTTTTGCTCACGCAAAACACTCTCAATCATATCACTCCAACTACTCATTGGACGTCCACGCAAACGTAAACCATCAAAATCATTCAAATAAATCTTTTTAACCAAACGTTCATTAGACATTCGCTCAACATGTCCGAACCATCTTAACTGACTAACACCAACTTTTGCTACAACATTTTTTTCAATTTCACACTCATCATACACTAGTCTATTTCGTACCCGATCTCTCCTAGTTACACCACATACCCCACGTAAAAATCTCATTTCCACAGCAGTCATTTTCCGTTTATGCTTTTGCAACCAAACCCAACATTCACTACCATACATCACCGTAGGCACCAAAACTGCATTGTATATACTTAAACGGGCTTCTTTTGAAACATTTACATTCCTAGCAAAAGTTCCCAAAGCACCCAAAACCTTACAACAAGCATTTACTCTCCTTTCAATTTCACGATCAAAACGGCCATCTCTAAACAGCAAACTACCCAAATACACAAATTCATCTACCTGCTCTAAACGTGCACCGTCAATATGTACATTACATTCAGTCATCAAATCACCTTTCTCAAAAACTAAAACTTTGCACTTATCAACATTCAACACAAGATTCATATCTTTACCAACAACATTAATTCTATCAATCATCCTTCTCAGTTTTTCTTCAGATTCTACTTTTATATATTTAAATTAGAATTACTGTTCTAACATACATTAAAATTAGATTATTCCATCGTAAAAGTATTAATCAACAAATAAAAGATTTTTATAAGAAAAAATTATCACCAATAATTTTAACAAAGTTCAAAATCCTAAGGCTTTAAATTCAAATAATTTTATTTAATAATAAATTATTAAAACATATATTTGATAGATAGATTCTTACAAAATAATTTATAACTGATAAGTATATGGCCATATACTGTATGTTCCAAATTCACGTGTCACCGTTGGGATCTTAACTCTTTTCTATTAAAAGTTTTTACTTTAAGAGTTATTCAGAAACAAATAAAAAGACCAAATTTAATTTTTTTGCAAATATCTAGTGACCTACAGTATTTTTTTTTGAAAGTAATGGTTTATCTGAGATGGCCATATAATTGTGCACAATACGAGTAAGTCCCATTTAACCGAAGTTGTAATTATAATTCTTAAGATCCCCATGGTGGCACCTGAATTTGGAACATACAGTATATCACAAATTTTTGTACAGAAATGTTTATAAATTTATGATATGACAAAAATAAATATATAATTGTTATAAAAAAGTATATAAGTTTTGTTAGAATTGAAAATGTTATTTATTCGTTCTGGGAAGATTACAATGTGTGATACTTTTTTGCACAATATTGATATAATTCACGATGAAATTGATATAATTCACAAAAAAATGAAATGTATGACAAAAAATGCAAATGCACGAAAAAAAACAAAATGTAAGCGCACAACAAATTTTTTCTGTCATGACAACAAAATATTTATTCTCAACAGCACAAATATCAAAAATTAACCTTTTAATTCGACTTATATAGTAATAAGGCAAAAATCTTTAGCTGTATGGACCTTCTCTGAACAAATAAAAAACTAACCTTTTAATCCCACTTACCTAACAATGAGTCCAACTAAAATTTCAGTTGTATTGACCTTTAAAAAAAAAAAAAATAATAATTTATTATTTTGTCGTATTATATTTGTCGTTCAATATAGTAATTTCGCTGTAAAATTTATTATTTTTGTTATGCCATATTTGTATATTAATTTTTTCGCAAATTTTCCCATTTTTGTTGTACCATAGTTGTCGTTCGAACTATCAATTTTATCGTGTAATTATATACAGTAGAACTCCGATTATCTGTGAGCGCATTATCCGGGCGGCGGATTTTCCGTGCGGCATTTTTAAAATGTCATCCGTGCGCGGATTATCCGTGGCTGACGGCCAAAGGTTGGCGCATGAACGCTGAATGCACCGTGCAGACGTTCGTCTCGGGGAATACCCGAGTTCGGTCACGGGAAATTTCCCGTTTATGTGTTTACTTATTATTTTTGCCACTGCCGACCGACTCGTTAGCTAAACGTAAACAGACATATGTACATACATATATGTATATATATATATATTGTGCAATGTACGTTTATACATTATGTATAAATATTAAAACTGTTATTTTGTGTTACATGAATGTAGTATCACGTTTCTTTTCTTCGTTTGACACATGTATTTGTCTGAATAAATTATTAAAAAAATAAAAATAAGGTCTTTGGATTATCCGTGTTTTCGACTATCCGGCGAAGGATCGGTCCCGGCTGGCCCGGATAATCGAGGTTCTACTGTATTTTTGAAATGCACGTGCGCGTGCGCGTGCGTGGTTCAATTTATCTTATTTTTAATACAGTGGAGATTGGCTTTCTTCCACTATTATTATTTCTGTGCTGTGATATAATCCAACACGAAACACAAAAATCAATTTATAAAAAAGTTTTTTCCAAAATGTATAAAAAAAAGTGTTATTTATAATTGAAATGTAAGAACATCAAAATTTTAGTTAAGCGCAGGTACCCCAATGTCAACAAATATAATATTAAAATATACTTTAGTATATTTTAGTATATGAATAAGGTAAATGCATATATTTTCTTGTTTTATTTATAAAATTTAAAAAAGATGTAAAAAAGTTTTATTTATTTTAACAATTAAATAAATTGTTACTTCTAATTTACAGTTACTTTAACCAATATTTTAGTTAATAGTTACTTTTACATAACTGGGAAATTAAGTAACTGGCCAAAATTTACAATTTTTGAATGCTATAAATTTATTATAGAAAAAAACTTGACATTTGGTAATTAGCAACTAAGTTTTTATTTTACATTTCTACAGCCGACCCCATTCACAATTATATGATGAGTTTAATTGGTCCATTATGGTATCATGAATTATCTAATAAACAAATGAATAGTGCTGATGCATTAAAAGATGCACTATTGCAAGACCACAAAATGGGAACAATTATCAATACACAAGAAACTTTATGTGATTTAGGTTTAGTACTTTGGCCAAATCACACAAAAATTCAATATGCGTTGAAGAAATGTTACAACTCTCCAGTTGAATTTCTTTTAAAACTTTACAAATTGAACAGGCCGAAGGAACCTTATTTAAGTAAGAATTTTAACTTATATACATAGACTGTTCAATAAAAATTCAGACTAATTCCGACTATTCATTTATTAATAACTCCTATAATAAGTAATTCATTGAAATTAATATTCTTATAAACTAATCCTTAATGCTACAAATCAGTTATCGTTATTATAGTAGATTATAAAAACGTTATGATACGATGAATTAAATTATGATACTAAGGTACTAAGCAGTTTAAAATTTATACAAATACAAATTATACTCTATAAAAAAGTTTGTGAAATAATCTTGTAAATTAAATAAATTTGATTTTTAAACATAAAAGATGGTGGTCGCGTCGACTAAGTGAATAAAATAAATATTATTAAATTCCTAATCAAAATGACTGCTACTGAAATTTGAAATAAGTAAATAAGTATAGAAAACACTGTGATTTTTAAAAGAACGTGATCCAATATGTCTATACATGCACTGGCATGTACATGGAGGACATTTTGAACATTTACTGTTAATTATGATGATGTATCACTTGTAAATTATTCTACCATTTGGAATTAATATATCACATTTAAGTCTTTGCCAGTAAATGCAATCTTTCTCTTAATATTTTACTTGTTAGATGTGGAAAACTCACATATAAAATTCGAACAAGTATTTCTGAATCATCTTTTAATTTCAAAGCGTTAATCTCACTCTTTTTTGAATTACTGTCATAGACACATACATACCTATGTCACACAACAAGATTACGCTATCTGCATTTTAAAAATTATATAATATTATGTTACAAAATTTGGTATCGAGTAGTATTACGATATAGGTACTGATCCGTAAGATATCACTTCCGGTTTAACCGGAAGTTAATTCTAACTTCCTTATTTTAAATGGAATATCTTATTTTTATTTTACCATTGAATTTACTAGTAAATTTTACATATTAAACATCAAAAACATTTTACACTAGTTCAACTTGTTTCGAAGATTTAAAATTTTTTGATTTCTTGATAGAAAGCAGCAACATGTTTCATAGTTTTGTTAAGGAAGTTATAATTATGATTGGTAAGTGCATTTCAACGGAATCGAGAAAAAGTTTGAAAAGCTACATGAAATCGAGTTTTCTTAATATCCGAAATTCTGTTATTGGCACTTAAAAACCATGTATCGTATAGTATTTTTTACACAATCGATTTAAAAATGTTATAATTTATAATGTTAAAAATATTATAATAAAAATAATAAAAATATAAATAGAATAAATTCTTGTATTTAGTTTATTTTTGCAAATGTCTATCAACAACTGTAGGTATGTATAACAACAAGATTGTGCAAAACACACACACACACACAATTTTTGGAAATAAATTTTATTTAGTTTTGAAAATTACATTCTTTAAAAAACCACCATTTTAATATTCACACTGACGCTCTTTCTAAGAAGTGAAACATTATCTGCCGTAATGTTTCGTGACTTATTTCTTCAATTTCTTCACGGATGTTCAATTGCCAAAATGGTTCGAGGATTGTTACGGTATACTCTATCTTTCAAATATCCCCACAGAAAGAAATCTGGAGCAGTTAAATCAAGTGAGCGTGGCGGCCACTTGATTTTAGAGTTTCGCAAAATTATCCTTCTTCTAAAAATTTGTCTTAATAGTTTAATTGTCGGGCGAGCTGTATGGGTAATAGCACAATCTTGCTACCACCATACCTCTGGTGTGTCTCGACTGCAGAACGCACGAAATTTTCTAGCATTTCTCGATACCTTTCCCCATTGATGGTTAGTGCGTTTTCTGCCTCATCTTTAAATAAATAAGGTCCGAGAACTCTTTCCGCGTTTACATCACATCAAACCGTTTCTTTAAGAGGTGCAGATTACTATGGTAAACTATTCTTGGATTTTTGTTCCCCAAAATTGCATAATTTGTTTATTAACAAATTCATTTAGGTGGAAATTTTTAATAAAATAGAAAACTATTTAATTCGGGTACGTCGTTATTACTTTATTAATGCAACTAACGATAATTTAGCCATGAAAAACAAAATTATTAGTTAATACGTATTTTATTATTTTCATTTAAAATACATTTTATAAAGAAATTCTCGAATACATACATATTTTGCTAAATTATTGGTTGACAACACTGTATTTAATAAATAACTTTTAACATAGAATATTTTAATTACACTAACTCAATTTTTTAACGCAAAATTCATTAAAATATTAAAAGGCAGGTGTTTTTATTTAAGAAGAAATAAGACTTTTAAAAGTCTTTAAACTTTAATATTCTAGACACATTCGTCAATATTATAGTTTTATATGTTTTTAGTAAAGCAGTCCAAAGCTTCCGTGAAAAGACCCCGTTTATACAGATAATACAGTGACCACATCTCCAGATTTCAACTATTTGTCTCCAATCTCCAGGTTTTGCTATAATTGTTACAGGTTGTCCTAATTAGTTAACGACATTAAATATAATATGAATATTATTATAACTAATATTGTCATCTTCGTAGATTTTATCATTTTAACATACGATCTAGTATGTATCGTTAAAATTATTATTTTTTTAAGTAAATTGTACTGTGATTTTTTTACATTTTACATTCAATGTATTTATAAAATGAATTTTAACGTTAAATTTTACAATTTTTAGTAATCTATCTCCAGATTAAGTTAAGTTAGATAATATATATATCCAGGTTTAACTTAAATAAAAGGTGGTTGTTACCCTAAATACAGATGCTAAAAGCTGTTGCTGATTTCAAACAAGAAATCAAAAAAGTTTAAATACATAGAAAACAATTAAACTAGAGTATAATATTTTTGATGTTTTATGTTGTTCAAATTTACTCTTATATTCAATGATAAAATTTCAATAATCGAGTATTTTATTTAAAATAAGGAAATGACTTCTGCCTGATAACATTTTATTTTGAATGAGCATATCAGAATACTCCTAGATACCATATTTTGAAACATAGTATTACATGTTTTAAGATACAAATAACATAAGCTCATCATGGGACTCACTGATGTATCTACTAATTTTTAATTGTTAAGTCACTTAAGTTTTTTTTTTTTAGAAAATTTGTATACATTAAATGATAGAATAATTCTATCGTCGGTCGTTCATTTAGCAATGAGAGAAACATTAAAAGAATTACATTTAAGAGTACCATCTCCACCAAGAGAAGAACCACCATGTAATTTTATAATTGCTCATTTTGAAATATGTAAAAAAACCTAAATAAAAACATCACTTTTTAGTAAAGCCAGTACCAACCAAAGAGAAAATAAAACGACATCCTTCACCTTATCTGAATCCATTCCCATTTATTCCACAAAATAACAGAGATCCTACTTTTGTCTATAAAAACAGGCATAGAGAATATGCTGACCTTCCATATTTTGATTATGTTAATGATATGGTAAGTTAATAAATGTGAAAAAAGCAAAAATTGTCTACCAGCATAGAAATATTTAGTGTAGAGTGTTTGTTTTTTTCTAATATACGTATACTTATACCCTCATCAAACTTACCTGGTAAATTACTCTGCATTCTGCAACTGAGTCAACAAAAACAGAGAAAAGATTTGAAATTTTTAATAATTGTAAAGTATTCATACATAGGAACTTGTACTATATCTGTATATATATAAACATCTACATCTATATATTGTAACGGCTCCTGCTTCCGTGTTTTCTGGTTTCGGGCGCCAGACACGTTTCCTGCAACTCAGGCACAGGAGGGGGGTTTTTGCCTGACAGCTCAGTCGTGTCGCCAGGGTTCGGATACGGGTTATGTACACAGATTAAACACACACAAATTAAACTGACGGCACCTGTTTAAAGTAAACAGTTATTCACTGAATTTTTAATTACGGAAATTTAAACATACTTGAAAATTACAAATTTTGTTATAAATACCAAAATGTTCTAAGTCGACAACAACGTACTTAGAAGACGTTCACAGTAAATCAAAACTAGAATTGAGACCAAATCTCCAACATAAGATTTGGTAAATTCCAGAATTTTTCTAAGTCGAAAAATAAATAATCGCACTTAGAAAAATTGCACAGTAAATCAAACTACAATTTTAAATACAAAACCGAAAAAGATTCTAAGTCAAAAAAATAAATAATCGCACTTAGAAAAATTGCACAGTAAATCAAACTACAATTTTAAATACAAAACCGAAAAAGATTCTAAGTCAAAAAAATAAATAATCGCACTTAGAAAATTGCCCTCACCGTAGCAAAAAATCAAACACCGTACTGTTGCTGAGAAACACTAACTCCAGGACGAGGGCTACCAAGTCGACTGGAATTAAACAAGTTTGAGCTGAAAACTCCAAGCGTCAAAACTTGCCTTTCTGTTTGAAAAATCGCTGGTACTTATACCCAGCAATACATGAACTAAACGGGAGAATTAATAAATACTGCTGACGCCATCTATGCAATTTCTCTAGCACTAGCAGTGCGCTAGTCACGTGATGCGTTCGTAAACTGTGACCTTCAAGCCGTGTTTCCGACGTTAGTAAAATTTGACTAGGTTAAATTTTTTCCTTGTAACGAGTTAAAACCATGCGGTCACAATTTACGAACGCTGTGTACATGAAAAATAATACAAATAATACCCGCGTTATAATAAATTTGATCATAATAGTTTATATTTTCCGGATATTTGTGCCGAAGAGGAATCCGAATCGTCACAATATATAAACATTTATAGAGAAGATTAACCAGCGCAGTACGAATTGAAGAAGTAGTTGTAATTTATACAGTATATAATTAATTAAGTAAATAATAACGCTAACAAAATAAATATGAAGATATAATGATTCAAACCAAATCCTGAATACGTAAAATAAAAAATATATTTTTGTAGTATTTAAAACAAGGTTATGCTAAAATATTAATATTTTTTTTTGTTAATTTATAAAATTTTGGAAAAAAGTCTACAATATGCTACTAATTTACGTAAAATCTAAAACCAAATTTTGTAAATAATTTCATTTGAAAATTTTAGATATTTAACATTTGAGTTTCTGTATTTGGGTAATACATATGTTGTTTAGATAGCCGCTTTGATCGAAAAATTGAAAAAAGAGTAAATAATGGTTGTGTAATTGGATACGTTTGCTAGAGAAACACATTTGAATGATTATAATGCAGTATTACAGGTTCGAAATATTGGTGTAGATCAATAAAAAATGTTCGATCATCTTGAACAAGTACCTAATGAATATTAAAATAAAACATATGTGAGTGATAGTGAAAGTGTAGGTAATTCTGATGAGTAGAGAGATTGGCATGATTAAAAGTGTTTTGTGGAAACGAATGTTCCCAATTGGTAAGAATAAAAGAACATGTATGAAGGATAACATAAATGTGAATAAAATAAAAGTTGTTTCTCTGACTAGAGAAGACACTAATTTCTCTTTGAATGAAAAAAATTGTGCCACACTTTTATGAAAACTTAACGTGAATTTTATTTTATAATTCTAGTTAAAAATTAAATAAGTTATATTTTTTTTCACTTTCTTTACGTTTAGTATGAAGAATATTTTGAAGAAGAAGAACAACAACCAACTAAGAAAATATCAATATCAAAAAAAGAATCCGAAACAGACAAGTCTGTGCAATTACTTTCAAAATATCGTCGTCCGCCAAAAATTCCTGTGCGTCAATTAAAGCGTAAAATGATAAAAGTAAAAAAATATCGTTTAAGACAACCTTCAGTGTACACATATAAAAGAGATAAAGAAAAAGCATTAGAACAAGATACATTTATTATTAATACGGAAGTTAATTTAGAAAACATTTGTAATTGTATCCCAAAAATCAGTAAAGATACATCGTATACTTTGAATATTAAGGTAACAACGGAAAGTGAAGAAGTTATTTTAGCACAACAATTGTATCCTTATAATTCGGAATGTGCTGTTGGTGAACTTCAATTCAAGGAACAGAAGTTTTTGCCTGGATATAATACTTCTAATAAAAAAAGTTCCATACCAACATTGAAGAAAATTGAATATAAGTGAGTAAAATATTGCTAAAAATAAACCTTCCCAACCTTCTTTGTCAGCAACCTAAATATCGAACCGCATTTCCTTCGCGACCCAACTTACAAAAAAATAAAAAATTGAAATTAATCCGTCAGAATGTGCGCTATGATTAAAAATACCCAAAGTATTTTCGAATGCAATGTTATAAAAAAGTAGGCATTCTAACGGGTTCTCACTGCAAAAAACACAAATAACATAAATATCACTAATAAATATTAAATGAAAACAACGATCTCCTTGATATCAAATCGTGGCTTTACATTTATTGTAAAACGCATTGCAAATCATGATCAAGTTTATTTCTTGCTTCGGTTTTTATCACAATAAAACTTGTAAATCCCATTTCACAAAAATATGTAATGAGAAATAATAAAAACTATTTTAATGTCAAATAAGAATCACTTTACGATCTAAGTTGCGACCCATGCATAGGTTGGAAATCACTACAATAGGTGTTTAAAATATTACTAACAAGCAACCATATCGAAGTGTCCATCGCCGATTTCAATGACCTTTGGTATGAATACCAAAAGTAGAAAACTAAAAACTAAACAACACGTATATTTTTATCGATAACGCCAAGGTTTAGGAACTAAAAATCACCTCAAAGTTTAAGAGTAAAATTTATTTTTATTTTTTTTTCTCGAAAACTATGCATCCTAGAACAAAAGTGTAAATGTACGAATACGTTTTTTTTTTTAAGAGCTGTCTACCCATAATATTAGTTTTTCTTTTTCTATACGATTTGTAAAGTTACCCTTTTACACTTCTGACATATATTTTACTATACCCAGTATAATCTTGCCGTAGATATCAGTCAATTACAAGCCAAAAAAATATTGTTCTATCTTTCATAATGCTCCATTTTTAAAGTGATTGAACTACAGTAGTTTCAAAATGTTGCATATTTTTTGATATTAACTTATTCATTCTAAAATATGCTCATTTTATAATTTGTACACTTTAAATATTTATTGTGACAAATACCGATTATATATTGTTTTTTAATCGATCAATTATCTTATTTGATACTTTATTATTTAAATAGTGACTAATTTTAGTTTTATCAATTAAAAAATAATAACTTCAAAAACTTAGTAGTTTGAAACAAAAATATACAATTTAATTTACTAGTTAAATTATTTATTATTGCTTGTTTGTGCATTTCTAATTTTAAAATTAAATATAAAAATTTTAATCTTAATATTAACCATAACCAAAAAGAAATCGGAACCAAACAAAAATTAAGTAATCCTAACCAAAAATATAAATCAAAATTAATTTTTCCATATAACGGAAATCAAAACAGCAATTTTGTTAACCGTAAATGATCGAATTTTTTTACTAATATCCATTGATAAAGTATATTTATATATTAAGAATTGAAATAACATTAGTTATTCATACATATTACAACAAATTAGATAATTTGCAACTGTTTTATTCTGTTACAGATGTGAATGTTGCACATGTAAAAAAACTGTAAATATTATTGCAGATAATAAAGATCCTACTAATATAAATCATGTTACAATATCTAGTCCACCTGCAATGGAAACTATAAAAGAGCGTTCCGAAAATGACAATCAAATAACACCTGTTACAAATTCATATGTTCTTGACAATATATCTAAATCTAAATCAAGTTCAGTAAAAGAAGATAAAAAAATTAACACCGAAGATATTAAACTCTGCACTTTCCATAAGAAAGATAACTATTTATGTGATTCATGCGATAATTCCTTTTACCTTTGCACTTGCAAATCATCAAGTGATAACAAGATGGATTGTATATGCCATATACTGGATAATAAGATAAAGGCATTAAGAGAATATAATAAAATAAATCATACAAATTATCATGCATGTGCATGTGAATGTCAATGTAAAAAAAAGAAACAAATGCCCCAACCAGAAATATGCAACTACAAAGAAAATAAAAAATCAGAAAAACAATCTGCTGCTGATGAAGAAAAAGAAACAAAAATAATCAATGAAAAAGTCGAAATAGTATTTGAAGAGAAAAACGAATTATATCCCTACCAAATTAAAAGTGTAAGTAGTAAAAAATCGAGAAGCAACAAACAGATAAAAGTAGCAAAAACAGAAACGCAAATTAGTCTACGTAAATTAAATAACGACAATATAGAAGAGGAAGAATTAACAGAATCAGAAAGTTCCGAAGAAAGTTCCGAAAAATGTTCTTGTATGAAATTATTTAACAAATATCTCTACATTCACGAAAATTGTTTACATCTTTATAATCAATATAAAGAAAAACTTACAAACGATATTGAAGAATACATGAAAGATTTAACCAATCGTTGCACATGTAATGATTCTGTTTCAACAACCAGTGCAAGTAAAGACGATACAAAAATTGAAGAAGTGATAAAAACAGAAGTGATAGAAACAGAAGTGATAGAAACAGAAGTCAGTAAAGAAATATTTCCTCAAAATTGCTACTGTGGTTGCTGTAAAAGTGTTGACCCCTTCCAGAGTTGCACATGCGGACCTGAACCTGGCTGTACATGTGCTTCAGATTCAACTTTATCATCACTGTCAGATAAAAACACTTTAGCATGTGCATGCAGTATTGTACAAAAATCCATAAAAAACCGGGGGAGTTGTACATGCGGACCTGAACCTAGCTGTACATGTGCTCCAGATTCAGCTTCATCATCACCGTCAGATAAAAACACTTTAGCATGTGCATGCAGTATTGCACAAAAATCCATAAAAAACTTGGGGAGTTGTACATGCAGTGACAGTATTCGCAAATCTGGTTTAATTCTGAAAGACTATCAAAACACAATGAACATAAATACTCCGCAAGTAAAATCACTAATGTCTTATCGAATAAATTCGGCATCACCTAATATATTAAAAGAAACAAACGCCAAAGTTACTATAACAGAAATGGAAGAAGAATCAAAATCTCTTTCAAATATAAAAATAAAGTCTAATTCTAAATCTAGTCTGAAAATCACAAATGAACACGATCATTCAAAGATTATCCATTTGGATAAATTTCCAAAAAATTCTGAAGAACAGATGGAATTACTTAAAGTAATTTTATAAACATTATTCTTATTATTAAAATTTATAGGCATTACAAATAAATCTGTTTTATTACTACATCTGTTACATACATGTATATATATATATATATATATATATATATATATATATATATATATATATATATATATAGAAATGATATGAAATTATTACCGTGACGAATATGTAATGGATTTGTTACGGGATTACGGTAAATGTAATTGATTATTAAAATGCAAACATCATATTTCAATCAATTTATTGTTTGGAACCAATATTTCGCCAATAGTTTTTTGGCTTCATCAGGGTTGACACTGAATAAAAGAGAAAGATACAAGAAAATTTACAATCACCCAAATTAAAATTCAAAATTACATAGTATGTTTGACAATAAAAATTATTAATGTATAACTTACATGTATGATATGAAATGTATGATATTATTGTAAAAATAAATAATTTTGGTTTTTATTATTCCATGTCTATTGCTAAAAAGTTTGTCTGTAGAATAAAATCTTTAAACTAGAAAATCGTTTCTTTGTAAAATATTAAAATAATAAATTAATAACAATAAAACAATTAAAATTATAGTCGTAGAATAAAAATATGAAATAAAACACAAAACACTGATTATTTTTATAAGATTATAAATTAAAATAAGCTATGAACTAAGAAATTTCTTATTAAGAAAATTTCAAAAAAACAGTTTGAATTTAAAAAACTTATCAAGAACCGAAAACAAGTTATAACAACTGCAAACACCTTTTTTTTGAAAATAAATCATAAACTAATCCATGCTGTATTGTATAACCGTAATGACATGAAGTTGTAATCAAACTATTAAAATAAATAAACTTAATATTATTAAAATTAATATAATATATATGACTTAAAGATAGACTGTTAAAAAAGCAAGGGTTTATTAAGATTGATTAAAAATTATTTTTTTATGATCTAAAGTCATTAAGTTGGAATAAGACGTCAAAGCGTTCCTCACGTCGTTTTTGTTATTAATAACCTCACTTTTATGTTTGGAGATATGATATGATTCTAGAGTCAGTATTTTAAAATAATTACTTTCAGTCTCTAATATTATCGGATTACCATAATCTGCACGATGTTTCGTTTTCCGTAAGTGTAAGGCCAGACTGCACATTTTATTGGTTTTGGTCTGGTCACTGCGATGTTGTGTCAAACGGTGTTTTAGATTCTGAGATGAGGTTCCAATATAAATTTTTTTGCAGGAACACTGAATTGCGTAGACCGTGTTGATAATATTTGACGAAAGAGATTTATCTTTGACTTTCGTATGCAGAGTGGAGATGGTTTTTCTATTTTTTGCGGCAATTCTGATGTCTTTGTCTTTTTTCTATTCTATAAGCTTACGGCTCTTTTTAAAAAAGACAAAGACATCAGAATTGCCGCAAAAAATAGAAAAACCATCTCCACTCTGCATACGAAAGTCAAAGATAAATCTCTTTCGTCAAATATTATCAACACGGTCTACGCAATTCAGTGTTCCTGCAAAAAAATTTATATTGGAACCTCATCTCAGAATCTAAAACACCGTTTGACACAACATCGCAGTGACCAGACCAAAACCAATAAAATGTGCAGTCTGGCCTTACACTTACGGAAAACGAAACATCGTGCAGATTATGGTAATCCGATAATATTAGAGACTGAAAGTAATTATTTTAAAAGACTGACTCTAGAATCATATCATATCTCCAAACATAAAAGTGAGGTTATTAATAACAAAAACGACGTGAGGAACGCTTTGACGTCTTATTCCAACTTAATGACTTTAGATCATAAAAAAATAATTTTTAATCAATCTTAATAAACCCTTGCTTTTTTAACAGTCTATCTTTAAGTCATATATATTATATTAATTTTAATAATATTAAGTTTATTTATTTTAATAGTTTGATTACAACTTCATGTCATTACGGTTATACAATACAGCATGGATTAGTTTATGATTTATTTTCAAAAAAAAGGTGTTTGCAGTTGTTATAACTTGTTTTCGGTTCTTGATAAGTTTTTTAAATTCAAACTGTTTTTTTGAAATTTTCTTAATAAGAAATTTCTTAGTTCATAGCTTATTTTAATTTATAATCTTATAAAAATAATCAGTGTTTTGTGTTTTATTTCATATTTTTATTCTACGACTATAATTTTAATTGTTTTATTGTTATTAATTTATTATTTTAATATTTTACAAAGAAACGATTTTCTAGTTTAAAGATTTTATTCTACAGACAAACTTTTTAGCAATAGACATGGAATAATAAAAACCAAAATTATTTATTTTTACAATAATATCATACATTTCATATCATACATGTAAGTTATACATTAATAATTTTTATTGTCAAACATACTATGTAATTTTGAATTTTAATTTGGGTGATTGTAAATTTTCTTGTATCCTTCTCTTTTATTCAGTGTCAACCCTGATGAAGCCAAAAAACTATTGGCGAAATATTGGTTCCAAACAATAAATTGATTGAAATATGATGTTTGCATTTTAATAATCAATTACATTTACCGTAATCCCGTAACAAATCCATTATATATATACATATATATATATATATTTAAATAATAGTATCAAATCAATAAATAAATAATTTTTAATTTAAAGATCGAGATAAGTAGAGTTTTTCTGACTTTATAATCCCGTCGTTAAAAACAACAATACCCTAAACCACCGATGCCAGAATAAATAGGACCGTACTAAAATCTTTGTTGGTTTTTTTCATTTATCAAGTTAACTTCACTTTCATAGATTTAAAAATATATTTTACGACATATTTTTCTTAAAAATAAGTATAAATACACAAGTATTAAATATATAAGTAACGGTTAATTGTTATTACAAAATTAAAGTAAATACTTTATTAAAATATTATGCCGACAATAATGACATTCTAATGTGTGTATGCATAAACAATAAACATTTTCGTTAAATATTATATAACGGTTCGTTAAACTGAAAATTCTTGGTTTTTATTAGAAATTTCGTTGCAATATACATAGAAAGATTTCTTACGGAATCTAAAAATACCGAACTGTTATTATTAACAAATAAGAAAATTAATCATCTGAAACAGATACGAGTGCATAATATAAAAGGGAACACAGAAATTACTGCTACATCATTATTGAAATTTGTACTGCAGATTGTTGCTATTTTATAAAATGTATAGACCGTGGGAGAACAATGTCTGTGCTGAAAATGGGTAGTCATGAAAACCTGTTTTTAAGTAATTTTTAGATAAAAACATTATAATAATAAGATTTTACATAAATATAATATTATTTTTTAAATCTATGAAAGTGAAGTTAACTTGATAAATGAAAAAACCGACAAATATTTTAGTACGGTCCTCGAAATTGTGAAAACCCAAATATCCAGTTATACAATTCTATAATGGTCATGCTTGCAACGCATTTTCTCAATTACAAATTTACAGCATAAATATATAGGTCAACTGCCGTCTGTGGATTAGGGTATTGTTGTGTTTAACAACGGGATTATAAAGTTAGGAATATGAAGTAAAACATACTATAGTAGTAGTTTGAAATCCAGTAATATACGTTCAGCTTTTAATTAAGTTATAGAAATTAAGAAAAATAAAAATTTTATTTTCAATTTGATTTTAAAATGCTATCACTCACTATTAGCTAAGACTACCTGTAATCTATTATACGTAACGTATATAAAATGTATTATTTAATATTATAGATGTTACTTGAACAACTTGCTGAAGATGGTTATCCACTTGCAAAACTACCAGACTGTCATTTGTTGCCACATTTCAAAATCTGGTTAAATAAACGATCTCGTTCATTTCTATCAATGGAAGAAAGAGGTAAAAATCAATATTTATATATAAAATTGAATTAAAAACGATTTCATTACAACCAGATATCACATGTTATTCTAAAACAGAACTTGTACATAGAAGCTTTTTAATTTGATATATATATATATATATATATATATATATATATATATATATATATATATATAGTTAACTCTCAATCTAAGTACAACAGGATCTGGACAATAACTACCCACACATTAGCAGTATTACAAATAGACTTATAATGAGATGCTTGATGTCTCAAAAAAGTTACGAATAAAATGTGTTTATCTCCGAAGAGGCAATCGAATGATTTGAAAATTTACCCTTTCATCACCTCCTGGAGGTGGAGTGGAGATCAACTTTAAAATATTAAATGGGAATCCTCATTTTTTATTGCAGATTTGGATTATCTAGAAAAAGACATAAATTTCATCTACGATTAACCCGCCCTCGCTCAACCTAGGGGTGCGAGAAGAAATTAACTTTATCACTCATGAAATTTATCACATTATCTTAAATATTTATTCATTACTTGACTTGCTTTTATTGCTTGTACATCATATCTCATTTCTGAAATACGTTACTTCATTTCTTGAACAAATTCCTCCATTACTTGACGTCATTACTATTACAATGCAGGCTATGTCAGTTAAATCCCCCTCCCTTAAATGGAGCGAAGGGTGGGGGTTTTCTGGAGAATTTGAATCTGCAATAAAAATTAGGGTTTCCATTTTAAATTTTAAAGTTGACCACCACTCCACCACCAGAAGGTGATGAAGTAAATTTTAGGATCATTCAATTGCCCCCTCCAAGACGAACAAATTGTATTCGTAACTTTTTTGATATGATGAGTGGTTTTCGAGATATTTCAATGTCTCAAGATAAAAAAACTCACCTAGTATAAAGTAACTATAGATTTTTAAAAAAGAGGAATATTATTTTCAAATTATTATAAAAGTCTGTTTGTCTGTAAAATAATCTAAAAACTAACAAATTTAAAAATACTATTTTTATATTGATGTGTTTTTCAGACAAATTAATGGCCGTATCTGCCGCTGAATTTTGGAAACATATCAATATATGTCGTCGAATTGTGAAATTACCAAAATTAAAATTCACCAAAACACAGACAAGTAAATGGACTTGGGGTGCTGTATTTAAATATAGGAAACTGGTATTTTATTATTATTATTATTATTATTATTATTATATATATATATATATATATATATATATATATATATATATAATGGGTGATTCATTTAGAGGTACTTTTTTCAAAAATAAAAACAAATAGAAAAATTCGATTTTATCGGGTAATCTTTATTATCATACAAAAGAACCATTCTTTACATTTATTTTTTAAAGATTATTTCTTTCAAATGTTGGCCGTAACTGTGGCTAATATACTCCATTCTGAAGTTCCAATTTTCGATGACACGTTCGATCATTTTGAGCGGTATTTGGCGAATGACGCTGACGCGAGTAATGTTGGCTTCTAATTCCTTAATCGTAGCCGGCTTATCCCTGTAGACTTTGGACTTTACGTAGCCCCAAAGGAAAAAGTCTAGAGGTGTGATATCACACGATCTAGACGGCTAATTCACCTGTCCGAAGCGTGAAATTAACTTTTCACCGAATTGTTCTCGCAATAAAGCCATAAAGCAATAAAGGAAGGTCGGCCGGCATCAGTTTTTGCACGAGTTGAATTTTGTATGCTTTTAAACCAAGACGCGGACACTCTCAGCTACTGCCGCTATACTTTTTTCACTATGTGCTGGATGTGGTCTATTTGGTCGCGTATTATCCAATAAAGAAAATTGGGTTTCAAATTTTTCGATGGCACGACGAATTGTGCGTTCAGTAGGCCGATTATGTGGACCATAAGTTGCTCTAAGCGCTCGAAACACATTTTTCGTAGAACGTTGATTTTCGTAATACAGCTGAATAATTTGTAGACGCTGTGTCGGGCTAAGTCTTTCCATAATGAAATGTCAAACAATACTGAACAATAATACAATGACAGGTAGACACGACTCGCGCGTCAACTGTCATAAAATCAGCTGTGAAAAAAGTACCTCTAAATGAATCACCCATTATATATATATACCTAGCTTATAGTAAGTACTGTTTTCATGAATTTATTACAACAAATATTAACATTCCCGCCACATTTTTATCAAAATTTCCCGTAGTATCAACTTGATTATGTAAAATAAGGCAATAACTCAAAAAAAATTCCTGCACAAAGGGTAAAATGAATCAACACGATAAATTCAAATATTAAATTAATTTTAAAGAATATCATAACTTTTATATAAGCTGGATTTTATAACTTATCAATTCAACTTTTTTTATTATTATTAAGTAAACAAATACAGAAAAAAATGGTTTTTGGAATTAATAAAAATTATAATTTCTTTTTTTCATTAGAACATTGTGTCACACCTCTAATACTTACATAAATTATTAAGTAACGACTAAAACAAACTCTAAATATGAATATAGGAAATAATATAATAGAAGATTGTGATTATCTGTAATTAACTCATTGTCAGTGATGTATCCGAAGCCGAATAATTATTCTGTATTGGGTTTATTCGGCTATTTTTTACTATTTGATATTTGACCGTATATTTGGTTTTAATACCGAATATTCGATTGTAAAAAATTAGTGTAGTACTACACTTTTTTTATTGTTTTACCTTAAACTAATACAGTTAAACCTGTTTTTGTGCGGTAGATAGGTAGACCGTATAAAACAAAATCGCACAAAAAAATATTGGAAAATTTCGTAAATACTTATAACAAATAACTTTTTACAACATATTAGAGAAAACTGTGCATTAGAGATAGAATGTGCATTGTTGGGTCGGCTGTTGATATTAAATAAACATAGCGCGTCTTAGGCAAATAGCGCCTTACAGTGTACATATCAGGTACATATGATTGTACACTGACAGGAAACATTACAATATTAGAATGCCAACACCGTTGGAATTCATATACCGCAAAAAAAAATCGCACAAAGTTAGTAGCACAAAAAAAATTGCGTAGAAAAGGATCGCACAAAAACAGATTTGACTGTACAAACAAAAATTGTGTAAGTAACATTTCTTCAAAATTAACTTAAGAAAATATGAGAAATATGTCATCTCACGGTTAATTTTATAATGAGTTTGACACAGAAGGTGTAGAATTGTACATATTTATGGGTCATTCCAGCGAGGGACGTCCAAACCTAGGCGCGGCGCGGCAATGTCACCGATTTGGCTAAAACTTTTTCTGAAAAGAATATCATATAACAGAAAGTGTTTCTCTAAAGAATCGATTTTTTTAACGACTTGTTTTTAGTGATAACAATTTTTGAAAAAAATTCGCGTCTTGTAAAAAAGAGCCTTTTTTGAGGTATCTTCAAACTTTCATAATTTTGGTTATTTTCATCCGATTTCCATGATTTTTTGTAAAAACTACGGCAAAAAGTGGTCTTTTAAAATATTAACTACTTTTTATGATTTCTTTTAGAAGTCAATGAGCATGTCAATCCGAATATTGAGATAAATTATTGAAAGAAATTGGATTTTTTATTGTGTCTATTCGACTCAAATATTCGACTTATTTCAATTTCTTTTAGTCCCTTACACCTCTTGTAACATCAATCCTGGGACACACTGTATATATATATATATATATATATATATATATATATATATATATATATATATATATATATATTATCTCAGTTATACTAAAGATGAATATGAGAAAGAATTATGCAATATTATGGCGCACACATTTACATTACTTGAAATTTTAGGCTGTTAATTGCGAGTTACCAACCGAGCTTGAATTTTATTTGGATCACGATTTCAAGGCGATACGTTAAGCAGGCTGAACCAATATTCAAAGCCCACATACAACAAGATAGTCGTTGATTCGAATGTGAGAGATAAGCGAACATGTACGAGTACTATATCAAGGTGATCACGGATTTGGTTGACGACGTCATCGACACGCTCAATCGGACGGACGCCAATCAACAGGAATACGACAGTTAAGCACTTGTCTATGTTTAGATATTTATTTTATTTAATTAGAATTTCTATACGGAATAATTTGCAAGATCGTATATTAAATGCTGATCTCATATGTATGTAATTTAATGTTATTTGGTAACTGCGATTAATTTATGTTGCTTTCATATAGCGAAAAGTGTATGAATCTAGATTTACATTAATACTATTTACATTAATTTATTGCTTAAACATTCCGTATCGTTATTTTATGAGTATAATTTAATTAACGTTGTGTTCATATCTTGCAAATGGTACGAACTTAAGATTGTATTACATTTATTGTAAAATTTGGTCAATTAGGTTATTGCGCTAGATTGATTTACATTTTTCTCTTATTATTGTTATCATACTTTTCTTTAATTTTTACGAGTAGCGTACGAGTCGTAGTCTTGACTACTAGGGTTTAGTATTGCGACGGATTTTACATTATTGCTATTCTATTGTTACGTTGCGCACTTGATAGCTATGGTCGACCATTGTCACATCTACTTCGATTTATAGGCTAACTACATTTCAGTTTTAAACCCAAAAGTCGCCGACGTGAATCGTCACTCTCTCGGGTCGTAGTTTATTAGATTTAGATATTTATTTTCTTTTGTTTGATGCTCGTGGATACTCGCTTGGCCAAATCATAAATTTCACATTACAAATTACCAACGCTATTGTACTTGATAATTTATTAGTTATATATTTAAAGTCAAGAATATATTATATTTTAATTGAACAAACAAACGTTGTTTTATTATTAGTATTATTATGAAATCACTTTTTTCTCTCCACGGCTAGTTGACCAGCCGAATCGTAGTCAACGTTACCTATTTAAGGTCAGCTGGCGCCCTAATTCTACCGGAATCGATTGTTAACTAAACCATTCGAGAGTTAAGTCCGGAGTGATCGAGTTATCTTAAATATCGATATTGATACGTTCACACAATCGAACCGACACGCCTTCCCCACTGTAGCAGCTTGGGCCCATCGTATCAATACGGTGGTTTATTGCGGTAACTAGTTCGACGATCACCGTTAAGAATTTGTTGCTGTGGCAATTACTTATTTTATTACCTAGTAACTTGTTTCTATGTTCTGTTTATTTACTGTAAATGTCATTTATATTATTTGTCCTTGAAGAAGATGTACATTGAGTTCGTCAAAACGTTTCGATTATTAATACAGAACTTAATTTTATATTTATTTTATTATATTTATTGTTGATTTTTACATATAGCTAGTTTACAAAGATTTGTGTTTTCGGATCTTATTATCAATATGTTATTGTTATCACACTCTATATATATATATATATATATATATATATATATATATATATATATTATTTCTCTCTCTAGGTCATTGAAATACGCAACAACAGATCGCTACTGTAATGCCATGGCGTGGTAATAAAACACTACTTGCGACTATTCGACCAATGTTCCAATTACGTACCGTTGCCGTATTAACAACTAGTCAAAACACGGCTAATTTCAGTCCACCCCAACAACAACTCGTTCCTGCCACAGGTAATAGTTCAATCGAGGTGGTAATGTCATCGAGCCCGCCCTGTTCGCATACCGATTATATGCCAGTAATCAGCTCAGCTAGTTCGGCTGTGACACCGATCCGACACGACATGTTGTTGTTCCGTCGACACACAAGCCACCATTGGTAAGCGGGGGAGAACTGTTGTTATTTGCTTCTTTTCTAATTATTTCTAAATATTAGTGTGTATGAATTTAATAATAATTGAGAGGGTAGGGGGGGGGGCTTTTTTTATATACGAAGAGAAGTGTACGAGTTAATTTCAGGACTTCGAAGCGTTATATTTTTTGTGGCGGTTCAATTATATATATATATATATATATATATATATATATATATATATATATATATATATCGGTTTGATTCCGGTTTTTGTTCCGGCAAAAATGTTTTTTTCGGTTTTCGGTTTAGTTCCGACTGATTAATGTTTAAATTTCTTCAATGTTTTTATTTGTATTCAAAACTTATTTTCTACCATAATTTTATTCTCACTTTTTATAATATAAGAATACTACATAAATTGATGCAATAATTTTTGTTCCAGCAAAAAATAACTATTTTTGGTTCAATTCCGGTTCGAAGTTCTGGTTAAAAAGTCGCATCTTTTGTGTCGGATTAAGAACGAAACAATTTGTTGTTCCACGTTCTTAAATATTAATGAAAATATCTAATAAGTTATGAGCAGTCGTGAGGAGCCGCCATCGGCAGCCGAATCCACTCAGGACATGGACCAGGAGATTGATAACCAACAACCGATAATGCTACAGCAACAACAACAACAAACCGTTGCCATAGTATTACCGCAGGTCGAACAACAGTCCAACAGTCACAGACGCAAAACGTTGAACAAAGCAGCAGTTCAACGGCTGATAGTACATCCGTAGCTGTTCGAATACGGTTACCACTACACAAGCGGGTCAAAAACGACCTAAAGAAACCGAAGATGATAGTTCGACGAGCGTCGAACTATCCCCGTCGAACTATCGCCTTCGGTTTCCCTAGGTCAAAGCGACGATCTATTCAAAATACAACAGCAGACTAAACGAACTAGAATGCAGGTTTGTTTTTTGTTTATTAACAATTAAATTTATAATTAATTGCCCTTGCGTCTACTGTTTATTGCTGCGTCAATGCTTAGTTGTTTTATTCTCTTCGTTACATGTTATTGTAAATGGTAAATCGCTGCATTATTTACGGGCGGCGTTTTACAGTAAAATGCAAGAGAGATTAAATCGAACAAACTTAATAAATTATATATACAAGGGTGTTCGTTTGGAAGGAAAATACGAAATAATTCTTTCTCGAGTTAAATTTCGAGAAACTATCATTTAGGAATATTTAGATAGTAAAAAATAAAAATGATTAAATACAATAATATATATATATATATATATATATATATATATCCCTTCGTACCCACACTGGGGTGTGACATACCCCAACAAAAATATTTTCTACTGTTTCTTTTTTATCTTTCAATAAAAATGTATGGCACAAAGGTGTAAATAAAGTTAATAGTCTTTACTACTTACAGCCGTTTTTTCGAGCTCAGTGCATACATGGTACCCAATTTACGAGCTTGACAAAATACACTGGGGTATATTACACCCCAGTGTGTGCTTTGCGTTGTATATTTTATTCTAGTGTTTTTTTCTGACAATTATTTTTCACACAGGTTAGTTGTATTAATATGTATTTCTAAATTTTAAAATTCTAATTTTACTTATTATAGTTATTTGCGCGCACAGTTAACAGACTCATTTTATTTCCAAAATATTTTGTACATATAAAGAATAAAGTATTAAATTTTACAATAATATAATTTGCAGGAACAAGTAATTATAAGATATTTATTTTCATGTTTGTGCATACAGCAGACAGAAAGACCAAAAATGTGTGTAAAATTTGCCATTTGTCTATGTGTGACGAACACAGAGCAATGATTTGTACCGATTGCGCTGACTAAAAATTCAACAAGTTTCGTTGTTTGGCTAACGTCACTAAATGTTCATATTAATAAAAATTTTATATAATTAGAATTTACAATTATTTTTTATATTATTGTACCCATTAGTTTGGTTTTATGTTTGTTTTTAATTGCTATTACATGTAATACTTTGAGAACCTGTTTTTATTTGTTTTGTTTTAAGATGATATAAATAAAACCTTTTGAACATCATGTATATTTATTTATTTTATTAAATATAAATTACACTTGTTAAAAACAAGTCTACTGAATAAAAACATATGGTTATTCTGAAATTTTATCTAATTTCTAATATTGTGTGGCCCGATATTTGTGTGGGGTGTAGTACACCCCTGTGTGTGTTGCGAGTAACAAAAATATAAGTGTGGGTACGAAGGGATATATATATATATATACATATATATATATATATATTAATTTCATAAAATTTGATTACACTAATAGAATCGATTGAATATGAATAATTAAATTAAAAAACCTAACAGGAACAAGAATTGACCTACGACGATGCCGGTTGCCATGAAATGGAAGATTGGGAACCAGTTGGCGGTGTTACAGGCGATCCGAATAACGAAGTGGAAATTATCGACGACAGTAGCGAGGTGCCGAATCAGAGTGGTGTTTGAGTTCGAGTGTATCGGTGGTTCGAATGGGGAGGGTGCTGGAGGTCGGAGCGCGGAACGAGACAATGGAAACGTAAATAGCGCAGGCGTTCAACAGCAACCTGGTGCATCGCAATCGGAAGCTATTAGCAGTGGAAGTGAAAGTGGGGGATTTTTTTTTTAACACGTTTTCATTCTTGTCTCTTTGGTACAAATTTTGCAATCGATTTTAAACTAACTTATCGATAAGCTAGACTTGAAACTTTAAATATAGCTCAGAACAGATGATAATACAATACACAATTCTGTTTCGGAACTGAACCGATTTAAAAGAAAAAATATCGGATTATTTCGGTTCAATACATGTTAAAATATTTTTTTCATTTTTATTTATTTTTTTTTGATAAATAATCAATAAATGAAACTAGGGATCACTTTGAGGAAGATGTATTTCTTGATAATAACTTTGCTTATAATAATCTTTAAATAGTTTAAAAGAAAATACTTTGGAAAATATTTTAATAATTCAAAGTCATTTTTATTTTTTTTTTAATTATATATAAATAAAAGTCTTGTATACAAGAATTTGTTACGTTAACATATATTATTTTATTATTATATAATTAAAACATGCATACGAATTATATAAGTTTTGAATAATAAATTATATTATTATATACATACTGCTAATTATTCCACCTTTAATTAATTAATAATTATTATATTATTGTAAAAGTCGGAATAAAATATTTCTAAATTATGGTAGAAAATAAATTTTAAATACAAATAAAAACATTAAAAAAAATTAAAAATTTATGACCAAATATAATCCAAGTAATAAACGAAATTTATTATATTCAATTCATGAGTTTGACTAATGATTTAATTAGTTTATCAAAAATAAATTAAAGGCGATTTAATCAAAAGCAAAAAATACTATATTTATTTTATTTGAAAATTGTGTTTTGGTTTAGATTGAAGAGGGTCGCGAAGCAAAAGCAACTGAATTACCTAGTAGTAACACAAGATCTCGTTCGCATGGCCGGGGACTAGCAACTGCACCCCGCGCCGATCGAATCGAATTCTATTCCGTCATCGTACACCGCCGCATCGTTCCACTGCGATTGTCTGGAATCTGGCAGCGGCGTTGGCGGTTACTAACATGGTATGTTTGGGGGGCAACACTCTAACAAAAAAAATTAGTTTTTACGGAGAGAAGGAGTGTAGAAAGATAAAATTTATGTATAATATGTGTTACAAATACATTATTAAATTAAATAAAATTCTTACGGTTGTTCGGTAGAGTTTGTGCAATGCGGTTGCGTTATGTGTGTTGCCTATAGCTTTAGGGGCAAAAAATTAATTTGAAATTATTTGTTTAGAAAATACAATACGAAGCAGGTATTAATAAATCGGAAAATGATGTAACAAAATATCATCATTGTCGTGTCTGTTAAAAAGCATTCCGAGACCAACAGAATTTATCCAGACATCGTTTCGTCCACACGAAGGAGAAACCATATAAATGTCAATATTGTGATAAGACATTTATTCAGCGTGTTCACCTAAAATATCATATACGGTTGCATACGAAGGAGAAACCATTCAAATGCAATTTGTGAGAAAAAGCATTTATTAAGAATTCGGATTTAACGCGACACGGTCGAATTCATTCGAACGAGAGACCTTATCCGTGTGAATACTGCAAAAGTGCGTTTGCGTGGAAGTCGGGTTTGATCGTGCACGTTCGTACGTACACGAAAGAGAAAACCCTATAGATGGTAAGGTGTGCGATAAGGCATTTGCTATAAGCGTTTTTTTAAAATCCCAAATTGGGATACATGATAGTGTTGAATCGAGGCATTAATATTTGAAAAATGTCATTAGTACGGCATTGCTTTATTAGATTTTTTTATAATTAATTAATAATTAATATTACAATTGAAAAATATCAGCATCACCTTACTCCTATAACTAAATAAGATAAAATATATAACATTTCAGTTGCCATTTTTTTTTTCACATTTTGCGATATTTTACTAGAATTTTACTTCATTCTACTTTCAATTGTATTTCAGTAATATTTTTAATTTTAAAGATGAATTATTGTCCAATTTTTTGATTATTTTCAATCAACGAATCTTTTGCGAGATTAACAATGTGATGTTTTGTGAAATTATATTAATTTTTAAATTTAATATTTATTACATATTTTAAAAAAAAAGGCAGTATCACCTTACTAATATAACTAAATAAGTTAAAATATATAACATTTCAGTTTGCAGAACAGTATCAAATTACACTGTGCAATAGCATTTTCTCGTGTCGTAGGCTATTCTACACGTTTGTTCATTTGCGGTATTATATTAATTTATAGTTTTAATATTACGTTTGTTCACACATTTATGTACGAAAAAGTAAAAGTATTACTGAATCTCCTCTTCGATATATTTAAAAAAAAATAGTTTTCAATACATTTTTAACGAATTAAATGATGCTTTACGGTATGCACAGACAATGGTGTAATACTGCAAAATTTTAGTATACACACACACACACATACACACACATTTTGAATTTATTCCACCCGTACCCCGCTTGTTCACTATTTTGTACGAAGGCATCTGGCAACTCTAATTATATTAAATAAATGTAAGTAAAATTATTCGAGATTTGATGTCAGAGTTCTTTATTTAACTTTTGTTAAATTTTATGTAAATAGATATGTTGTTGAAATATCTAGAGCCATCTATTGACTACAACACGAGCTCTGTTGCAACTATCATTTTTGTCTTAATTATCTATTATATTTAATATATTTTATTTAAAACAATTATTTTAAGAAAACTACTTTAAATCTAATTTTCTAAAATTTTGCTTTATATTTAAATAAAATTGCGACTTTTTGGTCTATTGACATTTGTAATTTGTTTCTGTCTCAAGTTAGATGTTGAGCTCTTATAATTAAACACGGTTCTGCTTACAGTGGGGTATAAATAATTATTTGGAATAAAGGTAATTAGATTATTTTTCTATGTATTCACAGAGATATTTTCCAACTAAATGCTAAATTAGTTCAAAACTATACGAAGCATGTGCAGCATGATAAATTGAAAACTAAATTCGCTTTGAGCATGCCTTGGACAGTTCTGAACAATTTTGATGGTAAGTTGGAAAAAAATAATATAACATTTTTAACATGATATGCTACAAATAACCGTAAATTAAGTAAAATTTCTTAACTCATATTCTAATTTTTGACGACTGTAGTTATCAACTGAAAATGGTTGCTAACTCATTTGTCAGAGTTTTATAAAATTTCAAATGTCTTATCAAAGCAACTTTTTGTCACTGACAACCAAAATTTATTAACTACCAAAGAGCAATTGTTAAGTCGTGGTTACTAACATTAATTACAGTGGTCGCTCAAAATTAGAATAAAATTATAACATACTTTCTAGTTTATTCTTATACTGATTATATTTTATTTTAATGTATTCTCGTATGTGCCTATAGTAGATGGTTAAAAATATCTCTATTGTAGAAAAAGACTGAAAACGCAAACAGTAATATCAACAAAATGGATATGGATGAATTAACATCGGAGATGAGAGTAGATAAAACTAGTCAAGTGAATGGAACTAGTGATGGTAATCTAAATGAAAATACGAAAGAGAAACAATTTGAGACATAAGTCAGAAACAATAAGTTACGAGAATGAAATGAATTTATTAGTCGAAGATTTAAATGAAACAATGCGGCATCTTAATGACGATGATGATGGTCGTCATTAAATTGACAATAACAGTGCATCATCAAGTAGTTCGCCGTCTTAATATCAATGATTTGACGAAACTGAAAATGATCTTTCGGAAGAAATGACGCTGCGATCGACTAGTGATGAAGAAGACGATGAATTAGTAAAAAATGATAGGTTTTTTATATTAGTAATTTTTTGCTAATTCTTAATTAGCTATATACTGGTTACATTTTGTATGCCTAACATTTTAATGTGATTTTTTTTATAATAAGGAATACATGGAATAGATGATAGTCATAATTATTGAAGCCATTTTATCATAATTTAAATATTTGTAAACCCACAAAACGTTATTTCGCCCGTTTCCGCCTAGCTAGAAACTAGGGCTTCAAACTGTTACATTGTTCATTCCGGTTTAATTAAATATATACTGGGTGTCCCATTTTAATCCGCCACCTGCAATAACTTTAAAATCGTGCATCGGACAAAAACATGTTTCGGATAAAAAGTAAATGGTTTTGAGGGGGACATCTGATGCAGAGACCCTTGCCCCCTCTGGACTTCCTGGGGGGCGGGAAAGAGGGGTAACTTTGAAATCTTAAATGGAACACCCTATTTTTTATTGTAGATTCTGATAGGCCATTAAAAAGTATGTAAATTTTATTTTAAGACTTTTTTTTATCTTTGATAGATGGCGCTTCAAACAGCATTTTTTTTCACAGTTTATCAATCTTTAATTTGAAAAAAAAGTGTAACTAATTACGATATTCAAGATTTTTTCAGTTTTTTGGGAAGAGGGGGGGGCAAGGGTTACTGCATCAAATATCTTCCTTGAAACCATTAACTTTAAGTTAATGGTTTTGAGGGGTATAACTTTTTTATATTTATTGTTACTTTAAAAGAAAATATCTAAGATTGCAACGAAATAAGATTTAATATTAGCACGGGTTAATTAATTATCAAAGATAGTACGATAAATTGGGCTTCCCAATACTGTGCACCGGCTAGCGAATAGCGGTGAGGGGGTAGGTCAGGAAGAAGATAATATCGTTTATTTTAAATATGTGGGCGCCAGGTATTTTAATTTTAATCCGCGAACACTCCAAATATTCAAAGAAAATACCAAAATAATTAGCTGTACGCTGTACGTATATAGGAGTTGCGATACGATAATCTATATAGACGGATGAGGGGTATCTGTGATGTGCAATCAATAAAGTAATCAATAGAAAATAGAACATACATAAATCTAATCAATGGTATATTTGACATAAAATTACCATAGAGAATTCAATAATTAACTTATCCTAGTGAAGGTGAATGAACTATGAATGAAATGATAATTAACAAATTACGATTAACAATTTGTTGCGATAATTTACAAAATACAAACAACTGTAAACAGACAAGATGTTTCTTTCAAATAAACAAATATTTCACGCTCGTCGCAAACCGTTCGCTACTGGCCTTGGTGACTTGACCAGTGGCGTAGTCAACGGTATTAGCACAAATAAAAATTTAAATTTCGCGAGATTTACAATTATTCTCTTAACAGATATTTACCACTAAACAGTAAATACTTGAAAATAAATAGTATCAATATAATTACACTAAGATTTCCGTATTAATATGAATTTAAAACGGCACTTATCAACCCGAATGAGACGACACTGTAAACTAAACGGAAATATGCTTAATGGCACATGCGTATTACACAGAAATAAGCACATGTGTCGAAATCAAAATAAATGAATCGTTATCACAAACTTTAACATTGAAACATAGATATGATCGTTTGTACTCATCTGTAGGTGAAACGTTGTCGAAGAAAATAGATCTCGGATGTTGAGCGACGGCTGGCGTCGACGTTACTTTGGTCGTATGAAATCCTAGTTCGGCAGGCAATTCGAGAGCTGAGTTTGTCGTCAAACGGAGAGGTTTCCTTACTAAATCCCCGTAACCAGGTTCTAACAGCAGTAGGCGAACATAAAACTATAGAACGGTAAACCAAATCGCCCTGCAGCAAACGCGTAACACGTATGCTAAATTAAATCCTCCAATTGAAGTTGAACGATTTGAGCGAAACTAAAATATGGTTTTGACGAAACCACCGGAACTTGATATCACTCACAATCGAAATTACTACAATAGTAATCGCAAAACGTAGCGCACGTAAAACCCTTCCGTGGCCGACTGCGACCGCTTGCTTCGAAAGGCACGCGCACGCGCCTTCTCTCCGCGTCTGCTTGTATTTTATTTTTTTCTCGATTTATACCGTTTCAAACTCGATTATAACTCGCAAAATAGTCATTACTTGCGACAAACAGTGTTGTATTTCAAATAAATTTAATAACAGAAAAAAGTACGTATATATATATATATATATATATATATATATATATATATATATATATATATATATACGAGATTTGAACAGGTAACCCTAAAAATAATATATAAATTCTTAAATAATTTTTTTATCTCTGTTGCATACTGCTTTGGAGAATAAAAGGCAAAAAAACTATAAGCAAATAATAATTTTGGTAATTACATATTTTCTAAGACATATTTCGTAAGACCAGTAGCGTTATAAAATATTGTTTTTTCTATCAAAAGAAAAATTCCAATTACTAGAAAAGACAAAAATTTTTGTAACGCTACCGAAATGTGAACAGAATTCAAGCATAAACTTCTATTAATTTTTTTTTTAAATAAAACCTATAGATACTCTATAATAATCGAGTAATTCCACATTATTTGATTTTAATATAGAATGAGGCTATTTTTACATACGGTATTTATAAGTATTTTATAATTTTCTGCAACATTTTGAAGTAGTTCTGTCATCTCTTCATAATGATAGTAATAAAAATTAAATTCTTTACTAAATTTAATATAACATAAAAATGAAATTAAAAATAATATCCACATTTTTCAAATTAATAATAACATATTTATACATTATTTACAAACACCTAAAAATCTACATAAGTACTGCATGGAAGTGTTAAAATAAAACTAATTTTAAATGTTAGCTTAAAATATCTTAACATCTAAATTTCAATACAGGTCAAGGAGAATTTAGTTCAAAATTATACGTTGTTGCTATATATAACATTTTTTTTCTAATTTAATCGTTACATATTCAAAATTACCACATTAAATTTCTTTTATATGATAATAAAAATAATTAAAATGTAATTAAGTGAAAATATTATTTTTCAGTTATAAATATTTTAAATTTATTATTAATACAATACGTATTATAACAATAATAATAATTTAATCATTTATTATTACAATACAGTACTACTATTGCCATCTATAGGCTATTAGCAAAATTTCATTCCGTGATTTGTAGCCGCCTATTATAAAAATAGTAAATAAACAATAAAATTAATTTACATAACTTAAGAAACTATTTCCATATTTAATATTGTAAATAAATTTATGACTAAGCACAAAAACATACTTTTAACACTTACAATTTGTTAAATTATTATATTTAACCTTGACCATTCCTTGACATATTATTTTACTAAAAAAAAGTGTTAAACATAAATACAAAAATTTCAAAAACAGAGACTAAATTGATACATTGCATTGCTCAGTTTAAATTACTTTTATATTTTAGTATAAGTTACGCCTCTTCACTGTATAAAATGGCGGTAAATTCAATAGTGTGAGTTAAATAATGTTTATTTATATACTTTAATTTTGATATAATTCGATCTAGTAAAATTACCATTGATGGTTAATTCAACATGAACTCCTCTATTCCCGGCTTTCCAAATGTGAATATTATTAAAACAAAGTAATAATTTTATAAAAACTAAATATTTTTAAAATGTTTATCTATGATGTTTATATCATTTACTATATTTGTAAAAATAAAATATAAATCTAAAAAAAAAATAATTAATTTACCAAAAAACAACCACATTCTAAACATTTTTTTTTCTGTGGCAGCAAAAATTACTGAAATTTTTTTCTAAAATAAAATAAAAAACAGTATTTGATTAATATTTTGTCACTACATACTTTTTTAAACGGACAATATATACTTTATTTTCTTTTGATACTTTACAGAATTTTAGATACAAACAATACAGGTTCTGATAAAATAAAGTTTTAAAGCGATTGTACAAATTTTTCAAAGTATATAGTACTTTATTTATATGTGCATGTATTTTTTTACACTGGTTGATAACAAGTATAATACAATTTTAGATCTGAAGTATACAAAGGTTGAGGTTAAAATATTTTATATAGATTTTTTATTAAATTATAATCTAAAACGTATTATTTTTTTTAATAAAAGATTGTTTATAAAATTATATGTTTCAATAACACTTGTCCTTGAAGCAAAATATTCATAATGGACATTTTGTTTGTCAAATTTTAATTATTTGTTTTACCAGAACGTCTTTTTTTCATAATTTTACTTTACTTTATATTACCATGTGATAGCATTTCTTTTCCCATAAAATCTAACACAAATTAGAAAAAAAATTAAAAGGTTTTCCAGTGAAACAAATATTTTATTAATTATATTAAAGTTTGGCTTAACAAAAAAAGCCAAATTATTCCTAAAATAAAACTAATTTTATAAAAAAAATTGTCCTTGAATGATAAACAACTTTCGAACAATGAAACATATATAGATATAGAATATTATGTATTTTCTATGAAATATTCTATACAGCTGACTACAATCTCTTAACAAAAACTTTGGATAGTACAATTTCTTTGTACATTTAAAAATTGAGAAAATATACATGATCCATCGACAAACTTGAATTGTGTTGAAATTAGTTAATCGAGACAAAAGATAAATTATTAGCATACATGGACAAAAACGCAACGGCGACTTATAGACTATTCAATTATCCTTTTCGGATTTTTTTGCAACCTCGCCTTTGGACGCTTCATCAAAGTTTTCAACAAGATCGGGCACTTCATCGTCTTCATCTCGACAAGTTTTCCACCACGTTTTAACTGATTTAATCCCTCTGGTCCCAATTGACTTAAGATACCGGGCAACATTTCTGTGATTTGTTTGTTTTCGCCATGACCAGTGATGGCAAATGTATTCGCTGCCAAAGACGCTTGTGCCTTTGGATTATTAAAATGAATTACCGTACCGTCATCTTTAATCATATTCACTTCTTCAATGCCTGGTATTGTGTTTACCGACAGCTTCTTTAATGATGACTGTAACTTTTTGTCATCAGTTGCTTGTGTTGAATGTACTACCTTCTTTTTACGACGAGGTGTACCTTTACCGCCGATACGCACTTGCGCTTGCATTTTCTTCAGTTTTTCGATATTCATTTTGACAATAATTAGTTAATAGATGATTCGCTAAATAATACACTAAAGATTACTTCACTGAATATGTATTACTTTCATTTAACAATCACTAAAGCACATGTGCTCTGAAACCGGTCACGACAAAGAGAAGATGGTTGACTTCCTTTTGCACTTTCGAAAACCATGCGCAAACGCGAACGCTAACCCCAGGTTCTCCCTGGTTTATATAAATCTGGAGTTTAAAACGGACAAAATTGTTTTAAAAAGATAACAGTAATAAATGTTGATTGATTATATTATGACAGTTCACACGTTGTGAAGCAATTGTTTGAAATTTTGTTTAAAATATTTTAGTCAATATTACTGAATATTAAAAATTATTTTTACAGTTACTATAGTTACCACTTTGACCGCGAGGAAAAAGTGGTATAGTTCTCGGTACCATGTCCGTAACATTTTCAAAAATTAAAATTACAATAATAAAATTATTATTATTAAGTATGATTACTATATGATTCAGAATTTTTAATACATAAATTGATTCTGAATATAGACATTACGATAAATAATAAATAATTAAAAATCATATTTTTGTTCTAAAGAAATATTTATAATTATAAAGAAAAAATATTTATTATATAAAAAAATTAATTTATAGTATAAAATACAACACATAAACAGCAAGTTTAAATAACTTTAATATAAATTATTATGAAAAATAAAGTTAATTTAATATTTATAGACCGGTGAATTACCTTTTCAAAAAAGCAATTCAATTTTTCATGTATTATTCATTTTAAAAATGCAAACAATATAATGTTTACAAAAACAGCACAGAAAAATAGTAAAAATCAAAACTGAAATAGCTTTGTGTAGTAATGCTGAAAATATTGAGGGGTGGATGAAATCAGCGTGCAGCTTCGAACGAACGGATACGATGGTTTTAAAATTAATTCCCAGTTGGCGTGTGATGCGATGCGGTAAATGTGATAACAATTCGTGGCCCATTAAGCACACGTGATCAAACGATTGCTTGTGCTGCCGACGCGACGCTGCTGTGGCTCGCCAGCCAGCCAGCCAGCCAACGCACACATTACCACGGCGCGGCGCGGCATATGTGAGAGATTATTCTTTTACCGTAATTACCACTTTGACTGCAAGGAAAAAGTGGTATAGCGTGCGCGTACAGTGTCTGTAACATTAAAAAAAAAACAAAAGAAAATGTATAGAAATTCTTCATATAACCTCTAGATCAGACAAATCTGAACTTAGTTTATGTGGGTGTATGGATGTAAGGAGTCAGCTAGCTCGCTCGCTCGGTCGTAAGTCAAAATTTTGTGGCCGCAACTCCTCCTAGACGGTTTAACCGATTTTAATGAAATTTTTAGGATAAATTTGTCTAGCACCCAAGATGATCATGTGGTTTTATTTTTTTCCAGTGATGCCAACTTTCCGGGAAAAATTTTTTTAAAATTTTTAAAAATTCATTGCGGCTACATTATTTATCCGATTTTGATCAAATTTTCAAAAAAAAATTTCTTTATGCTCCTATTAATTATATAATTTTATTAATATCCAGTATTGCCAACTTTCCGAAATAAAAATTACTAAAGTTTTTAAAAATTTATTATGGCCATGTTATTTAACAGATTTTACTCAAATTTTCACAAAAGATTCTCCTAGTATTCATATAATTTATGTAATTTTTAACAAAAAACAGTGTTGCCAACTTTCCGAGAAAAAAATTACTAAAATTTAAAAAAATTCATTATGACTACTTTATTTAACTGATTTTAATCAAATTTTCATAAAAAATTCTCCTAGTGTCTAAATAAATTATACGATTTTAATAAAATACAATGTTGCCAACTTATCGAGAAAAAAATTACAAAATTTTTTAAAAATTTGTTGTGGCTACATTATTTATTCGATTTTGATCAAATTTTCAGAAAAGTTTTTCCTAGTGCCCACATAAATTATAATATTATTAAAATACAGTGTTGCTAACTTTCCGAAAAATGTCAAAGTGGTCTATATATGGGTTTACCCATATACTTCTAATCTTGTTTTAGTCTTATTTTAATAAAATGCGATAATTCTTGCACTTTGATTTAATATTATAAATTGTATTAATAGCATTATATTTAACAGGAATCTATTTAGCAGGAATCACCCGGCTAGCTCAGTCGGTAGAGCATGAGACTCTTAATTTCAGGGTCGTGGCTTCGAGCCTCACGTTGGGCGAATACATATTTTTAAATATTATAATTAAAAATACCAACATTTTATATGAGAAAAAAAAAGATACAAGTCAAATGAGGCCCCGGAGAGATTCAAACCCTTGATCTCCTGTTTACTAGACAGGCGCTTTAACCCACCCGGGGGCGCAGTCTATTTTTTACGTTTCTATTCATAAAATTGACAGTATTAAATGTTTTTGATTTAAATATTTTTAAATGCATTACATTTTTTATATACAATTTTTAGCATCACCGAAATACATATCTTGAAGTAACATTTTTAAAATAGTATCACAAAGGCATTAGATTTTTTTGTTAGCATTTTAAAAAAGTGTAGCAAAATAAAATAATATATACATACATACATACACAATCACGCCATGTACCCAAACAGAGTGTGGCACAAACTCTTTTCATCATCTCGAAATCAGCCTCCTAAAAACATTCCTATCCAGGACAAGCAACTTTAGCTTCATCCACATTCATAATTCCTCTCATACATGCTCTTTTATTTCTACTATTTGGAAACTTTCGCTCACGCAAGCCAGTCTCTCAATCATACCACCACTCCAACTACTCATCGGACGTCTACTAGCAAACGTATACCATCAAAATCATTCATATAAATCTTTTTAACAGCAAACGTTCATTAATATATAAACATTAAAATGTTACTGTTAACTTATGGTTTTGAGCGCAGAATTTGTTCTTTCCTTAAGAAACTGAAAATGCAATTTTTGCTAACTGAGCTACTCAGGCTGAATATAAAACAAGATTAGAAGTATATGGGTTTACCCAGTTTAGCCAGATATCCTAGCCACTAGACCATATTGGATTGTATGTATTATACATATACATATTGGATTGTATGTATTATACATATACATATAACACATTTATACTAGATTATGACAGTTAACAAAACAAGATTAAAAGTATATGGGTAAACCCATATATAGACCACTTTGACATTTCTCGGAAAGTTGGCAACACTGTATTTTAATAATATTACAATTTATGTGGGCACTAGGAGAAACTTTTTTGAAAATTAAATCAAAATCGAATATATATATAATGTAGCCACAATAAATTTTTATTTTTTTTTCTCCGATAAGTTGGCAACACTGTATTTTGTTAAAATTGCATAATTTATTAAGGCACTAAAATGAAAATTTGATTAAAATTTGACCATAATAAATATTTACAAATTTTAGTAAATTTTTTTTTCGGAAAGTTAGCAACACTGTATTTTGTTAAAATTACATAAATTATATGATTATATTAGTAGAATCTTTTTTGAAAATTTGAGTAAAATCGGTTAAATAACATGGCCATAATATATTTTTAAAAACTTTAGTAATTTTTTTCTCGGAAAATTGGCAACACTGGATATTAATAAAATTATATAATTAATGAGAGCATTAGGGATATCTTTTCTGCAAATTTGATCAAAATCGGATAAATAATGTAGCCAATATAAATTTTTAAAAACTTTAGTAATTTTTTCCTCGAAAAGTTGGCATTACTAGAAAAAACCAAAACCACATGACCATCTTTGGCACTAGACAAATTTATCTTAAAAATGTCATTAAAATCGGTTGAACCGTCTAAGAGGAGTTGCAGCCGTTTTAAATCTTACAAGTATTGTCATAGCGATTAAAAATTTATAATCAGAAATTTTCAAAACAATTTTTATGGGGTCAGGAATCTGTATGGAATTATAATCCGTTTTAAAAACGTGCTATATTAATTTTTTTTTTTTTAATTTAAATAATTATTTTCTGTTTTTTAGTCTTGTGTGTGTGTTCTGTATTTTCTGTAGTTTCTATATTTTTAAAAACAAAAAAATTGCTAAATATACAATTGTACGGAATTCGTAAATATGACATAAAATAAAAATTAATATTTTTAATATTATTAATTGATTAATATTGTATATCCTGACGAAAATAATAAAATTACTGAAAGCTTAGTTATGAAACTACAAATGAGTTTTATTTAACAACTGTCCTGCTGACTGCTACACTTTAAGAAATTTCTGTAATATTACATAAATTATTACAATAAAATTATGAGCTCGGCTGTATTTGATAAAAATAACATAATTGTTATTGATTAGAAATATGTAAAAATATGTAAAATATGTAGAAATATATTAAAATTGAACATAACATTCTTTTAATAAAATGTGAAAATAAATATGTAAATATTTTACGTATATACGCACAGAAAAAAAATTTGTGGTCATTATATGGACTACAAGATATTTATTTGAAAAATTACGATATTGTAACAAAACAGAAAATTATTATTTATTTACAGTATTGAAGTAATTAATATTTATTGTTTATTAATTTTTACACAGAAAAAAGTTTTTAAATAATATTACAAGATATTTTATTTTAAAAATTACAACAATGTTGCAAGAAGTTGGTTTTTGTACAATTGTAGTAAAAAAAATTAATTAGCAGTAGATATTAATAACTTTAATTTTGTAAAAAAAATAATATCTTGTAGTCCATGTAATGTCTACAAATTTTTGTATGTGTGTATTTATTTACGAACATAAAATTAAAATATGTTTTCTATTTGAAATAAAAAATTGATATTTCTGTGAAATTAATATTATATTGTGGCTTCTTATATTTAGTTTTTTTTTGACAGAATTTTATTACATTATATTTGTAAATAAATTTTTTAAATTAAACAAAAATTTAACCAGTAATTTTATCTAAATATTTTAATAAGATATTTAAGTAGAAAACAAAATGTTATAACAATCTAGTGTTTTAATAAAATTAAAAACAAAGTTACATATGATAAAAAAAAATATTCAGTTATTTTTAGCATTTCATTTATTATATCAAAAATTCCATTATGTTAGATGTGTAAATATTTTATTAGATTTTTCCATCTACATGTTAAATTTATGTATTCTATGGTGTTGGTTATAATTTTTATTTATTTTCTTTTATCAAACTAGCTGTCTGTATATTGTACAAATAAAGAATGGCTACACTGCCACCATTTGACAGACATTCTTCATCATGCAGGTATTTTACAATTTCAAAATTTTGACTATATAGTAGCAATAATAATTATGCTTGCATTTTCAGTCCATATGCAACTGCTAGTCATACATCTTCACATGCAAGGTAATCAATATATATATATATATATATATATATATATATATATATATATATATATATATTAAATTTATAATGCAACATATTCTATAACTAATAATTTGTTACAGAAAATTTTCTGATAAAAATAAGTCTGCTTATTCAAATAAATCTTCTACTGCTTCAACATCTTCAAATGTAGAACCCTTGAACATTTTTTTTGTATGGTATGCTGAACTATGTCATCGTCAAAATACAAATCCTATCTGTGTTGTACGATCACAAAATCAAAAAAATGATCAAGTTCTCGAATTTGTTGCTGATCGCATCAAAATTGAAGATTGGCAGCCAGTCATAAATGCTTTCCGGTTTGACACTTCACTCCATGTTATATCAATTCACAGCGGTTTAGCAACTCACAAAGTTATTGAAGAAGCTGATACCGTAGAAAAAGTCAAACGCATTAAAAAATGGTTTGGAGCTATTTGTACAAAATATATTCTGAAAAATCTGTTAGAAGCTATTGGAAACTGTTTAAAATTATCAACAGTTTTAACGTGTTTAGAATTAGATAGATTACACATTATGGGAGAATATTTGCAAATGGTATTAAAATCGTTAACAACAAATAAAAGCTTAAAGTATCTTTCTTTCAAATCTTGTCCAGTTGAAGATGATGGCTGTTTCGAAATATGCAAAACATTGCATTTCTTGTCCAATATAGAAGTGCTTAATTTGTCAGATTGTAAACTAGGACCAAAAAGCGGAAAACATTTAGCAAAGTTAATAAAATTTCAGCAAATTAATAGATACCGCGAGAGTTGGCAAAGTTCTCTTCGCTATGAGGATCCGAATGTAAGCAATATGGCTGGATTAAAAAGAATTACCATTAATAATAATCCTAATATGAGTGACGAAGGTTTAGAGTACATTTTAAATGAACTTGTAGATGATCTGTGGATTAAAGCCATTGATATGCAGCGATGTAATATCTCAGAAGCTCTAGGAGGAAAAATCATTGACGTTATAGAGTATAGTAAATCTTTAGAAATTGCAGATTTTCGAAGTAACAACCTTGATCCAAGCACTATTGAACGGATTTTAGATATTTTAAAATGCAAGCAAAGTGATGAAACTAACACACAATACCAATGGTGCTACTCTTCGACAACTTTAAATACGTCAACATATGGTAATTACACGTCATTACTCGACTGCAAACTTGTACCAAAATCGAAGAAAATCTTAAAAAATAACAAAATTACATATAAACGACAAACTGTATTACCACAGATTCAAAACAAAATTGCGAATAATCACCGAAAAGTACAAGAAATTAAAAACAAAGTTTGCAAAATGGCTGAATCAGATAATACATCTAACATTAAAACAAAAGATCAGTTATTACAACTTTACGAAAGACTGAAAGAGGAAATAGCTAAACGTCAAGAAGCAGAGATAGAATGTGAGGAATTAGAAAAACAAGTTGATGAATTAAATAATCAACAACATATATGTAAATTGATTTCTTTACTAACAGCAAACTTCAATGCTGAAGAACACTTAACATTTATTAAAGACTTGCAGGACGCGTTAAATGAAGTAAATATTTTATTTGAACCCTATGAAACGCCTCACCAATTTATTGAAAATATTAATTTAACAAAACGCAGCTTAGAATCTCTCACTCATAATACACCAAAAGTACAAATCGAAGAGCTTTGTAGTAAAAGCGAACAAAAAGTACAAAACATTTTTCAAAGTATGGTTGGACCATCAGATGATGAATGCACTGAAAACGTGCCAGATTCTGCCTTAGAGTTGAATTTGGCTTCTCTGGATTGTAATCAAGAACTTATATTGGTTGAAAATATTTCTGATCGATCAACTGAATCAGCAGGTGAAGAAAAATTTTCACGTTTATTGGAAGAAATATCACATTGTGATATGTGTGAAAATAATCCACGCCAATAATTCATTTAACACTGACCGTCAAATTTCCTAGAAAAACTAAAAGCATACACATATATTTTTTTGAAAACAAATTTTTCATTCTAAATGATACAAAAAAAAATCATTTGATATAAAAAAATTTATTTGCAATGTAATTTCTTATATATGACTTGTTTTTGTACTTGTAAAATTTTTGATACATAAATATATCTAATATATAAAATTCCTGTGTCACAGTTTTCGTATTTATACTCCTCCGAAACGGCTTGACCGATTTTGATGAAATTTTATATGTATATTTAGTAGGTATGAGAATAGGTTCATAACTAATTTTTATACCCCTAAGTTTTAAGGGTGGCTCACCCTAAAAAAAATTTTTTCATTTTTTAGACAATTTTTTTTTTTGGTTATTTTTTGTGGTGTGCCATTAAAAAATACATTTAGTCCTAAAGTTTTACAATCCTACCACTAACCCCTACTTTTTAATATCTAATATATAAAATTCCTGTGTCACAGTTTTAGTATTTATACTCCTCTGAAACGCTTGACCGATTTTGATGAAATTTTATATGTATATTCAGTAAATATGAGAATAAGTTTATATTTTAGTTTTTATTCCCCTAAGTGTTAAGGGTGGCTCACCCTAAAAAATCTTTTTTCATTTTTTGGATAAATTTTTTTTTGGTTATTTTTTTGTGGTGTGCCATTAAAAAATACATTTAGTCCTAAATTTTTACCCTTCTACCACTAACCTTTACTTTTTAATAGCATTTTATATTTTTTAACCCCGGTCGATAGCTGATCAATGGGGTTCCGTTTTAGCAAACTCCTCCGCTTGGGAGCAGCATAATAGCAAGTTTCGTCGAGCGCAATTTTTCAAATACATTTTAAAAGTAAAGATTAAAAAGTTATAATAAATTGGCTTAAAAGTTATTTACGAAAAAAAAAATTTTCAAATATATAATTAATTTTTCATAAATATTATAAATGTTGGATCATAACAAAGGTACAGTATTACTGTATTATAAATGTAAGTATTTTAAATAGTATAAATGTACAGTATTACTGTATTATAATTTTTTTTTTCCTAAATAACTTTTAAACAAATTTATAATATTTTTTTAATGTTTACATTTAAAATGAAACCCCATTAACACTTGATCAACTATCCCCGCCAGGGGTCTACCGGTGTCACTTCTCACCCCGTAAACAGCACGGAGTAGGGATGGGAGCGTTCTCCTGTCTCTCTTGCAATAAGCTGTATCTCACTTCTTACACAGTTTTCGTAATAATTTTTTCTTTTTCTTACGAAAATAACAGGTTCCTCCACACAATTGAAATTTTTGAAAAACGCGTGTTAATACATATTAATTCATATCTCTAATTGACAAATGTTTGTATGTATGTATGTATGTATGTTTCTGCAGCATCTCCTCCTAAACCCCTAAACCGATTTTGATGAGAGTGATGTCATTTTAATCGGTTCATTCCCTATTTGAGAATAGGCAAGTTTCATCTTTCTACGATCTCATCTTGGTTCTCAAAAATTTGAAAAATTATGTTTAATGCTAACCTGCAAATGTAAAATGACAGCGTAGTTGCGCAGCAACGCACAACGGGAAAGCTGCAGTTGCGCAGCAACGCTCGACGAGAAAGTTATCTTTCAAATACTGAATTTTTGCGCAGTTTTGCAGCAACGCGCGACGGGAAAGCTAGTATATATACAGTGTGTCCCAGGATTGATGTTACAAGAGGTGTAATGGACTAAAATTTTTTGAATTTCATTTCAAGATTCTGGAATTAAGCCCTGCTTGGCGTGAAACGAATTTTAAGAATTTTTTCGTTTTTTGAAAAGCAAAATGGCCGTGACGGTGAAGCAAGAACTATTTTCTTTTCAGGTAAAGTACCCTCTTTGTTTAGGATACGACAAAATTTTATTAAGAAAAGTTGTTTATAATGACAAATCATGGCCGTATAGTACCAAACTTCAGGAAAAAAAAAATTAAAAATTTTAATAAATTAATAGATACCTACAATTTATTTTGTTCAATCTAAAACAGACAGTTTAATGAAAGTAGGTAGATCGTCCTGAAATTTGGTATACGGCCATGATTTGTCATTATAAACAACTTTTCTTAATAAAATTTTGTCGTATCCTAAACAAAAAGGGTACTTTACCTGAAAAGAAAATAGTTCTTGCTTCACCGTCACGGCCATTTTGTTTTTCAAAAAACGAAAAAATTCTTAAAATTCGTTTCACGCCAAACAGGGCTTAATTCCAGAATCTTGAAATGAAATTCAAAAAATTTTAGTCCATTACACCTCTTGTAACATCAATCCTGGGACACACTGTATATATATATATATATATATATATATATATATATATATATATATATATATATATATATATATATAACTTTCTACACTTTATAACATAATATACTATTTTTTGCATAGGAATATTTTATTTTATTGCAACTGGGATTAATCTTGTTAATTGTATGATAAATTTTATTAATTTTTTTATGACTGGATAGATGAATATTTAGCTGAGAAATGTAATGGAAACAAACGATATTTTAGTAAGAGAAAACATATTACAGGTGAACATAGGTAGGTCTGGTGGGGTATAGACGACACGACACGACACGACTTGACAATACAGTTCGTATAGCTTTTCGGTCGATTGGCGGCGCATTGCATGGTTTGAAAAATTCACGAATGTTTATGCGACATGTTTAGCAGTCGAGGTGTAAGTCAAGTCCTATATCGGCTATCGCCCTATTCAATCTCGTGTACTCTACTAGTATACCAACACTATCGGCTTGTATATAGGTATTCGCGAAACTTTACTATCGAAACATGTTACGTTTATCGGAATGGTCTTGTTCCTATTTTACACTCAAGCCGCATTGCACTCTCTAAAAAAAAGAGAATAATATAAATTTGATATAGGTATATAATGTTATACTCTTATTGGCGCCCGCAAGGAGGGGCAAGATGGTCAGTTGCCCCCAACCAATTACCATATCGTAACTTAGAAAAAATATATATATATAAAAAAAAAACGATTGTTTATTATTATATTTTTGATTTAGCAACTTTGGCTATTAGCCAGGATAGTTCTTATTTACTAAATCGATGACTTTTAGCTATAGAGAACACCTTTTTAACTAGAAAATAAATGTTTGTTCCCCCTAGAATAATTTCTGCGGACGCCAATGTATACTCTAACAATTTCTAAATAATTTAAGCGATTTGGAATAAATTCTTTAAATTAAAAATAACACGGCTTTATGTTGTTAGGTAGATACATCATCATATTTTTTTCTTGATGATGATGAACGT
>CAWYQG010000509.1:0-285000 GCA_963966155.1 Clivina fossor
CAGTCATAACCTTGTGAAAAACAAACATAATCTTGTGAAAAACAGACATAACCTTGTTTTTTTGGTTGTTTCAACTCCATTAATTAATTAATTTTCTTATGAAGATAAAATATTTTCTATTTTTTAATTTACATATTTTGATATTTCACTTAATAACTTAAATTTGAGGGCGAAAAAATTATTGTATGATGAGTGTGAAATTGAACAAAAAGTTGGTGTTAGTCAGTTAAGATGGTTCGGACATGTGTTTGTTTAGGTAAATTGTGATAATTGATATATTAATTATTATTAAAATACATAAAAGGCTTTAGATTTAATTATATTTTGACCAGTTTGACTGCAAGGAAAAAGTGGTATAGCGTTTGGTACTGTGTCTGTAATATTTTCAAAAAAACAAAAAAAAAATATATATAGAAATTCTTCATATAGTCTCTAGATGACGAATCTGAACTTAGTTTATAAGTGGGTGTATGGATGTGCATCGTCAGACAAAATTTTGTGATCGCAACTCCTCCTAGACAGTTTAATCAATTTTTAATCAAAAAATAATCAATAAATTTGTCTAGTGTGGTTTTGGTTTTTTCCAGTGACTTTACGAGAGAAAAAATGACTAAAGTTTTTAAAAAATTATTGTGGCTACATTATTTATTCGATTTTGATCAAATTCTCATAAAAGATTCTCCTAGTATTCATATAATTTATATAATTTTAACAAAATACAGTGTTGCCAACTTATCGAGAGATAAAAATCAATAATTCTTATTAAAAATTCATTGTGACTGCATTTTTTATTCGATTTTGATCAAACTTTCAGAAAAAATTTTCCTAATACTTCCATTAATTATATTAATATCCAGCGTTGCCAACTTTTCAAGAAAAAAATTACTAGAGATTTTAAAAAATTATTATGGCCATGTTATTTAACCGATTTCACTCAAATTTTTACAAGAGATTTTTTAGTATTCATATAATTTATGTAATTTTAACAACAAAATACAGTGTTGCCAACTTACCGAGAAAAAAAATTTACTAAAATTTTTAAAAATTTATTATGATTACTTTATTTAACCGATTTTAATCAAATTTTCATAAAAAATTCTCCTAGTACCTAAATAAATTATACAATTTTATAATACTATAATAATATGTAATATTTCGTAAATAACAAGATTAGAAGTATATGGGTAAACCCACTATTTTACTCCCAGCTGAACAGGTCAGTACTCAATTATTTTTTGTCTGTCTGTTTGTTTGTTTGTTTGTTTGTCTGTTCGGTATAAATTTGGTAATCGATTTAAAACAATTTATTATTATAAATAACGTTTTTATGAACTTGCTGTTTTGTCTGTCTGTTTGTTTGTTAGTTTGTCTATTCGGTTTAAATTTGGTAATTGATTTAAAACAATTTATTATTATAATTAACGTTATTATTACCTTGTTGTCTTGTCTGCCTGTTTGTTTGTTGGTTTGTCTGTTCGGTATAAATTTGGTAATCAATTTAAAACAATTTATTATTATAAATAACGCTTTTATTAACTTGCTGTCTTGTCTGTCTGTTTGTTTGTTAGTTTATTTGTTCGGTATAAATTTCGTAATTGATTTTAAACTAGAATTTTCCTTCCAGTGATGAAAGCTAGAGACTTGAAACTTAGAAATTTATAATTATAGGTACAGAACTACTGGCTGACATTGCCAACTTTCCGAGAAAAAAATTACTAAAGTTTTTACAAAATTCATTGCTGTTACATTATTTTTCCCGATTTTGATCACGTTTTCAGAAAAGATTCTATTAGTATTCATATAATTTATATAATTTAAAAAAAAATACAGTGTTGCCAACTTTCCGAGAAAAAAATTATTAAAATTTTTCAAAATTCATTATCACCACTTTAATTAACCGATTAAAATCAAATTTTCATAAAAGATTCTTCTAGTGCCTAAATAAATTATGCAATTTTAACAAAATACAGTGTTGCCAATTTCACATTTTTTTTAAATTCATTATGGCTACATTATTTATTCAATTTTGCTGAAATTTTTGCTCAAAGTTTCTTCTAGTGCCCACATAAATTATAATATTATTAAAATACAGTGTTTCCAACTTTAATATAGAAATATTCGATTACCAACTTTCCATATAAACACTTCTAATCTTATTATTTAAATAATTATTTTATGCTTACATAATTATAATTATAATTAAGTTAATTAATAAAATTTAATTTAATATTTTTAACATACATAATTAATTAGTTAGTTAATATTGTGCATTGTCATGTCATCCAGTAGTTACAAGTTTCAAGTTCTAGTTTAAAATCGATTACAAAATTAATAATAATTATAATATATATATATATATATATATATATATATATATATATAAATTATAGACAATAAAATTTCCTACAACTTTTATTTGCATTACTTTTTAATAGCACTTTCGCTTTAGAAGCTACGCGTCTTTAAATATCAAGAAATTTATCAATTTTAATGCACAGAAATAAAAATGTTAAACTGAAATGTTTCTATATTTAGTGCAATTTCGACTTAAATATGCATTTTATCAAAAAGTGTATAGAAATTAAATTATAGACAATAAAATTTCCTACAACTTTTATTTAAATTTCTTTTTAATAGCACTTTCAGTTTAGAAGCTACGCGTCTTCAAATATACTTTTTATTAGATTGTTTTTGACTTAGATTTTTTCTTAAACATTATTTTTAACACGTTACACGTGCCCTGCTTGGCCTACGATCTTTCGTAAATTATTTCTAATTACGATGCGAGACAAACAATTCGAATCTCTGACTGGTACAATATGTTTCAGACTAATAGGTCTACATATTTAAATTGCACATTTCTTTATATTTTAAATAAATTTCGTTGTAAAAATTAATCAAATAAAAAATTACAAGTTAGTATAATGCCCGTTTTACACGACGCAACTTTCTCTAAGGTTTTCTTGCGCAACAAAATTGTACAAGATGCAAGAAAATTGCACTGCGATTTTGGTTATTTCACTCCAAGATGCCAACTAATTAAAAAAATAACTAAACGTCAAAGTATATCATAACTGTATAACCTACAAAATAAACACACGAAATATATAAAATAAATAAATAATTTTTATTGTAATTTATTTTTTTAATGTATGACACACCTCATAGGAAAATCAAATATAAATAAAAAAAAATACTGGTATTGTGCCTTTCATAATAAAAGTTGGTAAGACTGAAACTTACTAAAAAGTAACTAGAAATTGCATGGCCATGTAATTAAATTACAGCGGGTTCTAATCCATGCAACTTGTCGCCGCGACAAAATTGCGTGTGCAATTTTGTTGCGCAAGAAAATCCCACAGAAAGTTGCGTCGTGTGAAACTGGCATAAGAAAACAATTTTTCTCGGCAAAAAAAATTCGTTTTTGAGACAAAAAAATGTAATTAAATAAATTCAAGTACACAAACTAAGTGGCTGCATCTAGATATCGCGTCCTATGACAATAAATTAAAAATGGAAATAAAATTATAAGAATTGTGTAACATTTTTCGGCGGTCTTGTGAGAAAGTCGCAAATCTCCAGTTTGGGAACCACAGGTATATAGTGCAAGAAAATTAAATTAAAAATAGATAATCTTGAAAAATAATTAATTTAAATTCGAACAATGATAATAACTAAATTAAATCGAACAGCCTGTATAAATTACACGCACTTGTTATTTTTAGATTCTGTTTAGGCTATATTCAAGTGGGTGGCCGGTAAGCACAACGCCACGTGCAATAGGTCACGTAACAGACCGTTACAGCAATAAATTTAAAGATTTTTGACATTTTGGGTGTTTAGTAAAATATTAAGTGTTTTTTCTAGATTTTAGGCTTAGCTTAAGTGCATGATATTAGATAAGAGAAACAGAGATATTTTTGGTGAGAAAAGGACAGATTTTTAACCCAGAGTTTTTTCAGTCTGATCAGAGACAAGAGAGTCGTGTATCAACTTACAAACCAACCTACAAACATCTACTTTAGAGAGTCATAAATTTCTCATAAATATATTTGCATAATCGCATTATATTTGGTTATAACATCAATTATTAACAATTATATACAGTCCACTATATTCAAACAGTTTTATTTTATTAACAGTAATTTAAAAACTGTATATCATATTATAACTAGAGACGCCGCATGTCTCACTCATTCGGTTATTGTTTATGCAAAATTAACATCAAGCATAATTATACCGAACAATTACGACTAACGAACTAGATATTTTTTATATACATCCACATACATACATACAGAAATCCCGAAATCAGTCGCCTCCAAACATTTCTATTCAAACAAGCAACTTTCGCTTCATCCGCATTCGTAATTCCTCTCATACATGCTCTTTTATTCCTACTACTTGGAAACTTTCGCTCACGCAAAACAGAACTATTACCACCATTATATAATATGGTAATACCAACAGGGTGGAAAAATACATATGTATTACAGTTTTTTTTAGTAAAGTCTATTTTAGTAAATTTACAGAACTTCAGTAAATTTGTTGACAGGAATTTTCTATAAATAGGTAAAATTTGTTTAGTTTTGTAATATTATTGTTGGTATAATTACATACATTTGGAAATTTACATAAATGATGTATTATGAAATGAATGAATTACAATTAAAATATTTTGTTAATATTATTACACAAAATATGTATTAAGTCTCATTATTTTGATGAATTATTACAGATATTAATAATTTAAGAAGTTATTGCCCCTATTCTGGTCATGAACTTTAGCTTAAATCTTTAAATTTAAAGAACTTTAAGTAAATTTCAATTCTGGTCACAACTTTAGCTTAAATCTTCAGCTTAAAGTCCTTTAAATTTAAATGTATATGGGAGGTGCTTTAACAGTTAAATTTGAGGTTACTTTAAGTAGTTGTCAGAAAAGGTTGAAATTTATATTGGTGTGAAAAATATTTGCATAAAAATGAATATAGAAATGTTTGCAGTTTTCCTATATCTAGATGATTTTGAAAAGAAAGTAATTAAATAATATATATGTTTCGTTAAATGTAGGCTTAATAAAATAAAATTATTTTTATAGGAACAATACAAGAATAGAAAGAAAAATATTACGAGACAATTTAAATACATTCGAAATAACTAACAACAAATTTTTAATTGATTTTTGCTTAAAAAAATTAGTAGTAATTAACATTATTAATAAATTGAAGCCATATATATATCCGCATCTGAACGATCCGATTCCATACCATTCCACCTAAAAGTGTTAATAGCATAGATCATATAATATATATTTATATATTTGGTAAGAAATTAAATAATTATATCATTTACAAAAAGTAACAAGTTGAAAAAGTAATCACTTGAGTTATATTGTTAAATAAAGTTAAAACAACTTATGAATACATATTAGATAATAATATTGATTTATTTATTAATTTCAATTTTATTATAAATAACATTTCAAATATATTACATATTTAATAATAATAATAGAATTAAGACAAATTAAAAAATATTTAAAAATTGATTGGGACAAATGCTGTCATCTTTACATTAGAATATATCAACAAACTGTTATCATAATGAAGATTGAAAAATTCAATTTCTATTGAGAATGCATAAACAAAGATTATTGTCATTTCATGTTGTGTTATAAATTTCTAAATACATGTTTTATATATACATCATTTATATATATGATCTATGGTTAATAGCAATTTACTATTATGCAAATGGACACGTTTTGACGTTTTGACAGTTTTCCACTTAAAGATAACATACTGCGCATGTGCACAGCATTGCCAACTTAGGAATAAAATTCTTTAAATTGCTAAGCTTAAAGATGCATGACCAGAATTGCTTTATTTAAATTTCTTTAAGTCGTTAAGTTAAAGTTTGCTTTAAGCTAAAGATCTTTAAATTTAAATGTGATGACCAGAATAGCGGCAATTATCACGTAAAACTTTACGATGACGTTTAGCACGTACCAAGCAAACGGCCCGTAAATCGACTGGTGGAAAAGCACCAAGAAAACAACTGGCTACGAAAGCTGCAAGAAAAATTATTATTATATGTATGTTTCAAATATGACATTACATCATTTTTCTTTTACTTAGTTATATTGTTAAATTAAAATTTTATTTATATTTCTCAATAGTGAGTTATCGCAAACACAACGTTAAAGTTCCGTTAACGCTAAAATCACGTGACGTTATACGTTATTTAATTTGTATGGTAAATGACACTTTAGAGTTATCGCACGCCGATATTTTACCGTACGCTAAAATTGGAGGAATATCTAAATGTAATCTAATAATTTAATATAGGTTTGATACAAGTATTTATTCAAGAAAAAAACAATTTTATATATATATATATATATATATATATACATTAGTTTTTATTGGAATTGAGCTGATTTATTAAAATCATCAGGATTTGTTGTTGCTGTTCCATAAAATCTCTATTATATTTATTTCACAACAACTTAACCTAACTGCATAAAATAACAAGTTTATAAACACAAGAACATAACATCACCACTCAAAATAACATATGAGAGAATGCTCCGCTATTTTGCGAAAATAGCGGACCGCGGTTATTTCTTTACCGTACGCTAAATCCATGCGCATGCGCATTCTTTCGCTTGTAGGTAAATAACGTACGCTAAATTTATCGTTGTACTTGCGATAACTCCCTAATATACACTATGATTACGTACATACCGTATAATAAGTATATCTCTAGATAAGAAATAACAGTTATATAACGTAATTTTTATTAATTCTTTTTCCTTTTTAAATATATTTATACTAATCATATTTTTATTATTTACATTAGATATTTTATCCAATTTTTATTTTAACATATTTCTATTATACTTATTTTGTATTTAATTACGAAAATTTGATATAATTTAAAACATTCTCAGATTCTAGTATTACTCTAGCCAATTTGAAATTAGTTTTTCGCTCTATAATTATATTTAGCATTTGGGATTAATTTTTTTTCGAAAACATACATCTATATTGAATGCATTTTCAAGTTTTTCAAAAACATTTTACACTCTATTGTTTTTATATTATTTAAAATGTAAAATATCAAAGCACATTACTATATTATTCGTTTCAAAAATTTCATTTTTCTATTTGGTTCAATTCGATATATACCTACACAATATGAAAAGTGGTCAAATTTGGATCTTTCGTTTATAGAAAGAATTATCATTTAACTACTACCTTAACTGGTTGTTAATAATTTCAAAATCTTCTTCATTGAATTCATTCAATTTTGAAAGATGGCACACGTAACAGACGTAACAACTACTACAGCAAATATTTCTTCGGAAAATCAACAAATTTCTAAGAAATCTTCGACAAAGAAAGAAAAAAAATTATCCGCATCAAAAGCTTCGCATCCAACTACAGGTGTTATGGTAAATAATGCCATCCAAAATCTAAAAGAACGTGGTGGTTCTTCATTACAAGCGATAAAGAAATAGATTTCGGCTAAGTAGCCGAAGTCGAACTTTGTAAGTACAAAGTCGATGATGAAAAATTGCCACCATTTATTCGAAAATATATTAAAGCTAGTGTTGCATCTGGAACACTTGTTCAAACAAAAGGAAAAAGTGCATCTGGTTCATTTAAATTGGCTGCGAATGCTGTGACAAAGATGAAATCTTCTGGTACTTCTAGTACTACTACCACCTCCATTTCTAATGCGAAAAAATCAGCAGCAAATGCAACAAAAACAAAAAAATCATCAGTAATCAAAAAAACTACTAAAGCTACTGCTGCTAAAAAATCAAAAGCAGCAGCCAGTACTTTAAATGAAAAATCTGAAGCAAAAAAATTATCTATTGCTAAAACAACATCAGTAAAAGCAGCTAAAAAAACAAAATCTGCTGCTGCTGCTGCTACTAAAACTAAATCTACAAAATCACCGTCAAAAGCTAAGAGAACAATTAAATCACCTGTTAAGAAACCAAAATCACCAAAACCAAAAACAATTAAGAAAAAAGTTTCTTCTCCAAAGAAGAAATAATTTCTCTAAATTATTATCATATACATACATACCTCTATCTATATGTATAGAGATAATAATAAAAACAACGGTTTCTTTAGAAACCACAAATTAAATTACATTAAAGAATTTTTTTCACATATTTTTCAAAATACCTAAATGCTTTTAATAATAAATAATATCTAAAATAAAATATACCTCTTTTTAGTTATTTTATTTAATTTTTATTACATTATATTTCATTAATTATTATTTATATAATATTTCATAATAGTCCTATGTATATTATAGTTAAAAAAAAAAGAATAATAAATAATAGTATTTTACAGTAAAATTATTTGATAAGTTTTATATGAAAGTATGTTTTTCTAAAATCTGATGAATTTCTAACATCGTGAATTAAACTGCTATTAATTTTGACGTTTTCTATACCTCCATTATACGAAATAGCAATCAAAATAGACAATCCGTTGCGCTACCAAAGATTCTTCTGCCAGATTCTCAATCAAAATCTCTTTATTTATCGAAAGCCCGCTTTCTGAACAAGCATTTCCGTGAGACACAATCAGAATGATTCTCAGGAAAAGTCGCAAGTTATCGAAGTTTTCTGACTTTGGGATTATGGCTATCCAAAAATCAAGTCAAGTCTTTGGTTTGCAATGGAGAAATTTGATAATATCTCAACAAAGTGAGGTTAGGTTGTTCGCATACAGTATGAAAATTTCTCCGGACCGGAAGACCATCTAAAAATAGTTTTTTTAGATGGTCTTCCGATCCTCGATATTCGTCGCACAGTTGCTGTTTTTCTTCCTTCATTGATCATTTCTTACTAATTACAAAAATTAATTTGCACTAATTTCAATAAAAACATTCAGTAAAAAATATACTGCGTCACTCAATGTGCTCGAGTAAAGTAATTTTAGGTAATCAAAACATTTTGTGTCTGCGCAGACACAGAAACCATGCTAACGCATCAGAAGACTAAATGGTATACGTAGGTATAAACCAAATTCTTATATATATATATTCTTAATTACACATGGCGCCGTATCATACAATTCGTCAATTTATTATTAATAATTCGACAAACTCAACAAAAGAACAAATGATATAAATGACATATATGGACGTTGAGTTTGTCGAAATGTCGATTATTAATTAAATATTAATCTAAAGCAGTTTTATTTTAATATAATGAGTTCTGAAAGATTTTTACCAGTAATATTTAATTAGTTTGTCAAAATTGATTTGGTTTTTTGCTTAAATTTTGACTAATTAAATCATTAGTTAATTTTATTAAATAAAAGAAAAATGCATTGATCTTTCCCCGGAATTTAAGCAAAAACCAAATACTATAACAAGTAAATTTAATATGATTTATCGAATGTAATATTTGCCATAAAAACTGGTAATATTACCAATAAAATATTGTTATTTTTATCTGTTACAAATCTAATACAAACTGTACAAAAATATATTTAATTTTACATAGGTTTTAACAATTAAAATTACAAAATATTGTTATTTTAACTGGTTAAAACCTATGTAAAATTACATAAATTTAAAATATATTTTTGGTACAATGTAGCATCGATTTTTTAACTTTTTTTGGGGAATTTTTACAACAGATACGTCATTTAATATTTTTTTAAATAAAAATTTGACTTTTTTTTTAAAGAAAACCTCGATAAACACATTTTCCAACGATATAATTGTTGTTTACTGCATTTATTGTAAAAGTTCCCAAAAAAATGTTGAAAAACACCTAAAAAAAAAATCGATGCTACAAACGGAAATAACCCCTTTTTAAGTACAAATCGAATTAATAATTGCTTTTATATCGTTTTCGATTTTAAATTTAAATAAGTGTCGTCTCCATTCACACAATAACTTTTTAGTTTTATGTTTTTAGCACACACACAGCTAGTAGAGTTTTAAAACTGAACATGAACACTACAACAAGTCTGTGTATTTAGTTTCAGAACCACAATTAGCTCGCCTGAAACACAAAACTGAAACCGAAGTTAAACAAGATATTTGTGAATGATACCTTATTCGTAAGTCGCGATCTTTATAAAGAGACAGCTAAAAAATTTCATTAGCCGAAATCGTATTTGAGTTAGTGAAATAAACATAAGTTAGCGAATTTGAAAAATGTAATTAGTGTAATTCTATAAGCAAAATTTACCTTCTGCTGTGCGCCAAGTCCCCATTCTAACCTCCTCCTGAGCACTCCACAACCCCATGAAGAGGGCTCATTCATTCTATCTTCTAACCCTTTTCCTTAATCCGGGACACGAATAAAATCCTTGTGGATTCCTTCAATCGTTTTAATATATGTGGCTTGCTTCTTCCCGTCGCGTCGCAGCTAACTCAGCCGTGAATTATATGTAATATGAATTATAGTTCGCGGTAATGTTTTTTGATATCGAAAAATCGGAGGAGTTTGGAACATTCCTAAAAAATAATAAACATTACTCACTTTAATATTACGAATATAGAAGTTTGACCTATAAATATATTTATACATTATAGTAAAAAAATCTTTCATAACCTAGGAACTTGTTTTAGGTAAATATCTTTTATATTACTTTTTCCTGATGGAGACGAACGTTGAGTACGTCGATTATCAAATAAATATTAATATAGAACTTAAACTTAAAGCCAGTTTTATTTTAAACTAAACATATATTCGTCAAAAATGTTACACAAGAATTCTTCCCAACAACTAAATTAAACGTCGTTGGACTTTTATTAACACACAAACACACACAAATCTATTTTATTTCAATAAATAATTACTTTTTTTAACGAACGAACAAACAGTTTTTACACTGCAATTTAGAATCGGAAACTAATATATATATATATATATATATATATATATATATATATATATATATATATATATATATATATATATATATATATATATACTATGTAGCATTCAAACCTAACCTAATTCTAACATTAAATCACTTTGTATATTCAAAAAATTATTTGTAGCTTAAGTTACTGCCCTAAAATTTTACTTATAAACTCAACAAAGTACGATAATATTATTAAACACAATGGCCCGTATTACGAGCTCGATTTTCAAATTAGTTTTAACTAATATCAGTTTTAAGACAACGCAACTGTCATAAGAGCTGGCTGGACTAAACAAATGAACTAAAACACCCAAAAATCGAGCTTATAATATCAGCCAATGTTTATTGCACACAATGAATAAATTTAAATATTTATTTGAGGAGATAACACAGAGATTTCTTTGCAATACGATTCCAAAATATAAACTCACCAGACATTTCTATAGATTGAACAAAATATATGTTGACTTTATTAGCGTGGTGAATGACAAAAACACACGATTAGTATTTGAAAATATTTTATTTAAGACAAAACTGAATAATAATATTAGCAATTTGACATTTGATTACACAGTGAACATAGTAGTTACTTTAAATTATTTTACAGTGCTGCCAGCCTAGTGTTGGCGCCAATTTAAATCATGCATCGTATGTAATTGTCCTCTCAACAATATATAATAATAATAATTCTTTATTTTTAGTTTGTGATACAAATGCAGTGGCGGATTTAGGTCAGTTGAGGCCCCGGGCGCAGAAAAAATATTGTCTCCCCCGGAGCTTCCAAACGAAAATTATGAAAATTGTCGAAAAAAACGGTTTTAGATAATAGATGATAAATTGTCACCGATTTACAGTCATTATATCTGAAAAGAAGTTCTGGTCAGTATGACTGGGAAGCGGAAAAGATGAGGTAAATCATTTTTTAGGCTCTAAATCACAAACATTTTTATTTTGCTTGTTGAAATCAAATTAGTCGGTTTTATTAATTTTTTTATTAAAATATAAGTAATAATTATAAGTCATTTTATAATATTGAGAATTTAAGAATTTATAATAATAATTATATAATAATAACTAATAGAAGTAATTATACATATTTGTACTAAAGTGTACTCCAGGTGAAATAATAAATAATTGAAAAAGAAAAAATGAAAAGAAAATGAAACCATACAAAAAGAAACATCATCTGCTAAGAAACTAATCAATGGGCAGAAATATTACTTCTCGAAAAATTGTAATTAGTGACTTTCACCTTTAAACCGACAAAATTTTAAATAATATATTTTTTAAATAAAACGGCTTTAGGTCGTACTTGTGTATTAATATTTAATAATAAATTTTTATCAGGAAAAATGATACAAATGACATTTACAGTAAATAAACAAAACATAGAATCAAGTTAATAGGTAACAAAGCAACTAGACTGCTAGCCCTTAAATTTGCTATGGCAGAATATGCGTAAAAAATCTTCATGATATATAATTCGAAGATACTGACCCATCAATATTAATGGCAGATTGATAAGAGAAGCAATAGAAATTTATATAGAAAAAAATAACATCAATCAGTGTGACTAGTAATCGATTTCAATAAAATTTGGCTTCCTTTAATTAAAAATTTATAAAAATTTTATAATCTAGTTACTTATTTTGTTACCTAGTAACTTGTTTCTATGTTGATTTTTCCTGATGATAAACATTAATACAGAAGTACAACCTCTAAACCACTTTTATTTAAATATTACATATTTTTTTTATTTGTTAAATCCTATCCCCACACAAACAGATTTTTTTTTTCAAATGCGTCGAACGACGTCTACCACGACTAGCCGCAAATGAAAGTAATTCGCCGTCGGCCGGTGGTAACGGTGACGGTGACGGTGACGGTGACGGTGGCGATTGAACATCATCTCTTTCGAAATCTTCCCAATCTATAACATTATCACTGTCACTATCACTTGATGAAGAACTTGGATCATATGACACTAAATAACCAGTTACATCACATAAAACTAGTTTAGTTTGAAAATTTTCAATTCTTTCTTCGTTTTCAGGTTCTTCATTAAATTCTTCTGCAGTTCGTGTGAGGAAATCTAGGTTCAGTGGAATCGTTTCTCGATCATCTTCTGAAGAACTTTCTTGTTTCACTATCTTCTTGTTTTGACTATCAGATTTTAAACTTAAGTTATCTTTCTTTTCAAAATTTTCCGTCATATTTATCGATAATAAGTTATCAGAATTTAAATTATTTTCTTTCTCACTATCATTATCATCTATAATTTCTATAATTTGTCCATTAACATTTATACTTTGTGCATTATTAACATGTGATTTTTGTTTTTTCCATTCTTCGAATTTTAATTCATTTTGCTCTTTAAATAAATCCATATTATTTTTCGCTAAATCGCAGAAATCCGAAATTTCTGACACAAACTTACTAACATCATCGTAATTTTTAATTTCCTCTAAACAAAAACGATTTCGAAACTTATCGACACGAACAGAAAACGCGCAAATAAAATCTGTAAATTCATCTTCAATTTGATTTATGTTTTGTAAAGCTCCTTCGCGCGATTCAAGAGACAATTCTGCTTGATTATTATTATTTTCCGATTGCACATTTTTATCGTCCGATTCTGGTATTGGTAGACATTTTTCCTTTTTCGGTGTGATTGGAGTGTCCATGTTAATGATGAATTAACTACAGAAACAGAATTAAAAATACACATATAAATAAATATTTATTGTTTCCTTATAGTGTTGTTAGTTAACTTAGGCCGACATAAACCAACATCAAAAACCAATGTAATTTTTCGTTTTTCGCGTCTACTGTATCAAAATGACAAAAATGGAGTTAGGTACGACTGTTTACCTCTCAGGTACCGATTTAAAAAGTTTGTTTTAAAAAATTAAATAATATGAATAAATAATATCAATATGAATCAATAATGCGGAAATATGAATATTAAAAAGTTGGCTAGACAAATACACGGGGTAGAAAACAATTTTCTTATTCATATATTCAATATTTTCTTTTCATGATAGATGAATATTGTTTAATTTTTTTGGATAATTGCTAAACCCACCGTAGAACGATGCAAACAAATACATGATTTTCTAGGTTAGTTTTATAGGTTAATTTTATATAGATACATACATACATACACAATCACGCTATGTACCCAAAAGGATTGTGGGACAAACTCTTTTCATCATCCCGAAATCAGTCGCCTCCAAACATTCCTATCCATACAAATTTTGAAAAATTAAAAAATTCAAAATTTTTTAAAATTTGCTCAAAAAAATCAGAAAAAAATCAGTTAAATAGAGAAAAAATTAGCTGCATAATAGCTAAGTAACTTTTTTTCTCTAACTCATATTGATTTAGCAAAAAAAATTATTGAAAATTCTAAAAAACATTTTAAAAAAAATTCTAGCGCCCAAACGGCACATGCTAGCAAATTAAAACTAAAACCAAATTATATAACTTTTTATTCCCTATCGAAAAGTATTCCTAGTATTTCTCCGCATTTAACTTCAGAAAGAAGTATTCTGCATATTATCGATATCCCATGTTATTGCTCTATATCAACTTGGCGAACGAACATACTGTATATATATATATATATATATATATATATATATATATATATATAAGTTAATTTAGAATAACTACCGTGAATATAAGTTGAGAAAATTTATATAACGGGATACGGTATATGATTGACTAGGTTATTAAAATGCTAGCATTTAATATCTATCAATTTATTACAAATCCTATATTTCGCCACACATTTGTGGCTTCTTCAGGGAAGCACTGAAATAATTTTTTAGAAAAACAAAAAAATTATTACAATCGTTAAAACCAAAACAATACAGTTTAAATTAACATAGTATGTAAAAACTTACAAGTATGACCAGATATTTAATTGCTGATGTAGTAAATGAATATTTTTAAAAATGGTATGCTTTTTCTGTTTTCATTCTCATTCAATGTAAAACTCTTTTTTGTAATCCAAGTTAACACAAAACGAACAAATTAAAAAAAAAATTTTTAAAATTGTACACAGATAATGAAAACTAGAATCACTAAAATTAGCCACACGTCGTTATTGGATAAAAATTTAAAAATAGCCAAAACACTCTTTATTGAAAATGGTTACCCTGCAAGCTTGATAAATACCTTGCTATACAATAACAATACTCAACCAACTACAATCAGTAACAATAACGAAAATAGCAACAACAAAATAACATATATTTCGTTGACAAACATCAATCAATTATCGAGCAAAATCATATCAGTGTTTCAAGATGATGTTAATATCAGATTTGTTAATAAAAACAGTAAAACTATAAGCAACTTGTACACAAAAGTGAAGGATAAAACGTCCAAATTAGCCACCATTAACACTATCTATGCTATTAAATGTTCGTGTGAAAAATTTTACATTGGCACATCATTACAGAACCTAAAAAACAGACTGACACAGCACAAAAGCGATCAAAATAAGACTAACAAGTTATGTGCTTTGGCAGTACATGTAAGAAGTTCATCAAACCATCCTGATTATGACAATCCTTACATTCTGGATGTGGAGAACAATTATTTCAAGCGTTTATGGCTTGAATCATACCATATCACTCAAAACAGACAGAATGTAATTAATAACAAATCTGATATCAGAAACTCTATCTCCGTATATGCCAACATAATGAACATTGATCAATCGTCAATACGGTCGATAAAAACTTTTTCTTCTTAGTAACCTGTTCAACTTCATAGCAGCGCCAAAATTTTTAATTGTTTTTATCAACTTAATTTTAAAAAAAAAAAAAATTTTTTTTGTTTTTTATTTTTTTATTTTTTTTTTTTTTTTTTTTTTTGACATGCGCACACTTTTAATTTCAATTATGAATCAATTTTTTCTTCTTGTTTTTTAGGATTCGACTTGTTTGTTAATTTTGAATTTTAATTGGTTTTTGAAAAAACAGTAAAATTTATTTATATTTTTCAGTTTTTTTGTTTGTATAACGTATAAAATTACATTTGTTTTAATTTATAACTATTATATTGTTTTTTAACTATTTATTATATTTATTCTATTTATTATTTTAATAATTGACTTGTATAAGTGTTAATTATCTGTGTATAATTTTAAAAAATTTTTTTTTAATTTGTTCGTTTTGTGTTAACTTGGATTACAAAAAAGAGTTTTACATTGAATGAGAATGAAAACAGAAAAAGCATACCATTTTTAAAAATATTCATTTACTACAACAGCAATTAAATATCTGGTCATACTTGTAAGTTTTTACATACTATGTTAATTTAAACTGTATTGTTTTGGTTTTAACGATTGTAATAATTTTTTTGTTTTTCTAAAAAATTATTTCAGTGCTTCCCTGAAGAAGCCACAAATGTGTGGCGAAATATAGGATTTGTAATAAATTGATAGATATTAAATGCTAGCATTTTAATAACCTAGTCAATCATATACCGTATCCCGTTATATAAATTTTCTCAATATATATATATATATATATATATATATATATATATATATATATATATATATACATATAGGTATTTGATTTAAATATAAATATATATTGTATATATTTTATTTTTTTCAAGTTAACTTTGGACGGCAATAACTTGCTAAGGGTGCTTTAATGAAGGTTATCATTATTTTGATGACTATAACAATTTAATTTTTTTTTGCATATATTACATATCCGCCTACAGAAAATATTTAAGAAAAAAAAAATTTCAATATGAAGATGAATATTAAAGAGAAATGAACGGGGCAATAAAAAGCAGAAGTGGGCAGGTACTGGTAAAATGGCAAAAATTGTATAAGACCCTTATTACCATATTCGTTATTTGCATCTTTTGTTACCGCACGTAGAGAAAAGAATATTGTGTTACCCTTCGCTATTTCGAATGGTTTAAATTTTTTCGCATATTATGCGGTTTAAGGTTTCCTGTCTTTTTACCAACTGATAGTATATCATGGTTGCGACTTGTATTATTTTTAAAATAATATTCTCGCAAAGCGAGAATGGAGCTAGTCGAATGTGGTTTGATTTTATAAGCTAGTTTTTCGACTAGCCAAAATACAAGATTAGAAGTATGTGTGTAAACCCATATATAGACCACTTTGACATTATCACATAAATGATAAGATAGAGGGATAAAATTTTTTTTTATCGAAAGTTGGCAACGATAAATAATGCGGGCATAACAAATTTTTAGAAAATTATTAATTTTTTTTTCGGAAAGTTGGCAACATCGTATTTTAATAAAATTATAATTTACGTGGGCACTAGGAGAAACTTTTCTGAAAATTTGATTAAAATCGGATAAATAATGTAGCCACAATAAATTTTTTTAAATTTTAGTAATTTTTTTCTCAATAAGTTGGCAACACTGTATTTTGTTAAAATTGCATAATTTATGCGGGCACCAGGAGAATCTTTAGTGAAAATTTGATTAAAATTGGTTAAATAACGTGGTCATAATAAATTTTTAAAAAATTTAGTAATTTTTTTCTCAGAAAGTTGGCAGCACTGTACTTTGTTGAAATTATATAATTTATATGGATACCAGAAGAATCTTTTGTGAAAATTTGAACAAAATCGGTTAAACAACATGGCCGTAATAAATTTTTAAAAATTTTATTAATTTTTTTCTCGGAAAGTTGGCAACACTGCGGTCTGAAAATTGAACTTAATTTTTTATTTGGTTAACATTTTAAAGGTTATTATTATGTATTATTCTTATTACATTCATCTTAAATTTCCAAATAGAATATGATCATTATGCGTAAACCATTTTGTTGTTGCACCTGTCAGGTAAGCTCCACCTGTTTTTCTCGTTACCTCCAATCAAGATTCCTGGAATGTAACCAGTATTAAAATAGCTAACATGTTTTATATTTACACTTTTCGCTCTAATAATTTACTAATTAATTTGTATTTGAAACAACAAATAAGTATAATGTATATATATGTATATGTCTAAATTTAACATTTTATAATAATTTTTAGTAGAACAAACATACTATTAAATTTTCCGGTATTTAAAATGTCTGATAATTATAATAGAGTTTGTCATGCTTGTGATATTCATAATGATAGCTTCCATTTTATAAAGAAATGCGTAATTGTATTATTAATTAATTAATATATATTATGTAATATTCTTCTATAATAATACAAATAAAATATTATAAGTTATATATATTTAATTCTTGTTGTATAATATTATTGTATTAGTTAGTCCACTATTGTTACTTATTTCTTTATTTGTTAATATTAAATATTTAATGTATAGTTTTGTACTTTTCCTGTAATTGAGTGTTTTTACCTGTTGAAAATAAACGTATTATTATTATATAATTCTTATTTAATAAAGATCTGACAAATCAACAGAATGAATCTCCAATTTTATATACTTAGTAATTTTTTTATTATTTATTTAATTTTTCAAATAAAAACTTGAGACTGAAATATAATAATGTATAAACAATGTAATAAATTTGAAACCACTAACATTACTAATTACTAATCAATTATTTCACGTATCATTAAAATATATAAATAGTACATAAAAAATGAACAACTTTATTGCTTTTCATCAAAATTTGTCGGTTAATAAATTTATTATTCCAAATTTTATTATATTGTTTATAACGATATGTAGGTTTGTTTTGTAGAATTAAAAATAATATTGAAAAACTGTTAGCATATACGTTAATGACAAACACATTGCATTGTTCTGTGTGCTTTCGTGGGAAACCGTAATCATACACGACAAAAGACAACATTTTTACGAAACAATAACAAGATATGCCAACAAATGCACACTAAATATCATTAACTTTACAGATAAAAACAACCTTATGAGACACACACACACATATTTTCTATTATTATTATTATAGATTAATATAGTTGAATCAGTTGACGTATAATAAGTTGATATACAAATGCAAGAAATGGATTAAATCTCATATCAAAAAATAATATATTTTTATTATTGTTAATATTGAGAAAAATTTTAAGTTTACTAAATATAATTCTTGTTACAATTATACATTTTTAAGATTTTAATTTCTTAGCAAAATAAAATAATACTATCAAAATCAATATTACTTCAAATTCTATAAAAAAAAATATTGATTAATATTTCTAAAAGTTATGTATTAAGTTAGATAGATTTCTATGTTATTATATAAATTATGGATTTATAAATAAATATAATTAATAATTTAACCTTCAAGATAAACACGTGTCTCAAACACTTGGGTTATACCAGTAGAAACCAGACCTAAACAACCGATTCATTTGCGCGACCCTTGAGCCCCAAGGGTAGGAAATGTGCACATAAATATGTCACTATCTGGCCATATGGTATATTCTCGCATTAGGTCCAAATACAAACGCTTGGTCACATTTTAGTAAAATCGTAAAATTTATGTATCCGTATTTATATATATATATATATATATATATATATATGTATATATATATATATATATATATATATATATATATGTATATATATATATATATATATATATATATATATATATTGTAAAAATCATATAATTTTCTCTGTAATGTACATTTGCTAAATTTTGTCTGTAAATTTCATAAAACTATTATGAAATTAAAATATTGTATAAAATAAAATATCAAATGTATGCCCGTATGCATAAACGTTCATTAAATGTATAACGCTTCGTTAAATTGAAAATTCTTGGATTTCGCAAGAAATGTTGTTGCAAGTTTTCTTAGGGAATTCATTATTTTTAACAAATATTTATTCATACGAGGGTTACATATTTATGTAAATTTACATTTTACTTTTTTATATATTACTTTTCCACATTACTTTATGTAGCAGTAAATTATAGAAAGTGGCTATTTATACATACGGTATGTGTACGCAATTGACTATTTATACATACAGTATTTTTACGTAATTGGTTATTTAGGGTAGGTTAGGTTAGTAGGTTGGTTTCGGTTTTTTTTTTAGTATGTATAAATAGCCAATTGCGTATACATATGTATAAATAGCCTCATCCAAAATTATAATAGCATTTTTTACAAAATATTTTAACTAATATTACAGATAATATTCGGTAATATTACAACTTCTGTAGAATTACATTATATGTAAAATAATATTCTCGCAAAGCGAGAATGGAGCTAGTCGAATGTGGTTTGATTTTATAAGCTAGTTTTTCGACTAGCTAAAATACAAGATTAGAAGTGTATATGGGTAAACCCATATATAGACCACTTTGATATTATCACATAAATGATAAAAAATAAGAATAAAAAAAATTTTCACCGAAAGTTGGCAACATTGTATTTTGCTAATATATAATATTATAGGCGCTAAGGGTATCTTCTGTAAAAATTTCATTAAAATCGGATAAATAATGCGGGCATAACAAATTTTTAGAAAATTATTAATTTTTTTTTTGGAAAGTTGGCAACATCGTATTTTAATAAAATTTTAATTTATGTGGGCACTAGAAGAAACTTTTCTGAAAATTTGATTAAAATCGGATAAATAATGTAGACACAATAAATTTTTAATATTTTAGTAATTTTTTTCTCAATAAGTTGGCAACACTGTATTTTGTTAAAATTGCATAATTTATGCGGGCACCAGGAGAATCTTTAGTGAAAATTTAATTAAAATTGGTTAAATAACGTGGTCATAATAAATTTTTAAAAATTTTAGTAATTTTTTTCTCAGAAAGTTGGCAGCACTGTACTTTGTTGAAATTATCTAATTTATATGAATACTAGAAGAATCTTTTGTGAAAATTTGAACAAAATCGGTTAAACAACATGGTCGTAATAAATTTTTAAAAATTTTAGTAATTTTTTTCTCGGAAATTTGGCAACACTGCGGTTTGAAAATTGAACTTAATTTTTTATTTGGTATGAACTATCTAATTGCCAAGTTTCAGCTTTCTACGAGCTCTCCTTTATACTTATAATTAACACTCGTATTAAAAATTTTAGTAATTTTTTTTTCGGAAAGTTGGCAACACTGCGGTCTGAAAATTGATCTTAATTTTTTGTTTGGTATGAACTATCTAATTGCCAAGTTTCAGCTTTCTACGAGCTTTCCTTCATACTTATAATTAACACTGGTATTTATCGTATTTTTTGGAAACGGCCGGCCAGCCAGCCAGCCAGCCAGCCAGCCAGCCGTATTAACGATTTTATAAGCTAGTTTGTCAATTTATAATAACGGTCTGAACGCTTTCAATAGCGTGCCAAACAATGTTAAATGTTCAGTTACAGTTGGAGAGTTTAAATATAAATTAAGAAAACTATTATAAAGATATCACACAATTTTGTACCATTTTATGTATTTATGTAATGTATGTATTTTTTATTAGCTAAATGCTATTTAAATAAAGTTATTATTATTATATTATTAAAATATTTGTTAATTAACTATAGTGTATGTTACATTGTGTTTTAATAAAACAACTTTAATTAAGAAATAACAAGATTAGAAGTATATGGGTAAACCCATATATAGACTACTTTGACATTTCTCGGAAAGTTGGCAACACTGTATTTTAATAATATTATAATTTATGTGGGCACTAGGACATACTTTTCTGAAAATTTGATCAAAATCGAATAAATAATGTAGCCACAATGAATTTTTTAAAAATTTTGTGATTTTTTTTTCGATAAGTTGGCAACACTGTATTTTGTTAAAATTGCATAATTTATTTAGGCACTAGGAAAAACTTTTATGAAAATTTGATTAAAATCGGTTAAATAAAATGGTCATAATAAATTTTTAAAAATTTTACTAATTTTTTTCTCGGAAAGTTGGCAACACTGTATTTTGTTAAAATTACATAAATTATATGAATACTAGGAGAATCTTTTGTGAAAATTTGAGTAAAATCGGTTGAATAACATGGCCATAATAAAATATTAAAAACTTTAGTAATTTTTTTCTCGGAAAGTTGGCAACACTGAATATTAATAAAATTATGTAATTAATTGGAGCATTAGGGAAATCTTTTCTGAAAATTTGATCAAAATCGGATAAATAACGTAGCCAATATGAATTTTTAAAAACTTTAGTAATTTTTTTCTCGGAAAGTTGGCATTACTGGAAAAAAACAAAACCACATGACCATCTTGAGCACTAGACAAATTTATCCTGAAAATTTCATTAAAATCGGTTGAACCGTCTAGGAGGAGTTGCGGCCACAAAATTTTGACTTACGACCGAGCGAGCGAGTGAGCGAGCGAGCTGACGACGCACATCCATACACCCACATAAACTAAGTTCAGATTCGTCATCTACAGGCTATATGAAGGATTTCTATACAATTTTTTTTTTTTTTTTGAAAATGTTACAGACACCGTACCAAACGCTATACTACTTTTCCTTGCAGTCAAAGTAGTAAAAAGATTTACGTGCGACGCTCCTATTAGCCGAGACACAAACCGCCACAAAAGGGTTAGGTTATGTACAAAGGGCTAGATTCCCCGTTTTATGTGGCAAGAGTATATAAGATATGAAATTTGTGGGCGTGGCACCTCATAAAGGCGGAGATTATAAATGTGGTTGCTCTCGGAGCGAGAGAGGAGAGCGAAGTGTTAGCCAACAAGTGCTTTTTATTTCTGAATCCTGTAGGCTCCGCCCAGCTGTCGTAACCAGGCCTTGTGGCTGGCTGTTTGTCCTCTCTTCGGCGCTTGCTCCGTTTGCTAGGAATCAGATATAAAATTGCTGTTTGCCCCCACCTATGCGCACATTCATAACTTATAAGTATGGTATGTCGTGTATGTGTTGTCAGTGTGTGTTGTCAGTGTGTGTTGTTAGCGTTGTTGAACTGTTGTATCAACGCAACCTGTGCCCATTCAAGCGCAACAATCAGTGTGTTCGATTTCATCTTCATTGGCTGCTTCAATCATTATTAATAACGATCCATTACCGTTGCTCGACGAACCGGATACAATGGAAATGCTACAAAAACCTGCACAGGAAGTATTAGATAATGCGAGTCAAGGTTTACCAGCGAATAATCTAGCTGATGAGTTGGCATTTATAAAACACCGATGTCGATACTGTGGCAAATATTTCCAATGGGATTCGGCGCTACAAATTCACATACGATCTCATACCGGTGAACGTCCGTTTAAATGTAATGTATGCGGAAGCCGTTTTACGACAAAAAGCATTTTAAAAGTTCACTTTCAAAGACACACAGCCAAATTTCCTCATATTAAAACGAATCCGAATCCTATTCCTGAACATTTAGTCAAATATCATCCGCCGCTGCCTGCGCAAATGGGCCAGCAATCTGCATTATCGCCGGGTGGTCCAATTCATCCTCCCCCACATCCATTCCCATCAGCTCATCCATTTCCGACCGCGTCAATTCCTATTTATCGACCGAATATTCCACCACCGGAATTACTGCAAAACCAATTGCAACCGTCACCGCATCGACCTCAAGATGTAAATTCACGGGTACTACCACCGCATCCTCTATTCGTACGACGAGATGAACAGGTGACGAAAACTACCGAAACAAGTAAACTACAACGGCTAGTTGATAACATAGAGCACAAATTAACCGATCCTAATCAGTGTGTAATATGTCACAAGGTGCTTTCGAGTAAAAGCTCCTTAAAGGTACATAATCGTACTCATACTGGTGAAAGACCTTTCAGATGTAAAATATGTGGACGAGCCTTTCATACACAAAGTAACCTTAAAACGCACATAAGTGGTGTACATCGGGCTAAACCGCTTATGCCAGTTTTATACCAGTGTCTCGTCTGCCTCAAAAAATTCACATTTGCTCTTTTATTGCAACAACACATTCGATTGCATACTGGTGAGCCGACTGACTTAACGCCCGAACAAATTCAAGCAGCCGAAATTAAAGATTTTTTTTGTTCACCCGAAGATTTTTGTTCATCACAAACGATAGCTTCAACACCAACACCGCAAAATGTAGAGAAATCGCCGACCAAATCAGGAATCATCAGTCCAAGTGGATCAGAAATACAATCTTCACGAACGATAGCTTCAACACCAACACCGCAAAATGGAGAGAAATCGCCGACCAAATCAGGAATCATCAGTCCAAGTGGATCAGAAATACAATCTTCACCAAATCAAATGCCCGACCAGGTATTTCTTATTTCATTTTCTATTATAATAATGCTTATTCATCGATTTCTTTTGTATAAAAATTAAAATACACATTTTAATTTATAACTAAATACGTAATAAAAAAATTATAATTTTTAATTGCAGTAAATTTATTAAAAATATACAGTAAAAATAATGCAACATTCTATATCTTAGTATAATAATTATTTTCAAATTCTTATTAGTGTGTTGCTAGCATTCTATATCATTCTAAAAAATTTTGTAATACTATAGAACTTATAGAATAATACATAATACTAGTATTAATTTTAAAGATACAGAAATTGCTTTTTTATTGAAATAAAATTAACAAAATTAAATTATGTAACGTAGTAAACATTTTAATTTTAGAATTTTTACATAAAATAAAAGCAAATAGAAATTAAATTTATCATACTTATACTACAAGTTCGGTTTAAGACAATAGACAATGCAAATTACATTAGGACTAAACAATTGAACTTAAACACCCAAAAACTAAGCTTGTAGTACCAACTAATATTTTAAGAAAATACATACAATTAGTGGGATTTTTAAAAAAATATATATTTAATTTTAAATTTGTAATACGATGTTAACAAAGTCAACTATTATTTTCTACATATTTTTATTATTTTAAAATATACCTCTTACACAAATAAAAAATAAACTTCTATTAAATTTTTTTACTCAATTTGAATGTGTTTTCAGAAACATCAGATCAATCATAAATATAGATAAATATTACCTATACCTAATACATTAATTATTTTTTATATACATCAAAATAGAATGAATATAGTGTTTGTTTAAATTTTTCCAGCTTGACATTTAAAATGAACTCGCCAGTTAACACAGAGGCAATGGAAGTGAATTTAAACATTGTGTTGCGTATCTATATTATGGTTATTCTGAATACCAAATTTAAAATAATTAGATAGCTAAATTAACTGAAAATAAACTTTACAATATATTTTATTTAGCCATTATGAATTATGTTTAAAGTGGGATCAATTAACAGTATAAATAATAAATAAATCTAAATGTAATATTAGGTTCCTCGTTCGCCTTCCATTCAACAACCGCCTAGTCCATCGCCCTCGGAATCACATTCTTTGGGCGCACTAGATCTAACGCTACGTTCAACGCTACCGCCCGTAACCAGTCCGCGACCCAGTCTCGGCCCGCCGCCCATCTTCTCCAACTATTACTATTACCGCCGAATCAAGGCTCATCGCCGTTGATGTCGTCAGCTTTATCCTCGCTCACATCATCAGTATTAACTTCGACAGCATTCAGCAACGTGAAAAGTTATTTGATTTATTTTGTTATTTTAAAAGTAGCTATGTAAATTATATAAAATCAAATGAAACCAAAAAAAACAGTTTCCCTGTATTAACACAAACTAACTGTGCGCTATATTGTCATTTGTTTGTCATGTGATAACAACAAAATTATTCAAAGGTGTGAACAAGGCATAACACTACTGTATTTATCTTGAAATTAGTTTTATGTTTTAGTCGTAATATTATTGGTTCCGAACTACACTGTTCATTAGTTTGTAAAAGTACAATAAGAATTTGTTAAAAGCTATTAATTATCACAAGTTTTAGCTGCAATATAACTAAAATCATACATTTGCGTTGTTAACATAACATAACAATAATTTCACGATAAGTAGGGTAGCCTAAATGAGACTTTGGTCAGCATTTTGTTATCTGAAAATTATATTTTTTTATCTACATTGTTTTATTCAAAAAAAAAAAAAAATATAAAATTGGCAAGAGCAACTAGAAAAAATAATAAATTTGTCAGGTGCAAAAATTAAAAAGTGTTTAATAATTAATTCGAGAATTATCTAACACTGGATTTCATTTAACTCGAGATTAAATTTATATGTGTGCTATAAAATATATTTTGAACTTTTAAGTCTGAGTTAGTAAAACCGAAAATAATTTATAACCAGTTACATTTAAATTTAAAGTGCGGCTTAAATGAGTCGACTAGTTTAATTTTCAATATTAGGACGACGAATATTTATTAGAAATCCGCGCCTTTAAACTCATGTTTAAGTCGGTGTTTTCTTCTTGTGGAACACATTTTCAAAATTTAATCACGAGTTATGAAACAAGACGAAACAATCGGTATGAAAGAAAATTTCATTTAATATTAGTTTGTGATATATTATTTGAAAATCTGATACAATACAATTGTCAGTTAACCAAATGTCCGAAGATATAATATTCATAAATTAATGAGCATGTTTCTGTTTTTTTTTTTGCGAATTTATTTACCATCATATATATATATATATATATATATATATATATATATATATATATATATATATATATAGAGTTATTCTTATTTGAAAACATTGGGCGCCTATTCGTCACTGATTATTTCTAATTTTTAAGCGCCATTATTTTTGAAATCATAAAGTCACGTATACGTCACTATTCCATTGAGATCCTCATATGTGTGTGTCTTTGTATTGATGCAATACTGTACTCCATTATGTACTTACTTGAAAAAAAAAAATAAACGTAATTACTTATGTAAAAATTTATTGATGTAATTAATGATATTTGTTTTTGTTTTGCTCCCACTTGGCAAAATTTTTACTGACGCCCCGAGTATATTTATTAATATTTTTTATATTAATAATAATATATTTGTATATTGTTGTCTGTCTAGAATTATTACATAAAATCAATTTTAACGTACCACGGAAAATATTAAGAAGGTCTTTTTACACTTTTTACATATATATATATATATATAATAAATTAATAAATTAGGAAACTAAAGCTAAGAGAACAAGTTATTTCTTCAATATTAACAAGGGTTTCGTTTTTACAATTTTCAATTTATTATAAGATGAAAAATAAATTTCAAATAAATATTTGGAAAGAATTTTACTTGAAATTCTGTTTTTAAATTTTAAAATATAAATGCAACCGATTGAAAATATTATATATATATATATATATATATATATATATATATATATATATATATATATATATGTTATATTAATTGAAAAAATTAAGATAATTTTTTTAAAATTTGTTTCAATTTTAAAATTAAAAATCTAGTGCAATATGAATTGTGTAACAGAAAAAATAGTCCAACCTAATTAATTTTTTATATCTATTTTTTTTCTAAAAATTTTATTAAAAATCCAGGACATTACCAGTATTTACATAACTATTTTGTAAATAAAAATAAATAAAAAATATTTGTGTGTAAACAAAACGTTTGAAGAAGAAGAAGAAATACAATTTTATAGCGTATGTTTTTGTTATATAAAAAATTACTACGCTAAACAATTTCCAACCCGTCTACGACAAAAAGAGTGGCTGTCTTTTGGTTTTGGTGTGTCGAGCACGTGTCTGGTGAATTGGTTGATTCTTGGTTGGTGCATTATCAGTATTTGAGGTAAGTAAATATTGAATATTATCTATTATTTTAACTGTTAATTTTGTAATATAATAATTTTAAATTGTATTTATATAAAAAAATATGAAGTAGTTTGATTTAACAAAGAAACATTACATGCCATTTCTGTTGCATTTTTGTTTAATTTTTAACTTCAGCTATTATTTCATGTGCTATGAACTGGTCATAGGTAATTTAATATTTATCTTTCTTAGATTGTTAGATGCCTTAGCAATAGTATAGAAATTTTGTCATGTTAGTAAAAATTATTTCAGATTCCGTTAATGTAGTGATATAGTTTTGAATAAAATTTTACACAATTTGAATTTTGCAATTAATTTGACTGAATAAACATATCTTGATAAATAAGAATAAACATTTAAAATATTAATTTATCTAAAACTAAATATGTTTTCGAGGCGTGCTTTCAATATAATTTTTTAAAGATATTTAAATTATATTAAATATAATTTCGTGCCAGTTCCAAACATGTAACGGTTAAACGCTATATTTCATTTACAATATAAAATAAATGGATTTGAAGATATACATTAATATATAAAGTATTATTTGTAAATTTATTAAACATTTAATAATTATCTGATTGATGTTATGTATAAGTTGACAAAATATTTCATGAAATAAATATAACAATTGTAATAACTGATATGTGGATAATGGGAATTAAAAAAATATTTATTTTATTTCAAATATTTCTCAAGCAAATTTCAATAATATTTTTGACATCATTGAGTATTTGTTTGTTGCTTTTTAGCTAGTCGAAAAGACTAGCTTATAAAATCGTCAATACGGCTGGCTGGCTGGCTGGCTGGCTTGCCGGCTGGCTGGCTTGCCGGCTGGCCGGCCGTGTCCAAAAAATACGATAAATACCAGTGTTAATTATAAGTATGAAGGAAAGCTCGTAGAAAGCTGAAACTTGGCAATTAGATAGTTCATACCAAATCAAAAATTAAGTTCAATTTTCAGACCGCAGTGTTGCCAACTTTCCGAGAAAAAAATTACTAAATTTTTTAATACGAGTGTTAATTATAAGTATAAAGGAGAGCTCGTAGAAAGCTGAAACTTGGCAATTAGATAGTTCATACCAAATAAAAAATTAAGTTCAATTTTCAGACCGCAGTGTTGCCAACTTTCCGAGAAAAAAATTACTAAAAATTTTTAATACGAGTGTTAATTAAAAGTATAAAGGAAAGCTCGTAGAAAGATGAAACTTGGCAATTAGATAGTTCGTACCAAACAAAAAATTAAGTTTAATTTTCAGACCGCAGTGTTGCCAACTTTCCGAGAAAAAAATTACTAAAATTTTTAAAAATTTATTACGACCATGTTGTTTAACCGATTTTGTACAAATTTACACAAAAGATTCTTCTGGTATCCATATAAATTAGATAATTTCAACAAAGTACAGTGCTGCCAACTTTCTGAGAAAAAAATTACTAAAATTTTTAAAAATTTATTACGGCCATGTTGTTTAACCGATTTTGTTCAAATTTTCACAAAAGATTTTTCTGGTATCCATATAAATTAGATAATTTCAACAAAGTACACTGCTGCCAACTTTCTGAGAAAAAAATTACTAAAATTTTTAAAAATTTATTACGGCCATGTTGTTTAACCGATTTTGTTCAAATTTTCACAAAAGATTCTTCTAGTATCCATATAAATTATATAATTTAAACAAAGTACAGTGCTGCCAACTTTCTGAGAAATAAATTACTAAAATTTTTAAAAATTTATTATGACCACGTTATTTAACCAATTTTAATCAAATTTTCACTAAAGATTCTTCTGGTATCCATATAAATTAGATAATTTCAACAAAGTACAGAGCTGCCAACTTTCTGAGAAAAAAATTACTAAAATTTTTAAAAATTTATTACGGCCATGTTGTTTAACCGATTTTGTTCAAATTTTCACAAAAGATTCTTCTAGTATCCATATAAATTATATAATTTGAACAAAGTACAGTGCTGCCAACTTTCTGAGAAAAAAATTACTAAAATTTTTAAAAATTTATTATGACCACGTTATTTAACCAATTTTAATCAAATTTTCACTAAAGATTCTTCTGGTATCCATATAAATTAGATAATTTCAACAAAGTACAGTGCTGCCAACTTTCTGAGATAAAAATTACTACAATTTTTAAAAATTTATTATGAACACGTTATTTAACCAATTTTAATCAAATTTTCACTAAAGATTCTTCTGGTATCCATATAAATTATATAATTTCAACAAAGTACAGAGCTGCCAACTTTCTGAAAAAAAAATTACTAAAATTTTTAAAAATTTATTACGGCCATGTTGTTTAACCGATTTTGTTCAAATTTTCACAAAAGATTCTTCTAGTATCCATATAAATTATATAATTTAAACAAAGTACAGTGCTGCCAACTTTCTGAGAAAAAAATTACTAAAATTTTTAAAAATTTATTATGACCACGTTATTTAACCAATTTTAATCAAATTTTCACTAAAGATTCTCCTGGTATCCATATAAATTAGATAATTTCAACAAAGTACAGTGCTGCCAACTTTCTGAGAAAAAAATTACTAAAATTTTTAAAAATTTATTATGACCACGTTATTTAACCAATTTTAATCAAATTTTCACTAAAGATTCTTCTGGTATCCATATAAATTAGATAATTTCAACAAAGTACAGTGCTGCCAACTTTCTGAGAAAAAAATTACTAAAATTTTTAAAAATTTATTATGACCACGTTTTTAACCAATTTTAATCAAATTTTCACTAAAGATTCTTCTGGTGCCCGCATAAATTATGCAATTTTAACAAAATACAGTGTTGCCAACATATTAAGAAAAAAATTACTAAAATATTAAAAATTTATTGTGGCTACATTATTTAACCGATTTTAATCAAATTTTCAGAAAAGTTTTTTCTAGTGCCCACATAAATTATAATTTTATTAAACTACGATGTTGCCAACTTTCCGGAAAAAAAAATAATTTTCTAAAAATTTGTTATGCCCGCATTATTTATCCGATTTTAATGAAATTTTTACAGAAGATACCCTTAGCGCCTATAATATTATATATTAGCAAAATACAATGTTGCCAACTTTCGATAAAAAAAATTTTTATCCCTCTATCTTATCATTTATGTGATAATGTCAAAGTGGTCTATATATGGGTTTACCCATATACTTCTAATCTTGTATTTTGGCTAATCGAAAAACTAGCTTATAAAATCAAACCACATTCGACTAGCTCCATTCTCGCTTTGCGAGAATATTATTAATAATTGATTATAACATTATTTTACATTGTTAATATAAATACACCATTATTGTTTAATTACAAAGTATTGTTGAAATATATATATATATATATATATATATATATATATATATATATATATATATATATATATTTTTAAACAAATATTATGATAACATATGTCTGTTAAATATGATTGTAGTCATGACGTATGTTTTTGTGCTTGATTGCTTGTTTGGAAAATCAAAAAGTTCTATGATCAACAGAAGCTATATTATGACGTACCTAAATATTTTTTGTTACAATGTATTTTTCCAAATTATTTTTACGGAATTTATATGTTGATTTAATAATGTAAAATTATTACATATTATTTGTTGAAATGAAAATGGAAATTCATACTTCATGTTTTTAGTGAAATTTAAACAATTTTTTATGTTTTCGCTGTAATTTGTTTATGATTCGAGTATTATAAGTATTAATTTTGAATTATGTATTAAATTATAATTTGTTTAAAATGATCCTCCCAGTTTTTAAGAAAATGATTAGTTTAGCAGCTAATTTTAAATTTTTATTTGAATTTTTTTATTTAGATTTTTGCTCTTTGGATAATTTTATTATTTTTAAACAATTATTAAATGTTAGGATCGTAACATGTACTAGGTTAGTCACTCGACTAACTTGCTACATGTTACAACATATTATTTTAAAAAATGATTAATAACAAGCAGTGTTGTACTAGCCGGCGGTTCGGGGGAGGGGAGTATGCTCCTCTAAAATATAGTCTGGTTCCTTCGAATATTTTTGAAAAATATTTAAATTATGGAGTAAATTGCAAGAGTGTAATTTTTTTTAATTTTTATTTATTAATTTGTATAAATTTTGACAGATTGGACATGCGTACAGATTTTTTTTTTTAAATATTTTATAGCCGACATTGTGTAATAGTACTTATATAATACCAATTTTCAGAAAATTTGCAAATTATGCCATTGTCTGCTGCATACTGTGATAGATAAGTTTCTTTTTCATAAAAATATTGAAAATTATTTAAGTTCAAAAATGTCAAAAAGAGTATACTCAATGATATCTATTAGTATGCTAAATATAGAAAAAGATATACATAGCTAAATTAATATATCGCAATGTTGATAAATTTGTCACTTTCAATAGAAATAGAAGAATTAAATTATTATTTGGTATGTAATTTATGTAATATCATTTAGTAATAAATTAATATTAATAGAAACTAGTAAAATTAATATTTTTGCTCTTTCGTAGAAAACGTATTACTCAGTTTCATAAAAAAATGTGTGCATTACTGGTCCCTCCACCGATTTTAAAATCTAACGCTGCCACTACTAATAGACTGAGCAATACACATAGATATGAATTTAAAAAAAAAAAAAAATGTTAAAAATATTGCGGTAATCAGAGTTGGGCTGATTTTAATCATTTGATTTAAATTAAGATGCAAATCACAATTTTAATCATTCGATTTTTATATATTAATCAATGATTTAAATCAATTTTAGTTAATTACTTTTTGTGATTTCGAAGGTGTACGTGTGCGTGGACGTTCGATGAATAAATGGAGTGATATGATTCAGAGTGTTTTGCATGAGCGAAAGTTTCCAAGTAGTAGAAATAGCAGAACAGGCATGTGGATGAAGGTGGAGTTGCTTGTTTGGATAGGAATATTTGAAGAAGACTAATTTTGAGATAGCGGAAAGAGTTCGTGCTACATTCTTTTGGGTACATGACGTGATTGTGTATGTATTGTATGTATGTATTCTTTGTATAGTGTATATGTAGTATGTACTATCGTAAAGTTATTGAATAAAGTATTATTATTATATTGATGACAGAGTGTGTCATAAGGTCATAATTTGTTGCAACTTTGTAATGCCATGGTAAATGGTATTTGGCTTACTAGATATTCAGATTTATATATGGTTTCTCAATCTCTAGTACGCCTAAACCATTATGATGGACATTCGTCAAAAATACGCGCAACATTCAAGATTATTTGGTTGTGATCAGTGGTGCTTCGTTGGCAAGATAAGAGGTAAGAAATGTTTATTTAATATATAAATACAAGCTAAACGCATGTATACAGAAAAAGGAAGCATCTAAAAAAAAAATAAAATAATTTTCACACAAAACCACAATATAATAATCATACTTTCTTCTGTATTTCTTTAATATTTAACATAAAAATTCTCTAATTATTTAAGGTTTACAAAACAAAATTATTTTGAATTACTGAATTTCATATTTTTAAATAGAACGTTATATAAATTTCTATCTCATAATATATACATTTTAATTATCTACATACTGATATATTATTTTAAAAAGAAATTATTACAATGTTACTATAGTATTTAAATATTTCTGGAAAAATGGTTAATTTTATATTAAAAAATGCGTATATTATATTTATTAGAATTAAAAAATAAAATTTGGTTCATAAATTGTAAAGGTACAAGGCTATATGTTGGTACAGTGCGTGAATTATAATATATATTAAAGAAAGTAATAAAACAGATAAAAAAATTATGTAGCGTTCCATTTACAAATGTAAAACTTGATTCAATTATATAATGTTTATAAGGAACGTTTTTATTTTTATTATTAGAAATAGCAAATATATTTGAAGTATTTTTAGGACATTATATATATATATATATATATATATATATATATACAGTGCGAAAATTAAGTAACGCATAAATTCAGTAATTCCGTTGATATTAATTTTTTGAAAAAATCTTGAAGGAGTATAACGATTTTGACTACAGCGAATTTTTCAGCCTATTTTTAGTTTCTTATGTCATTTGGTTTTCATGTTATAACGTGATTATTTTTTATTATTGATTTTGGTAGTACTTTTTATTCCGTTTCCAATCGTATAACATATGTTACATTTGAAAAAAATTCAAAAAATAGTCTTAAAGTTCAAATATTAAAAATTAATGAAATTGGCAAATTTAGCTAAAACTGTCAGAATTATACAATTTATAAATGTCACAAAAATAAGTGTTATTATTTTTCTTTTTCCAAATTAGAAAAACTATTTTATTAATAAAAGTGGTATAATTGAGCCGAGAGAGATAGGAGATACGGGGATCTCTATCACTGTCTTACACTTCTGCGCATTTGAAATTCAAATGCGATTTCTTGCGGTAAAAATGGGACAATCTTATGTTGTTGCATATTAAATTGTAGCTAAATGTATCGGCTAAACGATACGTAATGAGATTTTATTGGAGAATTCCTCTATAAAAGGTATTTTTATCATTTTTGATACGTTAATTTGACATTTTTTCAATATAGCAATGAGATTCTTTTTTTTCATAGCTATCTAAGTTATCATGTAGTAGCAATGCTACGCCAATAGAAACTCTTTGAACGGACTATACGACAAAGACGCGAATCCTCGTATATCGCTATCTCTCTCGGCTCGCATTTGAGCGGCCAGTGCGAGTTCCACTTATTACTATATTTCAGTGCGAAAAACAAAAAAAAAGCAAAATAATAACACTTATTTTAATGTGACATTTATAAATTGTATAATTCTGACAGTTGTAACTAATGTTTTTTGTTTTATACACCGATAACTAGATTTATTTTTCCAATTTAATTAATTTTGCTATACTCCTTCGAGATTTTATACAAAAAAATGAAAATATCAACGGATTACTTAATTTATGCGTTACTTAATTTCCACACTACATATATATATATATATATATATATATATATATATATATATATATATATATATATATACTTATATAGTAATGTATTATTTTATAAAATATTAAAGTTTTGCCAAATTATTTAAATTTTTTTGGAAAAATTGTTAATTTTGTATATATAGTTAAAAAAAAGTGTAGACGAAATATTTATATGTACCTATGATGCTAATTCAACAGTTGGACCAATCGAAGTTTTAATATTCGTATACACCGAAAGCAGTTCACAATTGAAATTATACGATATTAATTAAATATAATGTATTTTATGTTATATTTATAGTAAATTTTAATATTAAATGTAATTTGGTAGTTTTATTATTTTGACTAATCGAGGTGAAATAACATGATTTACTCAATTTTTTTAAACATAAAATTAATTTTTTTGATATTTCAATATTGCAAGAATTTGTTTTTAATTTCTGAGCTAATAAAAGTTTTGAAAAATTGACAAATTTTAATTAAATAATATTGCTAGATAATTTTTAAAATATAATTGTACATATTTAATGGTTCTACATCTTTTTGATATATAATATGTCTGTTATTTTGTAACTTAGATATTTGTAGATAAGATACGTTATAATTTCTGTAAATAATTTTTGTTAAAATTTTTGTATCAATTATTCTGTACGTTTTATACTTATATTATTTTTATCAATACAATAATATGTATAATTAAATTGTTTTTGTTTACTTGTGAAACCTTGATCATTAATTAAAATATCGGGACGTAAAAAGAATTTCATAATATTTTCCTAACATAATTAAAGTTATATTTTAGCTTACTATAAAATGTATAAATGTATTATTTGTTTTTAATGTAATTTTTATAACTTTGTTACAGTTATTTTTATTATTTTAGGTATTGTCCTTTAATTTAATATCTTAAAAACAAAATATAATAGATCTTTATGATAATGATTATTTAAATTTAAGAACTTGTATTATTTTATAAAAAATATATTTATGTATTTTATGAAAATAAATTTTAATTATATTTAAATACGATTTTTTTTGTAAAAAACGAATGTAAAAATGCCGATATGAACATTAATATGAAAAAGAGTTAATCTTTTTAATTAAATATTAATTGTTAGAAATTTTAGACAGCGTATGACGCGTGATTCGGAATGAATTGTAAACTGAAGATCTTTTGCTTTTCTGTGAGGTAACGATCCGCAACATTAGACAATATAAGTACAAATTGATAAGAAACTATATGATCTGCTTCTCGAGCTTGTAGCTCAGTAGCTGCTATGTTCCACTGAGGATTTACGAAAACTGATAATGATGGTGATATTTAAAATTAAATTTTTATTAAATTTTGTACGAAAAATTTGTATATAAATTTAAAACTTTTTTCAATAATATTTTTGAAATTGCGTTGCAATATACACATAGAAAGATTTTTTACGAAAAACAAGAATTTTCATTTTAATGAACTACTTTTTTTAACGAAAATGTTCCAGAATACGAAGGTAAAATTTAAATGGCTTGCATGCATGTGTTTCAGAATTATTTGATTTTTCTTTTGTGTAATTTGTTAAAAATACTACATATTTCGAAATATTTATTATTTTTCTTTAAAAAGAATTGAAAATAATTTAAGGGCGAGAATGGTAAACTTTAGATTCAGTGATATTAGTACTTTGAAAATAAAAATAAACATAGTTAAATTAATAGATCGCAATATAATGGTTGATAAATTTGCTACTTAAAAATAAAAGAATTAGATTATTATTTGGTATACTGTGAAAAAAAAATACATATCATAAATTTATGTAATTTTACATAGGTTTTAATTGTAAAAATAACAATATTTTGTAATTTTATTTTGATAATTTACATTTTACATTTATTATGAAAAATTATTTTCCCAAAGCACGTAAAATTATATAAATTTTTACATTGTGTACAATTTATTTATGTAAAATTATTCTGTAAATTATAAGTAGGAAGTAGTGAAATTGATATTTTATGAGTACCTTTTTATGCAAAAAAGTATTACTCAATTTCAATCAAATATTTGTCTTTCCAAGAAAATTTTTGGTCCCTGTGAGCCCTGAAAATTTAAAGTCTAGCATCGTCACTGTGCTTGCGTATTACTGACGAAGATGAAAATAATTTTTTTGTATATACAATATTTACTAGTAATATATGTTATGGGGGAAAATATATTATTTGTTTACAGATGGTTAATACATTTCAAAGTTTAGTTGGATTCATTGCTAAATAGATTGGGTCAAACGAAATGGTTGGGGACGGAATCACAATACTTTTATAATTTTTCATTTTAACAGTACGTTAATCTAATTTTAAACAGTATCATTGTAATTGATCAGTAAGTGTCCCCAAGTGGCAATCTGTAAATTAGGAACCGGTATTTGTTTCTTTTTTTTGTGGTGCAAAACCAACTAGGTTGTTTAGTTTTTTTTTTCTGTTGTGCAAAAAATTTAATTGTTGTTCAATATCCAGTTAAAATCACATTATAGCACATGTCAAATAATCTCTTGTAAAGTGTCAAACGCCACAGATTTCAGCAAATGAAAATATTTCCCATGCAACCTAAGAAATACAATAAACTTTATCCGCCGAGCCAGTTTCTAAACAACAAACAATCAACAAAACCTTAAAATCTAGTAGTCGGATTGACACACACATATCAACATAGCCGCTGGTGGACCACCTACACAGAACCAATATTGCTCGGTTGTCCATTTCGAAAATGCGGTCGGTAGTCAGGCGGAAGCCCTGCGGCACATCGTATAGGTCCGAATGGTGCAGCAAATTTGAGACGAGAGAGTCCATAAGCTACTGTTTTGTGTGGGGGGCGATCGTTTGGCCACCGAAACGTAGATCTCATTAGAGATAAGACGAGGCCAGATAGTCGGATACGGCGGTTCACAAACACAAAGGAACGTATTGTGGATTTGATATAAACATTCGGAAAATTGGAATGGGTGCTGATTCTTTAACTGTGTGAATATATAATTTTTTGTTTATTTATTATAAATATTATAATTGGAAATATTATCGGCCATATTCATAGTAATCTGTTAGTGGTTTATATTATATATTTGTGTAGAGTATAACAAGTTTAAACTTGTACTGCTAATATTTAAAAAAATTGGATCCGGATATTCGGATTCAAGAAGATTTTAAATGTCATTTTTGAGACACATTGCACATTATATATATATATATATATATATATATATATATATATTATATATTTACTTCATTTCGATATTATTGATAGTTAAAATGTTATTACTTCATAAGTATAACGTTTTCATATATTTTGGATCTTAACAATTGTTGAATGGAAATATATACAGTTAATTTTTACTTAAATAAGGAACATTTTACAAAATACTTAGACCAGTATTCTCAACTCATTTTAAAAAGTGATTTTTATCAAAAATACTTTTGACGTTTATTTAGAAATACTTATTAAGCAATTTTTAATTAATTTATTTGAATTTTATAATATTAGATATAAAAATATATATATATGAAAAATACAAAAAACTATTCATATTTGATAAGAGATAGAAGTAAAAATTTATTTTAAAGTGAAAAATAAAAGCACTTTTTTATAAACAAAAGGTGTGGGAATATGGGCCAAAGTTTTTTAGTGTTTTTATTTTTATATATATTATACTTCAATCATGAAATTGTCCATTCGTCAAATTTATTTATTATATTAAAATATATGCTCTGAATTACTATATAAACGGTCTTAAATACATAAATAGCTTTCCACAAATGTATAGTTATTAAATTTTTTTGTAAACAGTTTTTACTGGCCTAAATTAATTTTAATTTTAATCGTTTCTCTCATGGATTTAATTTACAAATTTATGATTTAAAATTTTAAATATAAATAATATAAAATACGATGTTGTGGTGCATAATGCATTTAAGAAATATAACTATGTTTGAGCGGATTTGAAACCATTATAACCTGCAATTTTTTTGTTTACTTGTAAACTAACGATTCATACCATTGCAATTACCAATAAAATGATACGGTTAAAATTCCAAACATTATTTTATATTCCACCTAAGAATTAAAGGAACTAATGATATAATATGTTACCGAATAGGCAGTACAAAAAAAGGACTAAACAATTTTTAAAGAATTGTGAAAATATATATTTTTTATTATTAACTATACTGATTTTGTATTATAATAAAAGATAAATAATTTATATAATATACATTGTATAACGACCATTACTTATATATTTTTGTATGTATTGTACAAAGTGTCAAAATATTGTAAAATGTAAATAATAATAAATAATAACATATGATTTTTTTTAAATAAATTTATCTGAAAATTTTGTCAGACTGTTTTTGTTTTTCTATGGAAAATAATTTATATAACAAAAATACGCCTTACAGAACTAAAAAATCTACAAAATTATTATAATTGAATATAGAATATAAACGTAAAATAAATGTAAAAAACATAGCACTAAAATACTATTAAACCTAATTACGACTATTTTAAATATTATTATAAATTAAATAATAAAAGAGAAATTTGTTTCCTATTTTTAAATATTTACAGTATATTAGATAAATAGTTTTTGCAAAATATTACGAATAAAATATTACGAAGTAATTTCAGTTAATCACTTAGAACAGAATTATCATAATGTATTTTAGTACCAAATTATAATTTCACAATTATACTTTCAAATGAAATTTGTTTTTATTTCTTAATTATAAAAAAAATCTTAATCTAACAGAGAGAAATATACCTATTGAATAATAACTTAAAATAAAACAAAAATAACATCCTAATAACATAACAACTTAATTAAAAATTACACTAAAATACTTATTATTTTGTTCATAATTTATTATTTTCTATCAGTCTATTGTATACTATGGCATATTATTGTCTGTACATTTTATCTGGAGTGCAAATAATTTATAGAGGAATCTCAATCCTTTCCTTTATGCAAGAACTTTGTAATTATTTTTTTTTTCATATAAACATTAGAAAAATACGAATTCTAAGATATTTCGTAATCATTTTGAATTCAAGTGAAAATTATCTTTTCAAACAAATCTTTTATCGCTAATGAGAAAAATAATTTTCTGTACAATAAACAATAATTGTAGAAATACAACAATTAAAATTATAATTTTTATAATTTCAATTTACCAAAAATATCATTATTTACCTATTACGATGGCATCGGCTCTTCTGTAAAATATGGATGAATTAAAGCTTGTGCTGCACTAATTCGTTCGTTTGGGTCAAATTTAAACATTTTCTGCAATAAATACATTTTGTAAATAACAATTTTTTTGTTTTAGATAATTACGTCCTAAGATTAGGTGTACTTGGAGGTAATACAATTATGTGTTAAGTTTTACCGTATATTTAAAAACTTTAACTGATCTGTTCAACTTAATAAAAAAATAATTGTTACATTAGTAAAGTATACTTCCTTATTCTATCAGTTAATTGTTATTATATAATTTCTATTATCTATCTATTTTAGAATGGTCCACTAGTCTATCCCTTTGATATCTATTATGCTTTATAACTTTATAAGCTACAAATGTCTCCAAGTTAAAAAATAAAACATTCTTTCTGTGACATTATTTTTTACATTAATCATTTTTTATAGAATTCAACATTAAACAAATTTAGCACAAAATATTTGATCCAACAATGAAAATTGACAATAGAAAATAAAAATAAACTTTAAATTGAATATATCGTGACCGAATAATGAAGAAATTGGAAACCATACAAAAATGGACAAAAGGGAGACTTAAAAAAGATGGAAAAACAAAGTCATAGAAAACAAAAATTAAACAATAGTAGTAGAAAATTAAAATAAAATAGCAGAGTAAGTCATAATCCACCAAGAATATTTAGTGCTACAGGAAGAAGAAGCATATTTATTTACAGGATATACAAATTTATACAACTTTTTCATTTTGAATTAATTTGTTATATCACTGTTTATCTATTTTATTCTATCAATCTTCGAATACCTATTATTATTTTGAATCCTATACACCAAAATATCAAAAATAAAATTTAAAAAAATCACATGCATTTTTTGACTTAATTAAATTAAGCTAAATAAAATTATAAATTAACTACATTACCATTAGAAGATCTTCGCTCTTAACACATAAATTTGGCATAATTTGTTTTAATGGAATTCCCCGTTTTGCTTCAAAACAATTCCACATTATAGATACATTTTCAGGCCATTCAGCTTCAGTTGGTGTACCAATAATTCTATAACATTAGTTCATTGTAAAACTATATTAAGATTTCAAAAACTTTCGCGATAAACTTACTGAAAAATCCTATCTAACTGGTCACCTTCTGAAGTACCACAAAATAATGGAGCTAGCCGGAATAATTCAGCCATAATACAACCGCATGACCAAATATCTACAGGAGTTGCATATGGCAGACATAGTAATACTTCTGGAGATCGGTACCATAGTGTTACAACCTTGATAATGTAATTATATTTTAGAGATTGTAAAGATTATAATTTGTATTATTCTATATGATATACTTACAACTGAAGTTAGCCTCATTTCGAAATCATACAACTTGGCTAATCCAAAATCAGCTAACTTAATATGTCCAGAATGTGTAACTAATAAATTTTGCGGCTTTAAATCTCTATGAATTATTCGATGACTATGTAAAAAATCTACGCCATTTAAAATTTCTTTCATTATTTCCTAAAAGTTAGAAAACATCCTCAAAATAATGTCATAAGACTATAATCAAAATATTACCATAATTCTTAAGTTACTGAGGCCTGTTACATGACATTTTACCATGTATGAAGCAAGATCTTGATCGACATATTCAAATACAAGAAATAATACAAGTTGTTGTTTTTTTTTTAAACGTTCTCTATGACAAATATCTAATAATCTAACAATATTTGGATGTTCGTATGTATCTAATTGTTTGAGAATTGATATTTCTCTTAATGTCGTCATTGGAATTCCATCATCAGTTAAATGTACCTTAACTTCTTTTAAAGCAACAATTATGTTATTTGTTCGATCTCTTGCTTTAAATACAGTTCCATATGCTCCTATAAATAAAAAAAATAGTTAATAGACAAAAGAAAAAAAAATCAACATTCAAATCTTGAACTGTACTACAGTCTTTTTAAAAGTAGTTTCAGTTACAAGTTTTTATCAAAATTATATATTAGTTTACAATTTTATTTTATTATTTCTGAAAATTCTGCATTATCCTTTTAATATGAATACGCCCATGTAAGAAAAGCGCTCCAGCTTTGGAAAACTCTGCTTTAATAAATAAAGTGGTGATAATATTTTTAAATAATTAATTAAAAGATATATTTTTAATTATTGAAAGAATTGTATTTGATTAAAAAAATAATTACTAACAATTAACAACAATAACAAATAGACCAAATTTGTAGTCCCATAGTTAAATGTTTCTGTAAAATAATTTGTTTTTGTTAAATTAAATAAAATGTTTGTAATTATCAATTAGCTATCCTATTATTTATTATAGTTGATATAAAAAGAAAAATATTTTACCATTTCCAATTATGTTTATTTCTTCATAATTTGACAAATTCCAAAAAAACTCGGACCCGTCCATGAAACTTCTAGATCTGCCGGCCATTTCAATCTGCATTTAAGTTAAACTGAAAATTTTTAAAACGCACTTGTAGTTAAAATCGTTCCCACCAGATGACGCGCTAGCTGGTTATCTCCACTGAAATATAGTACGACTAGAACGTGCGCTGGCGTATCTCGCCAATAAGTGAGTGGCGGTATGGTGGCGGTCCTGAGACAGACATACAGCGTTGGGGCCACCTGTCTCTTTCTAACCCTATTGCGCTTGCGCTGTACGACTCTTCGCACATGTTGTACAGTCCAATCGAAAACTTAATCTAACCTACAAAGGACTGATGACATATCCATCTATCTTCGGCCATACAAATTTTTTTTAAGCGGACTGTACGACAAAGAGAAGTGGCTTACTATATTTCAGTGGTTATCTCACAAATTTAAAGAACATCTTACAACATTAAAATTTATTTTGTAAAATAATATTTGACAATTATGAAATCTATTTGAAAATTAATAATATATTATTTAATTTAAAATAAATAATTATATTAATCAGAAATAAATAAAAAAGCCGCTTTTAGTACCTAGTCATTTCTGTTAAATAATTATTTTTAGAAATTTTAAATTAGTAAAATAAATAATATAAAAATTAATAAGAGTATAAAAACTAATTTTTAAAGTACTTTATGATCTAAGGCTAATACAAATATGAACATATACTTGAAATATTAAAAATATATGACGTAACAAGAAGAATAAAGCGATTCTTAGTTTCATATTAATTAAAAAAGGTAATTCACGAAATTAAACTAAGAATCAAAGAAATAATATCGTACGAGTTAACCAAAAAAAAATGTGAATCTTCTCTACAATGAAATGTGTAACATGCAAGTTGTTTTCATAAAATATGAGGTATATTTTTAATTTGCAGTTATTATAAATATGATAACACTGTAAGTTTTTAAATATTCTAAAATTGAATAATGGAAGAATTATTATACTGGTCAATTTATATTTTACTTTTTCCACTTTTCTTGAATATGGATGGAAGTCGATAATTGTTTTAGACATTAAAAAAAGTATTAGAAATTAGGTGTATATAATTATTAACAAATATGTTATATAATATACAATTATTTTATATATAATTTACATGTAAAAACATTTCTGTATGATAATACTTGACACAACATTTATTTGTATCATGTCATTTAAGTGAAGAAAAATTGTAATAAAATAAAGATAAAAAATAGAACGAATACAGACCGTTTTTTTTTTCGGAAATAATTCGGTTTTGTTTTGTCAAATTAGTAAAGTATGTAACGGAATTCGTTATCGAAATATAAGTTTTGAATATCAGTTTACAATAGTTATTTAAAGTCACAGAGCCACATTTATAATGGACTTGCATTTGAAATTTTTGTTGCACGAAAAAGACAGGCAAAGACGCAATTTTAGAGAAAGTAAATCCGTTAGAAATATTCCATGAAACGGAATTTTGTATAATTTGTTTACATATTATCAATTTTTTAATAAAGAAATTAAATTATAATGCTTATTTATTATCCCATATAATTATAATTAACTCACAAAATTACATATTATTAAATATTATGCAATTCTTTAAAAAATACATATATATATATATATATATATATATTTTATCGATTAGATAAACAATATTTAAATATATTTTAATAAGAAATAATAAACACAATTTCCAAAACGTATTTTATTGTTATTACATAAATCTAAAGTAATATAAAATTAGTATTGTTTTTATAATATGTATATAATTTAACAAAGTGGAGCTTGTTAGTTTGACCTCGTCTGACAAAGGTGTTGAAAATTATCAACCAGCCGATTTTTACGATAAACGGAAATGATCAATGATTGTAGATTATAAGAAATAACACTGTTTACATTCAAATGAACTGTACATTTTTATCTCTCTTATAACATAACATGGTCACAGAGAGCAGAGAGCTTTGGAAATACAGATCGATTACATGTGCAAGATAATGTAACTCAAACGAAATACAGCTTTTATTTGTAAATATTCTGTAACTACAAATCCATATTGGATGAACAGAATACTCTAAATAAATCACAGGAACTTATATACATATATTTTACTAATGCAACAAGGGAAAACTTAGCTATTACCAAAGTAAAACAATTAATATTCAGTTGCTTTTTTTTTAAATATATTTTTTGTGATATGATTTTATTTAAATGATATGTAATAATAACAAATATTATTGTACATTCTAATAAAAAATGTGTTATAAGTTTATATACACCTAATAGATAAAATTTCAAATGTCCAAAACAATTTCATCTTCAGCAGAAGCAGCAGCATCAGTCGCAGATTGTAGGGTTAGCTGCAGTGGATTGTCCAGTAACACGCCTTTCTAGAATATTTAAAAACTTTACAGTATTATCATTTATAATACAAATTAAGAATATACTTCATATTTTTATGTAAACAACTTTTTACAAATTACATTTTAGCTGAAGAATTATACTTTTTTGGTTAACCCATACCTACAATCGCATTTCTTCGATCAATTCCATGATTTAAGTTTTTTTAAATAATACAAAAATATGAATCGCTTTATTCGCTTTATCGCTTCTTGTTTTGTTTTCACATTTTGAATAGTACAGGTATATGATCATATTTGTATTTACAAACTTCAATCATACATTTGAACTGTCAAACGGCTGTCAAATATTCATATATCCCTCGGTTTTTATCGTTTTTATAAAAATAAATTTCATAATATACTTTAAAAATTAGTTTTTATAATAATGCTCAAGCGCACCACACAGACACTATGTACCAACTCTCTGTACACCAACCTGCATTGATATATATATATATTGTAAAAAATAGCAAAATTACTAAAAAATAGTAGTAAAATTTGACTATAAAAATCTGTAATTCGACTAAAAAAAACTATGGCCCGTATTCTTACCTCATGTTTTCGTGAAAAAGTGCTTTTATCATTAATTTCAAAATAAGTTTTTGATCAAATAAATAATTTTTCTATTTTTGATCATTTTTATTATATTTGGTATTATAAAATTTAAATAAACTATTATAAAGTGCTTAATTAATAATTTTAAGTATACGTCAAAAGTACTTTTTAGTAAAAATTACTTTTATGAATGAGGTGAGAATACGGGCCTATATTACAGATTTTTTGTAACCCTGCTAGTAACTGATACAATTTGGCTTTCATTAATTAAAAATTTATGATCTAGGTTACTTATTTTGTTACGTCTAGTAACGTGATTTTATGTTCTGTCTTATTTAACTGTAAATGTCATTTGTATCTATTTCTTTCTCATGAAAACGTACGTTGAGAGTATGTCGATTATTAATAAATATTAATGCAGAACTTAAACTTAAAGCCGTTTTATTTTGTATAATGAATTCTAAAAGATTTTTAACTACGTTAAAAACATTGGCTTGTATTCTCACCTCATTTTTAAAAGTGATTTTTGTCAAAAGTACTTTTGCAAATTATTTATTAAGCAATTTTAATAAGTTTATTTGAATTTTATAATATTAGATATACAAAAATATTAAAAAACAAGATTAGAAGTATATGGGTAAACCCATATATATATATATATATATATATATATATATAGACCACTTTGATATTTTTCGGAAAGTTGGTAACACAATATTTTTATTAAAATTATAATTTATGTATAATGTAGCCACAATAAATTTTTAAAAATTTTGTGATTTTTCTCGATAAGTTTGCAACACTGTATTTTTTAAAATTGCATAATTTATTTAGGTTCTAAGAGAATCTTTTATAAAAATTTGATTAAAATCGATTAAATAAAGTGGCAACACTGTATTTTGTTAAAATTACATAAGCTATATGAATACTAGGAAAATCTTTTGTGAAAATTTGAGTAAAATCGGTTAAATAACATGGCCATAATAAATTTTTTTAAATTTTAGTATTTTTTTCTCTGAAAGTTGGCAACACTGGATATTAATAAAATTATATAATTAATGGGATCATTAGGGAAATCTTTTCCGAAAATTTGATCAAAATCGGATAAATAACGTAGCAAATATGAATTTTTAAAAACTTTAGTAATTTTTTCCTTGGAAAGTTGGCATCACTGGAAAAAACTAAAACTACATGACCATCTTGGGTACTAGACAAATTTATCCTGAAAATTTTATTAAAATCGGTTGAACCGTCTAGGAGATGTTGCGACCACAAAATTTTGACTTACGACCGTGCGAGCGAGCGAGCTGACGACGCACATCCATACACTCACATAAACTAAGTTCGGATTCGTCATCTAGAGAGGCTATATGAAAGATTTCTGTACAATTTTTTTTTTTTTGAAAATGTTACAGTCTCCGTACCAAACGCTATACCACTTTCCCTTGCAGTCAAAGTGGTAAAAAGAAATACTATTCATATTTGATAAAGGGTAAAAGTAAAAATGTATTTTAAAGCAAAAAATAAAAGCACTTTTTCATAAGCAAAAGAGGTGGGAATACACACATACGAGTATCATTATTACTGTAGGTGAAAAAAAAATTAATTTCTAGTATAAATAATGTTGTAATGTTGTATAGCTGTATAGTATTGAAATATACTATTATAAATAAATATAAAATATATAAAATATATAAATAAATATAAAATATTATATATAAAAATAAATATAAATAAAAGCACTTATTCATAAGCAAAAGAGGTGGGAATACACACATACGAGTATTATTATTACTGCAGGTGAAAAAAAAATTAATTTCTGGTATAAATAATGTTGTAATGTTGTATAGCTGTATAGTATTGAAATATACTATTTTATTATTGCATAAAAATATAATTGAATCTTTTACAACAAATTTAAAATCCATATAAAATTATTATTGACATCTTTCGGAACTTGACGACTCGGGTAACATTTAAAATGAATTACCTTTATATAAGAGAATTTTTTACGATCGGTATGACATTTTCGTTGCACTAAAGTGTACAATAAAATACCGGTAACATTTGATAATATATCCATCGGGTTATCCGATTCCTACCGTTTCGTTACGTATGTGTATTTAGTATTTTACGGTTTTACATTTGATAAATTTAGGTCAAGGCATTTTTTTTTACGCACTCTTTCTCTCATTTTGCACATGGGTGTATTATTACGTAGACTAGCAAAATGTACAAGATATTTTTAAAAACTTTATACTTTATTTTACTCAAATTGAATTAAAAACATTGCATTAGTATAAAATGCATAAAATTGATGAAATACCTGTTTGTAAAATTCAATTACTTGGATGTGTTATAAGTATTCAATTATAGTAAAATATTTTTTAGGACTCATTGTATTAAAATAAAATTGTTTTCGGATAAAATTTCGTTTAATTATTTTATAAAAACGACGTTTTGATGAAACTGAACGTTCGTTTTCGTCAAGTCAAAAACTTACTAATGACATTAATGAATTTAACAGTATATATTAACATATAAATAACTAAATCATAAGAATTATAGATTTTTATATTGGTAAAACTAGATTGACAGAACATCACACATACATACATACATATATACAGACACAATCACGCCATGTATCCAACAGGGTGTGACACAAACTCTTTTCATCATTCCGAAATCAGTTGCCTCCAAACATTCCTATCCAAACAATCAACTTTTGCTTCATCCACATTCATAATTCCTCTCATACATGCTCTTTTATTCCTACTACTTAGAAACTTTCGCTCACGCAAACTACACTCTCAATCATACCACTCCAACTTCTCATCGGACGTCCACGCAAACGTACACCATCGAAAATCATTCAAATAAATCTTTTGAACAGCAAACGTTCATTAGACGCATTCGCTCAACATGTCCGAACCATCTTAACTGACTCTAACACGGGGCAACTTTTGCTACAACATTTTTTTTTCAATTTCACACTCATCATATTTGTACCCGATCTCTCCTATTTACACCACATACCCTACAGAACATCAATTCGTCTAAATCATCCAGATAAATCTGCTATTATAATCATGCTTTATAATATCTTCATAATAAAAAAAAATATTGAAGATATAGTAAAAATTACTAGACTAATCAATATTAGCAGCAGATTAATAAAGAAAAGCAATAGAGATTTATAAAGAAAAGAATAACATGAATCACTGTGAAGGAGCACTGAGTTGAATAAAATTTGCCTTCCATTAATTAAAAATCTATAATACTTTTATGATCTAGTTACGTATATGTTACCTAGTAACTATGTGTTGTTATTTATTTTAATAACATTAGTAATGCTATCTTTGTGCAACTTAAGATGACAAATTATACTTCTGAGTAAATTCTATACCTGATTAGATAAAGTTGCACTTGGATCTTGGTTATTAAATAATTACGATAGACAAATATAATAAAATATATAAACTTTAATTGAACAGATATTATTAAACAAATACAAAATAATCAGTTATAAATTTAACGATAAAATGTGAATCTAAAATGTAACTTAAAACTGAATCCTTCTTACCGCTGCTCGTAACTCGTACTCGACGTAACTCGACGTTGACGTAACTACGCGTGGACCGTAACTGACTCTCTGACCGTAGCTCTGACCGTAACTTCTTGACCGTAACTAACTCAGTCTTGAAGCTAATCCCTTTTTAAGTTACATTTTGGCCATCGAACTGGACTCTGCGGGGAGGCAACGTAAGCATAAATTAACTAGTTCACCGTGCAATCGAACTTTGAACTTTATTTCAATATATGTTGAAATTGCTGACAGTTGCTCAAAGTTCGATGCACTAAAATGCTTAACAAACATTTACGTTTGTTACATAACCTTCTCCTTTATAAGACTTAATTCTTTCTCACAAAAAATCTAATTCGATGTTATCTTTTAAAACTATACTAACATAACATATATTACTTGAACATATTGCTTACTAAGCAGAACAGAATGTATTACATATATTAAAAAAAAATCTTAAACTTAATGAACAAAAACATTTGAAAAAAATACAAAGTACTTTTAAAAAGCCATATTTCTAAAAAAAATTTTAACCTGATGAAGACTAACGTTAAGTTTCGTCGAAACGTCGTTTTTATAAAATAATTAAACATAATTTTATTCGAAAACAGTTTTGTTTTAAGTATTCAGTCGTTTCTCGTTTTATGTGACATTAAATTTTTATCATGTTTTTTTCTTTTTGTGTTGGAGAAATGAAACTTTATAGTGATTTATAATAATTTTTTGTACGACTGTTCAAAAACTATACTTTATTTAGGGCCGCTTTTACCATCATGGTATAAACCAGGTATAACGTTATTCGGAGTATAAATACAGAAATCTGCTTTTACAAGTCAAGTATAAAGGTTAGATAGGATAAACACCAGTATAAATACCAGTATATCTTATACCCTGGCAAATGCACAGTTTAGACCTCGGCTAAAGTTATACTTTCATTTCATTGGTCAGTTCTTTCGGTTCTTTCTCTTAACTTCTCGTTCTTTCTCTGTTGTCTATGCGTCAGTTTTGTTTGGTTACGATTTTAGTTTGAAAAAACGGTTAGATTTGACGTTCGATATTTTTTTATTTTATTTTTACAGTAATTTTTATAATACATATATATATATATATAAAACATGGCTGATAAAAGAAAACGATGTAATAATTTTACAGTGATGGAAGTGGATACACTTGTTGCATTAGTGCAAAAGTATGAAAAAGTTATTGGTAAGTAATGAAAAGTAAAAATAACGAATAAATTTATAAATAACAAATATTTAACTAAATATGGTATTTTCAGAATGCAAAAAGACCGACCACGTAACTAATTCGAAAAAAGAAGAAGCGTGGAAATTATTGTGTGAAAATTTTAACGTCACATTAGATTCTGGCCGAACCGAGGCCCAGTTAAAAAGTAAGTGGGAAAGTATTAAGAAAAGCACAAGAAAAACTTGTGCTAACTTGAAACAAAATTTAAAAAAAACTGGTGGTGGTCCCTTCTCTTCTCCTTCCTTAGATGGCATTTCTGAACGGGTGTTGGGAATAATTGGCATTAGTGCTACTGGAAATGACAATATTTTTGATAGCGATGCAAATGGTATTTTATTTTTTAATTGTAAATTTGTAACCTATTTTTAAAATAATAATTTAAATAACATATGTAATTCAGAAACCATAAACACATACGCAATGGTAGTTGATGAAGAATCCAATCTTTCCGATGACAGAGAAGGTGAAATTGCGGAAAAAATCATTGCAGTTGAAATAGAGGTAATGTAATGTGTAACATTGAAATTTTAAAATAATTTATTTAATTTAATTGCAGCCTGCTATATCATATCCCACGTCGGAATGGAAAGAATGGAATCCATCCACATTGAAGAAAAACATATCACAGCCATTAATTCTTCCGTCAACATCAACAGTTCCGGTTGAAAATACTGTCGAACAAACCGCATCACCATACAGACCGAAGAAAAGAAAATTTGTTGATGAAAAGCAAATATACGTAGATTTGGCTACAAGAAAGGCAGAGCTTGTAGATTTGCAAATAAAATTTTTAAAAGAAGAACATGAGAAAAAAATGCAGCAATTAGATGAGAAGCATAAACTGGAAATTGAAATTTTAAAACATAATCTAGAAATTAAGAAACATGAGTTACAATCACATAAAATTAATTAATATTATTATTAGTAATTAGTATATTTTTAATTTAGTATTATTATTAGTAATTAGTATTATTTTTATTTTAGTATTAGCTTTAATATTAAGTATTATTATTATTATTAGTATTAAAGTATTATTATTATTATTATTTTTTGTTTCTGTGTTTATTAGTAATTTTTTTAAATTTAGTACTATCCTTAAACATAAGTATTTGGTATTATTATTATTAGTATTTAGTATTAAAGTATTATTATAATTATTTTTTGTTTCTGTGTTTATTAGTAATTTTTATTTTTATTCCATTGCAATCAGTTGTGGTTATGTGTTAAAATAATATTTTTTTTATAATACAATTCAATTTTTATTATCATTATTATTATATATATATATATATATATATATATATATATATATATATATATATTATTTGGGTGAATACATAGTATTTGTAACAAAATTTTAGATGTAAAAACGATATATTAAAACGTCAAATTTATAACCTAACCTTTTATATAAATTTGATTATTTATTTTTTGCTTTTTCTAACAGTTTCAAAGTATTTTCTATTTAACACTTATTGTTATACATTTTATAAAAGATTTTTAAAATAACTCCTAATGAGATTTAATCTTCTTACATTGCCAATTTGATCTTGCCGTCGATTTTCTGGATATTCATGATCTTGATTTTGACGTCTTTGCTCATTAATTCTAATAGCAGCAATAACGTCTGGTTCTTCATCTGGTAAGTTAATATTTTGTTTTATAGCTAAATTATGCAATATAGCTGTTGCTACAATGATGGTTTGCGATCTTTCCAGACAAACTCTCATACATAAAGACAGAATTGGAAATCTTCTTTTCCAAACTCCATAACTTCTTTCAACGACATTTCTAGTTCTTATTTGCGATTCATTATATAAGATTTCTTCAGGTAAAGTTGGATTCGATAATGGAGTCATCATATATGATGTAACCCCATAGCCACTGTCCCCAACTAATAATGAATCTTTCATTACACCAGATTCAAATTTTCTTTTTATCGCAGAATTATTGAAAATCGTTTGATCATGTGCTGAACCCGGCCATCTTGCAACTATGTCCAAAATTCGTAAATCCGAATCACATACCGTTTGCACATTCCACGAAAACCAACCTTTCCGATTCCGATAATATTCTGCATTATCACCACCAGGTGATTCAATTTCTACGTGGGTACAATCTATGGCTCCAACTACTTTCGGAAAACGTGCAATACGATAAAATTTTAATTGCGTATCTAATAATTCTTCTTCAGATCTTGCTATGTATATATACTCCGGTCTTAACCTAGCAATAGCTTCCGAAACATCTCGAATTATTATACAAGCAGATGATTCGCTGACTCCAACAAAATCTGCTGCAACAAGAAGCATTGATCCTGTTGCATAAAATCTTAGTGTAAGTAATAGCTTTGTTATAGGATCTATTGCATTATTTCTATTCGTCGCATTTGATATATCGGTTTCAATTTTTCCTAATAATAAATTAAATGTTTCTTTATTTAAACGAAATCGTCTTACAAACTCGGAGTCTTCAAGTTGATTGAAATAATTAATCCTACAAAAGTAATAAATTGAATATCGTACAAAATGACATATTTCACAAGTAATTCTAACCTGTCTTTATAAACTTTTGGTTTTCTAATCCGTTCTAAACGGTATAATATTTCTTCATCTTCGTCGGAACCAAATATTTCATTTAAATCTTCTAACATGGTTATTTATTAAAAAAGGTTAATGTTCATAAATTTATGAAATTTGACAGAAATGGAACAGTGTGCATGCGCAATAGTATTACAACTACTACCAACATTTGAAAAAATAGTTATCAGAGGTATAACTATCCAAGGCATATGTATGACTTGTAAAAGATACCTGATTTTTATCCATGGTATAAACTCCGGTATAAAGTTATACCTCTGATAGTAATACTAGACTTTATCCTATCTTTGTAAAAGCGGCCCTTAATGTTGTATGTATGTGTGTGTTTGTAATACTTAGCCGTTTTGCAAATACATGTACCAAAAAATAGATTAAATAATTCAAAGCAGTTTTGTAGTATTGACACAGGAAATGTCAAATTTTTAATTTCTATTTTAATGTTTATATATATATTTCTCATTGAAGACAAAAAAGATTGTATTTAACTCATGCATAAAGTTACTTTTTTTAATCTTAATGCTTTGTTGAGATTATTTAAATAACTAGATAATAAAATTATATAAATTTTTAACACCAACTTTTGCTAGAACATTTTTTTCAATATTTGTTTTCTAAATATTTCTTATAATAAAGCTAAGTTTCCGTTAATCAGTAATTTTCTGGTTATCCAAAGCCAACTGTGATGAAATAAACGAAGCGAGACAGTACTAACTATACACAGTGGTCTTAGCTTGTCAACAGTGAGTCGAGATGAGACGAAACTCACATTGTTCTACTCGTATCCGTAATAGAATTGGAGTGAGATGGTTTAGTAGCCCCTGCAGCTAGTTAATCTACTGAAGACACATTTAATCAGGCTGCCATTTCGTCTGTGTGATTGATACATTTCAAGCGAGAAATCACACACGCGCCACAAATTCAATAGAACATCAACCGTAATAGTTAATGATTTTTTAAAATAGAACTACTTTAGGTTCTGGTTTTGTATTAATATCAATTTATAATCATTAGGAAAAAAGATATAAATAACATTATAAATAAATATTAATACATAACTTTAACTTAAAGCAGTTTTATTTTAATATAATAAATTCTGAAAGATTTTTTTACTATGTTAAATGATTTTTGCACGAATTTAATTCACTCAATTTTGATAAGCCATATTAATTTAAAATAATATAAATGACATTTACAGTAACTAAACAGAACATAGAAACAAGTTACCAGGTAACAAATAAGTAAAAAAATATGATTTTGTATTTTGTTATTTATTCATATATTCATATATTTATTCATTGTTATGTATTCATATAATTTATGTAATTTTAACAAAATACAGTGTTGCTAACTTTCCGAGAAAAAAATTACTAAAATTTTTAAAAATTCATTATGACCACTTTATTTAACCGATTTTAATCAAATTTTTATAAAAGAATCTCTTAGTGCCTGAATAAATTATGCAATTTTAAAAAATACAGTGTTGCTAACTTATCGAGAAAAAAATCACAAATTTTAAAAAAAATTCATTGTAGCTACATTATTTATTCAATTTTGATCAAATTCTCACAAAAGTTTCTCCTAGTGCCCACATAAATTATAATTTTATTAAAGATATTGTGTTGCCAATTTTCCGAAAAATGTCAAAGTGGTCTATATATGGGTTTATCCATATACTTCTAATCTTGTTTTTTTAGGATTGGTATCTGTTTCATTATTTATATAAAAACGACGTTTCGACGAAACTGAACGTTCGTCTTCATCATGTCAATATTTATCAATGATATATAATATATAAGTAAATAACAGTACGAGATATCAATAAGTTACTAGGTAACATATAGGTAACTAGATCATAAGTATTATAGATTTTTAATTAATGAAAGCCAAATTTTATTTAACTCAGTGCCTTTATGTTATTCTTTTCTTTATAAATCTCTATTGCTTCTCTTATCAATCTGCTACTAATATTGATTAGCCATTAGCAATTATTACTATATCTTCAAATTTTACATCATGAAGATATTGTAACGCATGTTTAGCAATAGCAGATTTATCTGGATGATTTAGACTTTTTATAGATTTTATATTTTGTCAATCTTCTCCATATCCAAAGTCTTCTTGCAAACTAGAACCAAACTCATTTATAATTTATGAAGTATTTCAACACAATCAATTTTTTATTGAATTTTACCCCAAAAACTCCATCAATACCCAAGTATCGGCATTGTGCTAGCAAAAGTCCCTAAGGAAGGAAGAGAGAGAAAGAGAGAGAGAGAGAGAGAGAGAGAGAGAGAGACAAATAACCGAAGCTTCGCATAAGCAAACGAGTGTGTTTTATTGGTATCTCGTACGCTGTTTTGCGTGTAAAGTTTACCGTTCACTGTGTATCAGGTTACGGTTCTCGCTGACTTTCAATCGAATACGACCATAGTTTCTATATCTGACTTCATACGTATGTACACACATACTCACATACATACACCCAATGCACAAACAAATGTAAATATAGTTCAGCCTATTTCACTGACCATATCCTATATATATAATAAATACATGTTAAATGAAAATTTTTGTTATTAAACTGGTTCACTGTTCAATATTGTTCAGGAAAATTAAATTTTGTCCTGGTGAAAGAAAAAAGAAAATTTGTTTTATAGTTTCAGAATTATTTCAAAATATGGATTATTTTATTTTTAAGTATACAGGATATTAATTAAATTTGTCCATTCTTTGTATTGTATTATGTTTAAAAGGAATTTGTCCTTAAAAATATTTTATAAAAACTAAATTTTTCGTATAACTCTCTAAGTATTGTTCAATGAGTTTATGTTCTGTGGCCACCTGGCCACACTGTACTCTTTCTCATTTTAAATTAATATTAAAAAGATTCCGTAAAAATCTCATTATGTGAACGTAGCCTCCACTAACATTTCTTTTCACAATTCTTACAATCGCATCTCCTTTACCTCCACCCGTTCTCCTCCTCATCCAGAGTTCATTATCAGCAGGCCTATGTACATAGAGTGTTCCGTTTCATACACAGCATACTACGTTTATATATATATATATATATATATGTATATATATATATATATATATATATATATATATATATATGTATATAGTGTTATACTTTAACACGCTGATGCGTCTCTGTACGTGTTGTGTCGTCATGATCATTATGTGCAAGAAATACGGGACACAGACGCACGCCAAATGAGTACGACCCGACGAAGAACAGAAGATGATCACGTGGTGTGGCCGCTCGCACTTGGTCGGTATCATCTCTTTTTTTGTCTCTTTTCAATGTTATTTCTCTCTTTGTTTAGTTATTCAGCTTTGCGTATCGTATATATAGAGAGTTTGGTTATGAGTGTAATTTCAGAGATTAAAAATATATCAATATACTAAACGTAAGTTTATAAAATAGTGAAAATGCACCTCTGTGATTAAGGGTTAAATAAAAAAATTGAGTAATCACGTTGTTGATATGATTTGTTGCATAAACAATCGAAAAGATTATAGAACTAATCATCTTATATGATTAATTAATACAATCAATTGATTGATATATTGATGAGAAAATCAAATAAGAGTTATATAGGTAAGTATGTGTAGACGAAAAAAAAAAAAAAACATATAGAAACAAATGATTATCGAAATAAAAAATGACAGTAGAGAATTGAAGTTAAAGTAATATACAGGGTGTTTACAATTTTCTCTATATCCTTTTAGTTTTAGAGGGTGATAGTACATCTCAAAAGCAGTCGATAAACCTTAAAACGCCTTAGCAAAATTCGTCTCATAAGCGAGATAATAATTCTTTTATTTTTTACCAGGGCTTCGAACCGGAACTGAATCGAAAACCGAACTGAACCGGAAAAATATATGGGTTTATTTTGGTTCGATACATGTTGAAACACACGTCAGTTTTTATTTCCGTCTCGTATCGTAGTTGCAACTCGTCCTACGCAAAAGAGTATATTAGGTTTGTTTTATAGATGAATACTCAATTATTGAAATTGAAAATGAGACTAGGGGTCATTTTGAGGAAGATGTATTTTTTGTATAATAACTTTGCATTTAATAATCTTTAAATAATTTATATGAAAATACATTGCAAAATATTTTAATAATTATAAGTAATTTTCATTTTTTCTAAATATACATAAATAAAAATCCTGTATACAAGAATTTGTTACGTTAATATATGTTATCTTATTATTATATAATTAAAACATATATACAAATTATATAAGTTTCGAATAATAAAATACAGCGTAGTTATAGTATGATTTTTGAAGCCTTTTTTCAAATCAATTTATCTCAATAAATATTTATTTTTATATCGAAATAGTTGGAATATATTTATATTTTAGGTAAAAGAATGAAATAAAATAATTAACATAATGAAAACTACAAATTTGATACAAATTCTAGATAATTAGCAATCATTTGCATTAAAACAAAAAAGTTAATTAAATCAAAATAATTAAAATTTAGTCAATGCTACATTTTATTATAAACACAAACTAAAAAAAATAATTATTAAAATATATCCTCAAAACTAAATACAAAAACTTTTTTCTTCGTAGTATCTATATGTATACCTATTTTTAATTATTATAAAAACATTATACAATTGTAAAACTAACATTACCTACATTTTACAATACTTTAATCCACCATGTACTTCCACATTCAACAAAAAAAAATATTTTTTTGAAAATACACCACGCCACAATTCAACCACACAAGTAAACAAGAGAAAGAGAAATAAATATAGAAAATGCGCCAACCGTGATATCCCGAACATAAGTACGACAGAGACAGAGCTATCGAAGAGAGATAACGTTATCGGCGCTATCCGACCAGAACACACACTCACACACGCACACGTATGTAACCGCATGTGCGCATTCGCACGCGCCACGCACTCATGTGTATTACGTATACCATATGAAAAGCTATGCAGCAAGGCAGACATACGCGCTTAAACAGGGTGATTGTGTACATAGTGAGTTAGTCGGATTGTTACTAAAAGCAGTATGAGATTATGAAAAGACGTGCCAGAAGTTACGCAAGATTAATTTGGATTAAAACAAATATTTCGCTACCTTCATATTTTGGATAGTCTGCATTAATTTTATCAAAATATTTGTTATTATGTGATGATAATTATCATAAATTGATTAATAATAAAAACTAATGTAATTCCTAATTTGTTTTTACTTACATTTTATTTTTAAAGATATGTTTTTTAAGGATATGTTTGGAGGCGACTGATTTCGGGATGATGAAAAGAGTTTGTGCCACACCCTCTTGGGTACATGGCGTGATTGTGTATGTATGTATGTATGTTTAATCACGGTATTAATTGTGCATTGTGCCTGTAACAATATCGAAAGTTTTAAGAGGACCTATACATTAGCACCTTACAGTAGAAAACCAATACGCATTCAATTGTATAGATCTTATAACCACGGTTGTAAGGTCTATACATATGAACGCGTGTCGATTTTCTAGCATACATCTACGCGGGTACATAAGAATTGCACACGGCCATTGGGTTTTAATCCCTTACCGAAATTTTGAATAGCGAAATTGCACACCGATAATAATAAACAGATTAAGGGATTAAGATTTCAACCTAAAACAGAGTAGAATCGAAAATAGTTCGTCTCTAGAACGTACGACAAACGCCTGCGAATCTTTTCACGCAAATTTTCCTAAAACCTATAACTTAACCTATCCTAAGCCAACAGTGGCGAATGACCCGCGTAAAAATATGCTACAGAATAAACGAACGCTCATTGTAAAAAGTACCTGCGTAAAGGTTCAAGACCCAAATAAACCGATAATTCGTTTGAGTCGTCCAATGGTTGACCGGTGTGCAATTTCGTTATTCAAATTTGGGATTTCTGAAATCGGTGTCCAATTTATGTGCTTCGCATCTACGCTACATCTCTAACAAATTAAAAAAAGGACTTTTAAGTGATAAGATTTCATTCAAAACTACACTAAAAAGTATAAAAATTATAATGTAGTTTTTCATATAATCGTGTCAAATATTTTTTTATTTAAATTAATTTCTAGTAATCTAGGTATGATCATTAAATTTTATCGAAAGTAATAAATATGTTAATTGCTAAAATTTAATTGTAATAAACTAAGAATTAAACACAAATTGATTCATTTTTCAAATATTTAACATATCCTTTAAACAAAACGCCATCACTTACCAACTCTTTATAAAACCAACCCCTCACCTCCCCCCTCAAAAGATCAAAAACAAAATCAACACATCCACCACAAACACCAAACAAACACAAACACCAAACTTACGACTAAACTTTGAACCTTGATAGCGACAGATAGATCTTTCGAAAATATCCACTAGAAATAGCGATAACGATTTTGAAGACTATGGGTAAAGCTAACCTCAAGTTTGGTCGCGCGAGCAAATCAGTCATCATCTAACTAACTAACGGCATGGAACGCGCGCTTATAACCGGGAGTTGAATGCAAAGAGGGGATAGTCGTGCGCGGTACACGACTGGGAACAACGGGGGCCAATAAATGAAACAGGAAACGGTGCGCTGGAGAGAATGGAAAAAAGAGGAGAACGAGATATGAAATACAAAGGGATGGATGGATGATTGAGATATATATACAGGATGGCTGGCAAAGATATTTCGAGCTCGAGTGGAATTTTTAGAATTTTTTTTGATATGATTCTGAAAGTTTTCTTATGATGAATACGATGTAGAAATTGGTTAAATTTCAAATTTGTAAATTAAAAAGATTACAAATGTTTTCAATCGTACGATTTTTTTATGATCTATATTTTGCAGTCGAGGTGTTTAAAGATTTAAAAAGCATGAGTTTTCAAGTCTTTTTCAAATCGATTTTTTATCTCAATAAATACTCATTTTTTAGGTAATAGAATCAAATATAGTAATTGAATGCATTGCTTTTAAAATTTGCTTCAAAGATTTCAAATTCAAAGTTCATTTTCAAATAACAAGAAAAACTTTTATCCTATTTTAATTTCTAGTAAGTATAATAAAATGCTAATACGCCTCTGTTATATTTATTTTTCCGCAATTTCCTTATTCGATAATTGATAATATCGCCGCAAAACATAAACAATTTGAATAATAAATGCTAATGTTGTTACATTATTGCACATATTAATTTTAAACTAAAAATAAACTATTCATAACAGAAACAAAATTATGCATATGCATATGACACATTCGAAAATAAAATTCATAACAATAAATTCATTATTACCTCTGCATAGTTAACAATAATTTTATTGAATCACTATCCAAAAAATACTAGCGCATTCTTCATTAAAAGAAACCAACATTTTGCCATTTTATGTGCCAGCATTTTCTCGAAAATGGTAAGTTTTATAAATAAATATTTCAGAACGAAATCAAAATAATAATTATGATTACTATAAACTATGTTTTTTCCTATGTGGTTGTATACGTTCGGCCCATTCCTTTTGATAGTGATAACAATATCCGAGTATTAAAATTATCCCCAATTTTAATGCGTATTTTTATTTTATGCGATGCTCAATTACAATAAATTAAACTTGGTCTTATCTTGTGTATTCAATGCTTAAACTGATTGCATCTTGAGGACTAAAGATAATACGTTCTGTCATGTGACCGCGTGCTTCTGGACAAGACACCTTTTGGGATTCTTCAGGATGTTTCGTCCAGAAAAGTCGCGTGCGACACATTTCAGAGGCGTACAGACCGGGAACAAGCTTGTAGACAATATCTTGTAGGGTTTTGTCGGGTCTGAAAAGAAAAATTTAGAACGTAGAAATTAGTATGATGATATTCTGTATAAACCTGCAGCGTAACAATATTTAGGTCTCTCCAATGAGATAAATTTAAATTGACGCTTTTTTGTCGTGTTAAAAGTTAATTTTAGTTTAAAGTGTTTATTATAAAAGAGGCCGATAGTTATATTTGAAACTTTAACAAACTCATTCTTATTTAAAATTTAAGGAAATTTATATCAAACGCAAAACAATGGAATTGTTTAGGCATTGCTACATAATTATTGTTTTTTAGTTTATAATCGCAGTTTTGATTAACTATAAGAAACGGTCAAACAAACTTATAACTTGAAATAATATTTATAGGAAAAAATTCTAGATAAGTTTTTATTGCTTTGTTTTAAATATCTATTTTTTTCCAACTTAAACAAAACATTTTTGTATTTATAAATTTAAATAAAATCATATTATAGACAAAATTATTTTAAGAATTTGTTATAAATATGTAAAATATAAAAATAGTCTCAAATAAATATTATTAGAAAAAAATGTTATAATTAAGTTCAAATTTGTGAAAAAATATTAAATGTTTGTCAATAACAGATCTGGATGAATTCGCTTAGTATATGTGTAGTAAACTTTAAGCATAATTCGGCCATCTTTTCTGAAATTAAATTTATGTAATTTTACATGTTTTGTGAATGTAATTTTTCATAAAAATATAATATTACGTAAATTATCACAATAAAATTACAAATTCTTGCTATTTTTACTGTTAAAATCTGTGTATTTTTTACACTGTTAAACAAATGTTTAAAAAACATTTGATGTAGGTCTGTGCGAAAGTCCGATGAGTAAAGCCTTTGTCAGACTGCCGTTTTATGCACAAGCACAAGAATTTGACCAATCCAAACGCTTGGTATTAAAACTAAAAGTGTGTCGAGTATTTGGATTGGTCAAATTCTTGTGCTTGTGTCTAAAACTAAATCTTATACGGCTGTCTGAATAAGGAAGGCTTAAATAGGAAGGTATAATAGAGAATGTCTTGCATAAGGGAATGTTCCCAAGTGGTAAGAATAAAAGAACATAATTATATATTAATAGGATAGGAATGTTTAGCAGAAACTAATTTCTGCTTGAATAAAAAGAGTTTGTGTCAGCCACAACCGTATGTGTACATTACGTGATTATAATATTAAGGTGACCAATTTTTTTAAAATGAAAAGGAGGACGAAAAAATTGAAGAAAAAACTACAACGTAAATAAATGAAACATTTTATTAATTCAAACAAAAATACACTAATTATGCTTACAACCCTTTTAATTATTTAATTAAACGAGTATTTTTCCATTAAATGAATATTTTTTGTCAATATATCATTTTCTAACAGTATAATGGAAATTTCGGAGCAAGAAATATTCTTCATGGGGGTCATGACCCCCCCCCCCCAAGCATTTGCTTTTATTTAATTTTGGCCCTAATAGTTAAGGTGATGCCTCAAGTCTGTTGCAATGGAGTTAGTGTCGAAATTTTTCAAAGTCCAATTTCGATGATAATAATCGAAATTTTTTTTATGATCAGAAAATGGGAAATACCCCCTCCCCCAATACAAATTTCGCTCCATGACCCCCCCCCCTAATTCGAAGTCTGGATCCGCCCCTGCGCACAGGTGATACCGCTTCCCACGTATAATTGGGGAGCTCAATGGCAGAGTGACAAATACGCTGCCGTAATTGAAATTGAGATTTTTTTTAAATTTTGTGTTTCACTCATAAAAAGGATACAAAATTACAAGACTACACAATAAAAAATTAATGTACATTTACATATTCTATAAATGTATTTCTATAGTAAAAATGTAAATATTAGGTCAATTATCACAGTGAAAACAAAATGTTGCTATTTTACTGTTAATAGTTACATAACTACACTGTCATTTTTTTTTGTGAATTTACATATGCTATAAATGTATTTTTACAGAGAAAATGCTGCTATTTTACCAGTTATGTAAAATTACATAAATATACATTACATTTTATACAATGAATGTATGATTTTTTGTGTGATTTTTACATAAAATCACACAAATATATATTAAATTAACATACTTAGTAAAAAATATTTCAAAACTCATTATATTAAAATAAAACGGGTTTAGGTTGTAGTTCTGTATTAGCATTTATTAATAATCGACATTTCGATGTACTCAACGTACATCTTCATAAGCAAAAATTATACAAATGACATTTACAAAAAAAAATCTTTAAACGGCAATATCTCAAACTCATAAAGTCACGTATTCGTCATTATTCTAGTGGGGTCCTCATGTATTAGTGATGGAGAAATAGGGAAAAGAATACAAAGAATAGGTTGGCAATACTGAATTAGCTAATTGATTTAAAACTGATGAGAATTTATTGGCAATTATTTCCTGATGAAAAAAAAATGTACTTATTGTTCATATAGTATTCAATTTGTTTAAATTACATTGTGCTGTATTTTTTTTGTGCGCTAGCGGTTTTTGTTGAATTGGTAATAAAATTTGTAATTATCAGGTAAGAATAAAATTTGATATTCTCGTAAACTAAAAAGCATTTATATAAAAATAACCACATTTTTATTTAATTCATATTAAATCATCATTAAATCATTTATCCCGTTGAAGACGGACGTTGAGTTTCGTCGAAATGTCGATTATAAATAAATATTAATACAGAACTTTAACCTAAAGTAATTTTATTTTAATACAATGAGTTCTGAAAGAGTTTTTACTACGTTTTTAAACGATTCTTTATAACGTCGTCACCGAGTGTTTAATCTTAACATATATGTTATACTATTTTTTTATTTAGATAAAACAACAAAAATAATAGTAAAAATCATCTAAAGAATTTTGATCTGTGTATATCATCAATATAATATATTGAAGAAAACAAACCATGAACCGAAAGACCCGTAGATGTAATGTTTTGAAATGGAATTTGATAAATTCTATCCGTGACACAGTTGGAAACGACCCTCGAGTGTAGCCGAAAAGCCTTCTGCTCTCGCGAGCTGCTACCCGTACGCAATTCCCTATCGAGTAATTCATTCAATCGTGCCTAGTGACGTTACGGATTGGAACTGACAATCAAAAGAATCTGTTTCGTTGCTCACTTGATCAACAGCACCCACAAACTCTTACACGATTTTCATTAACTTGATTCAATCGGTGTTTTAGAAAAAAGAGATTGGCAGTGTTGAAATTTAAATTCTTATAGTATAGACATAATTATTTATATTGTCAGTTAATGTAATTATTTTTCACTGTATTTGAATATGTTAATTAAGAGTAGGAGATGCAAACTTTATTTAATAGTATATTATGTTACGAGGTGTAGAATGCAATGATTTTTGAGTTGAGGTTAGATATACAGGGTGTTCGTTCGCTTGGTTGATATAGGGCAATAACATGGGATTTCGATAATATGCAGAGTACTACTTTCTGAAGTAAAATTCGGAGAAATACATACAATACTTTTCGAAAGGGAATAAAAATTACTATAATTTGGTTCTACTTTTAACTTGCTAGCATGTGCCGTTTGGGCGCTAGAATTTTTTTTAAATGTTTTTTAGAATTTTCAATAATTTTTCCTGCTATATCAGTATAAGTTAGAAAAAAATGTTACTTAGCTATTATGTAGCCAATTTTTTTTTCTATTTTATTGAATTTTTTCAGATTTTTTTGAGCAAATTTTGAAAAAAGTTATATTTCAAATTTTTTTAAAAATATAACTTTTTTCAAAATTTGCTTAAAAAAATTTGAAAAAATTCAGTAAAATAGAGAAAAAAATTGGCTACATAATAACTAAGTAACATTTTTTTCTAACTCATACTGATTTAGCAGGAAAAATTATTGAAAATTCTAAAAAACATTTTAAAAAAATTCTAGCGCCCAAACGGCACATGCTAGCAAGTTAAAAGTAGAACCAAATTATAGAACTTTTTATTCCCTATCGAAAAGTATTCTATGTAGTTCTCCGAATTTTACTTCAGAAAGTAGTACTCTGCATATTATCGAAATCCCATGTTATTGCCCTATATCAACCAAGCGAACGAACACCCTGTATATGGCCAAGGCAAAACCGAAGCCAAGCAATCTGGGCGAAATACAAAAATATTGACATATACGATTTTTTCTTCAAGCGTTCTAAACGAAAAACTAAACTTCTAATAGTTGTAGAATAGTATGTATATGTATATATTATTTATATATGTTAGGTGATTGCTGAGAATTAATCTCTCTTTGGTTGAATATATAATTTCTGACCACCCTGGGCGATATACATTGTATTTCTTGCATATTTTTCCAAACATTTTCAAAATTCAAATTTATATTCTGGTAAAAGTAAACAATGCAATTGTCATGTAACTTAACTTGACTCAATAATTTTTAATAAAGCTGTCGGAGATGTTGAATTCGGAGTTTAAGCTTAGAGCAGCTGTAGCTGTGAAAATTTTTAGCTGCACTGATTAAAAAATCAGTTTTTTTATTTTTTTATTTTACAATGCATTTTCAAAAATTAAGTATTTTTTTCAGATATAATAATTTTTTAAATTTGTAAGTTCTATAACTTTTTTTTTAGAAATTATTAAAAAAAAAGATTTTTCTACAATTTAAATCGGAGTGTGTGGCACGGAACAATAATTATATAAATACCGAAAACGAAATTAAAAATTTATACTGCTTTATAATCCTGGTATCATATGAAAATAAAACAAATTTAAAATAAAATATAAGAAAAAGCAAATACCTACTTAACACCTTATAATTTAGTAAAACTTTATAAATTAATTAAATGTAGAAATCGTAATAAAATGTCGATCTCACTTTCTCTTGAAAGTATTTATTAATAAAATTTATATTTTTCGTATATAACTTCAAGCGTTGCATACCTACTATGACTAATTTATAACTAATAGTTGTGCATACAGAAAAATCACTTTTTTTAAATTTGCCTTATTTTTTCTAATCAATAACCAGAACACATTAGAGAACACATTAAAGAAATGTAGAATACCTACATTCTTCAATGTAAACATTATAGACTAAGTAATAAATCGAATAAGTAAATACATTTGACGACAATAATTAAATAAGGCACTAACTTTTTTGTCTAACCTATAGTACCATATACTACACCTCCGCCATATTGAAAATTATACAGTGACAATAAATAGCAGTGTTTATTTTTGCTTGAATTTGAATTTAATTACTGAAAATGTTTGAAGAAATTCAATATGCACCGTCAAATTTGTCAGAAATTGTATACTTGATAAAAGAAACATTAATTCTCACAAATTCCGTAACAAATATTATATTCTACAACTGTTAGTAAGGCTAAGATTACTTAGTAAGTACTTTTATTTATTTTTAGTTTCGTTTCGTTTAGAACACTTGAAGAATGTCATATATCAGAATTCTCTTTTTATGTTTCGCCCAGATTGCTTGGCCTCGGCTCTGCCTCTGCCGTAAGTATCTACACTGTAAAAAAATTTGCCATTTTACATAAACCATAGCAAATATTTAGCTAGTGCTTAGCTGAGATTCAAGTGAGCGCACATGCGCAATTCAAATTTTCCTAGTTTAAGATTTGATAACGTGTTTGATACGTTGACATTTATATTTGAATATTTTATTTTGAAATCAAACGATAGATATCCGGCAAGTTGCAATAAATTAGCAACGCAAACAATCCAAATACATCTAATATTTTAGGTTATATCATATGTGGAACTTAGATTTTAAACGTCACTTTCAAATAAACTGTTTTATTTATCAATACAACTCACTCAGCAAAACTCAGTTCAGCTCAACTCATTTAAAAGATATACTGATCTGAGTGGAATGTAAAAAAACACAGCTATTTATATACATAATGTAAAAAAAATTGTGTGACATCTGTAAATTTACATACTAAACTGATGTAAATCAGTTGCCCCAGGTTGTAATGTAAAATTACCGAATTTTTTTTACAGTGTGGGCTCAACACAATAAAGATCGCTTTCCACTCCTTGTAACATAATATACTATAATATTTCTTCTATAATTCGTGCATCACCACAAATTTCACCAACACTTTACCTCCAGTACAACTGATAACTTAGTGGAATGCTATTTAAATTTCCGCCCTTATGGGTTTCCGTCCTTTGCAGAAGTATAAGTAAGAGGGGGTTGTAATGATTTAAACGCTCGCGAGACGAACCCTGGCTTCATCATGTTTCCTCGAATGCGAATTTACGTATTTTGCGTTTGTCCGCGTGGTTAATTTTGGGTAATGATCCGATTGTTATTGGTTCTTGATGCCTATTGTACTGTAGTACCTCCGACTGATGATAGGGGTGAATTCAAAATTATATGGGCTTTAGTGTTTTTGTTTAACACGATAGTGATATTATGGGTGTTAATGAGATTGTATTGTGGTGTTATTGCTGTTGGAGTGTTGAAGTTTCAATAATGGTTAATGCCTTTTATTTTGGACCAATTTAAGTTTAGAAAATTTGAATATACTCTTAATGTCGGTTTTATAATAAACACAAGTTAGCTTGAAGCTGGTAAAAAGTATCGATTTTAAATTTTACTAGCATAATTAATAGAGATGCAACAGATAATGATTTTTCAAAATGTCAATAAACGCAGGATATAGAAATTTCAATTTAGGCCATTTGCACGTCAGGTTATTCAAATTAACGCCAGATGTAATAAATACACGTTAGTAACCCAACTAGCACAGATATTTTATAACACATTATTTTAGGTACTTTTATGATATATAACTGTTTTGTTATTGCTTTTAATTTACAAAATTATTTCTTAGTAGCAGTTATGATCACAGAAATATCATATAACCAAATTTGTTTTGTAAACTTATTTTATAGATATTCTTACAATTAAATACAGAAACTATTTTGTAATTATTTTATATGACATTATATAGATGTTCTTAAAATGACTTTATAAAATAATATTACGTTGTAACATTTATGCTTTACAAGTATTATATTAGTACTTTTTGCGGACCTATACAAAATTTTTATAAAACAAATTGAGCACATTTTGCTTTATAAGTGTTAATTTATTACTATTACACAGACTGTCAAAATTGATACATGTTTTGAAATTAATCTGTATTTTTTGTGACAAAATGGATAAATGGAGAAAAATTAAAAGAAGTGGTAATTTCAGAAGAAAAGTTAAAAATAATATATGTGAAATAAGAAAAACACAATTAAATTTCTTACAACATTTCAAGACCAAGAAATTTCTAACCAGACAAAATGAATTACACAGTTCAATGAAAATATTGTACAAAGATAATGATAATAACGAAAGTACTTTGACTGAAAATGAAAATATATCTGGAAATTTGAGTAATGATGATAATAATTCGCCATCGGAATCTGATGTAAATGAATATAGTTATTGTGACTTCTTCTTCTTCTTCGGCTTCGTCATAATTATTTATATTTTGTCTTTTAAGGACGCATGACATTTTTATCCAGTCATCATGTGGCTCTGAGTTCTTATCATATATATATCTCTCAATTTTATTTTTAGGCCAAAATAACGTACCGGCATTTTCCCATTTATGTGGCACTATAGTTCAATTTAATTTACTTTTTTCAATGGTTTGCACAATTTTAAATGACATCTGGAAATAAAATATATTATAAAATCACTAAAATTTTAAACTAGTAAAATATTTACCTTATTTTTTTTTCAATATGTGTCCACTTCTTTCGTCTTATTTTTTAGGTTAGGTTTTCCTTTCTATAATTCTGTCAGTAACAAACCTTATTTACATATGTGACATAAATACAAACGTTTTAACTCGGACCGGGACGTTTACATAACATTATAGAGACTAAAATGTCTTGTTACAGTTCTTTCAACTATATTTATAAAATATAAATATTTTATAGTATCTGTACTAGTTTTATAAAAACTTTATAATTTTTCAGCCATATTTATCAAAAATTTGCTTTATATTAATGGAGTCATTTTGTAACAGCAAAAGAAAATTTCATTTAACTAATACAATATTAAATATGAGTTTAAATGTAATGATTTCAAGTATTATTCTGCTATTTTATGTATTTTTTTTAAGTTTAATAAAACCGAAAACAAAAAAAATATTTTTAATTATTCATATTTATTAAAATTTCTCTTTAAAATCTTACAAATTTTGAAGGCGCATGCAAATAATCTAAGCAAAACATAAAATTCTACAGAGAATTTCCTCTGGCAATAGATTTTTGAATTACCTCAGTGAGATAATCTGAAATGTAATTCGAATTTATTCTTTAACGGTAGATGTATGTTCCTATATATTTTAAATACCTGGCATATACAACACAACATTACATAGAAAATGAGAAGTGTAAAATAGCAATGTTGGAATAAATTTGTGTTGATAAAGTTGCAAGAAATACAATTGTAAGATAAAATTTTGTCATACTGCCGTCCAAAAAGCATTTATAAAATAAAATCTTAATTTGTGTGCTTTATTGTCGTCAAACTGTAATATTGTCAAAATGTTTATAAAACTATATGCTAAAAACAGTTTTGCTTTATAAAAGCATTTAAATAGTACTAATAAAGCACTTTTTAGTTTTATAATCTGCGCCTATTTCAGTCATATAGATGATATAATACTGTTGTAAGAATGTCGTGGATGTTAAAATATGCAACAAAACTGCATTTGATAAATGATTCAAAAATATTTATAGTACTTTAATAAAACAAAAATTGTTTGTTGGGAAGTATGTGCATATCGAATAACGGTTGTGAATTTCTATTAATGGTTGTTACATTGTCCTATATTGGCGTTAATTCACCTTTTTTAACGTGCATAAAAATTCCACCATTTTCAAAATATCGCATAACGAATATTCAGTTTAATTTAAAAGCCGGATAATAAATTATCAGGTTGGATAATAAATTTATTAATAAAAAATATTATAAAAAAACAAGTTTTAACAGTAAATTTAGTTGAATTATTTTTTGAAGATAAAAGAAATTATTGCCAGAATAGGGCATTTATTTCCGTTATTAATAATTAAACATATATTATTTAATTAGGTTTAGTATTTTCTTCAAATGTTGGAATAAAAATTCTTGAAATATCTTTAAAATTACCCAATGAAATGTTGTCATTTGTTCTAAGGATACATTTTTAGCCAATCACAAATAAATTTTTAATTATCTTAAGAATAAATAAAATAGGAAATAGTGGTTCTTAGCAATGTTCTAAGATGATTAATTTGGTTTATGTATTTTTTTGGATTATATACATTTATATTTTTTCAATTTATTATAGGCCTTAAGACTATCATTTATTGGTCAGGAAATATTTTAACTTTAGAAGACACAAATGATATTACAAACACCCCAAACACATCAAGCAGGACTCAAATATGCTATATTTTACGTATTACCTTTTTTAACACTTTAACTGTCATACATACATTGATTCGTTGCAAACCATGGGGCCAAAGCAAATAACATAAACATTTCAGATTTTTATTAAAAAAAACCGAAAATGTGTGCCAATTGTTTTATAAAAAATCATGAATAAAAACTGACGTTCATTCTTTCAAATATTTATTCTTTTAAATCAATTTAATTTAGTTTGTTATATATAAATAGATAAATGTAGATCTACCATAATTTTAAGTTACCGAAACTACAAGTCATATTCTCATATTACGACGGCCGGCGGTCGTATGGCGCATTTTTACAGTAAAACGTACGACGACCAGCGCAACGTATGGCAGTTAAAATGTTAAAAAAATGTATTTTATTTAATAATATTCTACGTGTTTATTATTTATTTAAATTATGTTTTATTTTTTCCTTGTAAAGCTTGTAAAAATATAGTTAAATACAAACTTTATAATTTATCTATTATCCGGCTGGATAGTAGTCATTATGCGGCCAAAATAGAACGAATAGACCGGATTATCCGGTTTTGAGGGATATTCAGTGTATCCCTATTTATAATTTCAATTAGCTTTATTAAATGCTCACAGTTTTCTAAGAATTGAATAATCTTGCTCGATCATACTCATGGTTAGATTCCAATTTTTAACTCAAACACAGCTTGTAGCAACTTGGCCATCCTTCCACTTATAGCCAAGACTTTCTTTGTCACATCTATACCAGCTACAACGCTTATCTCTTACAACACCTGCGATATATACCAGACTAATCTCCGTATACTAGAATAAATATTACCCAGATTACCCAATCCCATCTGTAACAACATTCACGTACCCATAAATACCCATAAGATATTGCATATATATGTTTCATACAGTACAACACTCGAAACGGAGTAGCATCCAGAAGTTGAATCCAAATCCACTTGGCATCCGTGCATTATATTACAATCTCTCGTACACTAAGGATGACGCAAAACAACTCTCGCGACTACGTCACATCTTACCTCTCTCGCTCTCCTCTTTATCTCCCAGTACACACAATTCTCTCCTCTCCTTACTCCGTCGTTCTCTGACATTCTACGTTTCTAGTCGGCGAGAGTAAAGTCGCAGTCTCTCTCTTCTCTCTCGCTGTACTCATTCTGTGATCTCTCTCTCTCTCTCTCTCGTGCGACGGCAGTTCGACAGCGTTTCCATGGCAAGGCCCGCCGTTCTCCTCGGGGATCGGCTGATCGTCAAAAGCCGGCAGCAGAGTATGTGTGTGTATGAGCGAGAGAATGTATGTGTATTTGTGTGACTGACTAGCAATGAATTTTTGTTGTGGTGTGTAGTGTGTGTGTGTGTGTGTGTGTGTGTGTGTGTGTGTGTTTGAGCGTGATTATATACGATTGCCGGCGTGCCGTAATTTTTTAACTGAACGCAACGTGGGTTTGGTTGTGTCTGTATCGATGCTTTGTGAATGTGTTGTTTTGGGTTTGATGTGGCCGCGTGGTAATTTGTAATTTTCGAGGATCTACCGTATATGCCTTCTTCTATAATTTATCTTTAGCATGAATTTCGATGTATATAATATGTTGAATATATTAGATACACTGCAAATATAATACTTTAAAACCATCGTTTTTATTATTATTTAAAACTAAACATACTTTTGATCTGTAAAATTGGGTTTTCATAATATAAATTACTATTTAATAAAAATAAATAATAGTACGCAATAAAGTATAATTATTTTAAATTTTTGGTATATATCAACTACTATTCACATTTTAAAAGATGTAGAAGTAAACATTTATTTCAAACCAAAAAAATAATAGAACTTGTTTATAAACAAAATAGGTGGGAATACGGGTCATTGTTTTTATTATTTTTCTTAGTATATTTCGTTATTCTCTAAAATAAATAATGGGTCCATTGAGTTCACACCAGTGAGACCTGTAGCTTTACAAGATATTTTGTCTTTTTCAATCAATAGAAAAGTATTTAATTTACTAGCAAAAGATGAAGCACTACAGATCTTACACAAGTGAACCGAATAGGCCAAGAAAATAGATAAAATTATATAAAATGACACACTTTCCACTCTTTCGGAAACTTAAGTCGCTAGTTAACTTAAATTGCCTGTATTTTGTGATTACAATTAATAAAGTTTCAATCATTTCATAGCAAAATTATATTTATTTATTTATTTTTAATATTTATTGAAATAAATAATTAAATTAAAAAAAATGTACGTTATATTTGCAATAAATAAGAAATATTGTGTAAATATAAATATTGGATAATAAAGCCAATTTCGTAATAATTCAAATCTGTACTGTTATCTCTCGAGAAATATCCTTATTGAACGCACACACAATTTTATTAAATTAATACACATATAGTGAAAGGGATACATGGACAAAAATATATCTACGGAGAAAATTATTAAATAAATATTTAATTATGAAATATAAAAATGTTTACTTTCTCGTCAGCAAGTGCAAATTTGTCTGAGAATATACAAATTCTATATAAAGAAAACAAAACTGTTTAAGTAAATTTCAGTACTGCAAGATTCATTCATATCACAATTGAATTGTGTTATAAATTTTTACATTTTACTTATTTCTTTGTTAGAAATTTTGTACTGAATTTTTAAGTTTTAATTTACAAATATTTTTTGTTAATTATTTAACGAAATTAATAAGTGTACATGCATTAGTTCTTGTTGCAATTTCAGTTTTGTAGTTAAAACGAATTATTAAATTAAAACCTATTCTTGTTTGATAAAAATTAATCATGTTTGACGTGTATAGTTTTACCACTTTAATTGCACGAAAAAGTGGTATTATAGTGTTCGGTAAGGTGTCTGTAACATTTTCTAAATATATATATATATATATATATATATATATATATATAGAAATCTTTCATAGAGATGACGAATCTAGATTTAATTTATGAGAGTGTATGTGTGAGCATCGTCAGTCAAGATTTTGTGATCCTCCTAGACGGTTCAACCAATTTCAATGAAATTATTTAGTGTCCAAGATGGTCATATCGTTTTTTTTTTTCAGTGTTGCTAACTTTCCAAGAAAAAATACTAAAATAAAAAAAAATATTATGTCTAACTTATATTATATTTGTAATTTGTTTTTGGTGCCCACATAAATTATATAATTTTACTAAAGTTCACAAAGGATTTTCTTAATACCAACATAAATTACATAATTTTACTAAAACAGAGTGTTGAGTAAGAAAATATTTAATTTTAATTTTTTGTATATCAATTATTACGGGTAAAAATTTTATTTTGTTTATATGAATTTACCCATATGCTTTTAATCTTGTTTATAATAGTACGTGTAGGCGAAAAAAATCAAATAACGAATAAATAGTATATTTTTTTTTGTCGTTGAAAGTAACAAGTTTTTACTATAATATGCTTTGTGACAGTTTATTTACTATGATACACAAAACCAAATGTTGAATAAACCAGAAATATGATATCAAAGTTTCTTATTACATTACGAAAGGAAACCATTATATATTCTTAGATATAACGAGGTTTATGTTCTTTTTTCTACCAAATACATATTTTTTTTTCTAGGTATTTTAGGAAGGTATTATCAAATCTACGTTTTGACTTATTTTTTTATTATATATATATATATATATATATATATATATATATATTTGTTGACATTTTCCCATACCATTTGTATTGGTTTAAATGGAAATAAAAGTATTATTATTATTATTATTACTAGAAATTTGTTATGTATAGGAGAGTTTTAGTGGTGTACAAATCAAAATTTTAGATTTTAGTCTTAAAAATTTCTTGATATTTCAATTTAATTTTGAGTTCTATAAGCAATAACTTCAATTTAAAAAAAATATCAAATTTTAAATACGTCGTTAGTTTTTCTTTTTGTTGTTACAATTTTAACATAAAAACGAAATTATTTCCATTTTTGACTATAAAAGAAAATCATTTAATTACACTGTAAAAAATTAACATATTCTATAAATGTAATAACACAAAAAGGCTTTAGGATATAGTTCTGTATTAATTTTATTAATAATCGATGATTCGACGTACTCTACGTACATCATTATAATGATGTACGTAGAGTACGTCAAAACGTTCAATTATTAATAAAAATTAATACAGAACTATATCCTAAAGCTGTTTTATTTTAATATAATGAGTTCCGAAAGATTTTTTTTACTATGTTATAAATGTAATTTTTAATAAAAATGTAATATTACACAAATGATTACAGTAAAAATTACAAAATACTGTTATTTTACTATTAAAAATTATGTAAAATTACATAAATTAAAATTACATTTTTTACAGAGTAGATTTTCTTCGACATATATTTTTTTTTAAATACAAATAACTATAGAAATGGAATCATAAAACGATATAAAAATATTTCAACAAAAGATAAAAATAATCTGTGTATTCGACGAACCCCTCATGTTTGGAAAAGGGTTAAAATAATCCCAATTATTACAGTGATTGACCGAAATGTTTCCGTAATCAGCCATCTACCGTCGTTAACTTTTGCCCTTTCAAATATAATGAAAACTAACAAAAGACAAAAGTATCTGATACTTTTGAAAATATACATCAAACATTTATTTTTAATTAGTACATTCATAAAAACGGTTTGGTTCTAATAATAATAATAAAAATATACTGTACTTAGCACAAAAAGTAATATCCATTATATTGTATAGGTACATAAGATTTAAAAATCTTAGATTTAAAACATTATCAAAAACTTTAATGTGCAATATATAATTTAAAAAAAATACTTTTAATGTCTAATATATCCTTAATTCAGACCACTAATAAATCTATTAAAAAATATTTTTTTATGAAATAAATAATAATTCGATTAATTTTCAAAAAATCAATAAAAACAAATAATAATAAAATAAAATAGTTTCCTTGTCTTTTGTGGAATATGTTACCGATAAAATAGACAGAATTTTATCTAGAAAGAATATTAAAATTTACAAATTTTTATTGAATACAATACTTATATTTATTTCGCCTCAAAGTCCAATAGGTGATACATTTTGTTTATATTGGGCGTTATTTCTAATAAGGTGGAGACTAGGTTAGGTATAATGAAAAAACAATTTCATTCCAATTCGAAAGCTCATGTAAACATACAAAAATTAATGATGTACCTTCAAGTTAAGAATGATTCTTCTATATTACATTGCATTTATGCTATGACTAAATATTCCATATTAAAATAAAACTGCTTTAGGTTAAAGTTCTGTATTAATATTTATTCATCAGGAAAACTGATAACAAATAACATTACAGTAAATAACAGAACATATGTTATTTATTTACTGTATTGTCATTTGTATCATTTTTTCCTTTAGAAGACGAATGTTGAGTTCGTCGAAACGTCGATTATAAATGAAAATTAATATAGAACTTTAATTTTAAGTAGTTTTATTTTAATATAATGACTTCCGAAATATTTTTGATTAATTTAAATATTCCATATTTTAGCTAAAGATCCAAAGTTAAGTTATTTTTTAACAACAAATACAGAATATTTTTAATAAAACTGAAGAAAGAAAACCAACATGTCCTGCAGTGTGTATGCAAAACGGGTAGTGTAACTAAATGAAGTTGTTATATTGATTAATATAGTTAGTTACCGATGGTCATTAACTATAACTACGGTGATAAAAATTGATGTTCATTAACCATTAAAAGTAAATAAAAATAATATTATAAAAAATCCCAAAACCACACTTAAATTAAAATAAAGCTAAATACGTATTTCGGAAGCTAAGCTTCCATCTTCAGTAGCAAATAAATTTACAAAAATCTTACCTGTGATCCTAGTACATGAACACTTAAGCACTTGTCAAAGGTCAGTGACCTTTGACAAGTGCTTAAGTGTTCATGTACTAGGATCACAGGTAAGATTTTTGTAAATTTATTTGCTACTGAAGATGGAAGCTTAGCTTCCGAAATACGTATTTAGCTTTATTTTAATTTAAGTGTGGTTTTGGGATTTTTCATAATATTATTTTTATTTAAATTTCGCCACAGTAGATCATTTTCTAATCTTTCATTAAAAGTAACGCAAAAAAATAAAAATACGGGCACCCCGTTCAATTTGACCTATAACAGCACAAACGAAAATCTATAACACGGGACAAAATTCACATGCATGCACACACACTATTTATTTTTTTCTTTCATTTATAATGCAATCATTAATTCATCCAGTTTTAGAAAAAAAATACGTCGGTAGTTCAATGCTGACATAATTAAGAAATTTATTATTTATCTGGTATACATAGAATATTTAAAATAAGTGAATAGTTAGTCAAGAAATGATTGAACAGCAGAGTATAGTTGCATATTTTCGATTTTACACGGAATCAAATAAAATAGTTATTTTATGACGAACTTATGAATTATTTGTCAAATTTTTAATTAGACGACATTTTCCACATACAACTACATACAAATTAGTTAAAATCGAAGTTGGAGTGATTTTAATCATTCGATTTTTTAAATATTGATCAATAATTTAAATTAATTACTTTTTTAACTAAATTTGATTTCTAATAATCGTTTAATTAAAATATTTAGATATATCTAGTATAAAATAAATATTAAAACAAATATACCTATATACAAGTAAACGTTTCTAGAATTTTAAGTGTATGTGTGTGTGTGGCACTGCTCTGTTTTATAATAAATAATAAATTTAAATAATAATCAAATAAATATCATAAATAGAAAAAAAAAAGACAAAAACAAATTCTAAATTTTTATTACAACATTGCCATAAATAGTAAAAATAAATAAAACTATAGTACCTAGAATATTTTAAATACACCATTTAGATATAGTACATTATATTCTATAAATAGAAACAGCAGTTCCAGTGAAAACAAAAAATTGTTGAGAACTGCTGATTCAGACGGACATTTACATATCGTGAGCTATTTACTGCTGTATATATATATATATATATATATATATATATGTATATATATATATAATCTGGGTAGAGGTATACAGTGCCATTCAAATTATTTGGAATTGATTTCGTTAACTATTTTACAGCATGCTATTAGAAAAGGGACGATTTACAACACTTTTAGAAAAACAAGCTTAAAATTACAGAGACGTGTTTCGCATTTTTACATAAATATACGTTTTAAAACTCTTGAATACTTGGGACAAGAACTATCATAAGAGTTTGTTTACATTTTTTGAATTTAAAAAGTGATTTAACATTAAAAAGTCAAATAAAAAGATTGAAACAAAATATTAATTATCAATATAAAAAATATAATGCCAATAATAATAAAATGTTTATTGAAACAAAATTTGTCAAAATAACAAATAGATGCATAATAATTAATGTACAAAAATTAAATAAAAATTTTAATATACTCACAAGATAACAAAAATACATAGGTAAATAAAAATGTTACTGTACAATATCAATATTTAAAAATAAAAATAATTTTCTTAGAAATAACATTTCATGTACTTATAAATAGATAAATTCCGTTAAAAGGAAGATTATGGACCAGTACTACCCTTGAGCAATTCGCAAACGACTCCCTACTTTGGAAGTTTATGATACCAATCTTTGCAGTCATGTCAATTCCAAATAAAGTGACTAGCACTATACCTGAAATAATACCTATATAAAATTTAGAATCGTTGCAGTAAACGCAATGAGTGATCATTCGGAATGACATTTAGACCGAATTTGACATTCTGATTAAAGGTAAAAGATCAAAGCAAGTGCCAAAGTCAAGATAAGTGTAGGGACTTCGTGATTGAAGTCAGGTATGATAGTCTGATTTTTCAGTCAGACTGTCATTCCTGATTAACCGTGTAAGGTCCGCTTAATATACATCAATAAAGCCAGATATCATTTTACTCTACCATGTATTTTAGTGGTTTAAAAGAAATGAGACCTTTGGAAATATAAAGGCGGGTTTATAGATTGACGCTGAGGCTGAAGTTGAGGTAGAGGCTGATTTAGCGCTAGTTGAATCTACGCAACTAAATATAATTCATAAATTAAACGCTGAGGCTGCGACTGAGGTTGCGACTGAGGTTGCGGTTGAGGTTGCGAGTTGCGTAGATTCAACTAGCGCTGCCTCAGCCTCAACCTCAAAATCAGCCCCAGCGTCAATCTATAAACCCGCCTTAATGGATGCTACAAAATTACAACTTAATCCCAAGTGACCATTTTAACTTATTCTGGTTTTGGTTATATGATTTCTAGGTTAGAAAAAAAAAAACAAATTGAAGAAGTTATAATCAAGTTTATAATATCTTTAAAAATATTACGATCCAGTTGCATAATACATTGTTAACTTAATCAGTGAGTTAACTAGGCAACTAGATTGTCAACTGTCTACTAATTATATTGAAGGGTCTTATTGCAGTAGATTGATAAGAGAAGCAATAGCAATTCATAAATAAATCGATAATATCAATCAATGTGAGAGCACTGATGTAAATCAAATTTGGTTTCCTTTAATTAATAATTTATAAATGTTAGTTACTTATTTGTTACCTAGTAACTTGTTTTTATGTTCTGTTTATTTACTGTATGTCATTTGTATCATTTTTTATAGATTTAATACAGAACTAAATACTGAAACCGTTTTATGTTATTGTATTAAAATATAAAATACTATTTTTCTTTAATTTAAATTTCGGTGATTGCATAGCGATGTAGAATAATAAAAATACAAAACCGCACACACTAAATTATGTGAAATAAATAAGCATTATATAATCGGTGTAGCCATGCAAAAATTTTCACAAGCAAGAAAAAATATTATTCATTGGTTGCTGGCTGTGTACTCTATATATATATATATATATATATATATATATATATATATATATATATATATATCAGACCCGTATTAGACAAATTAAAAATACATTTGACGGCTTAAACAGACAGACTGTGAGAGAGTTATATGCAAATTTATATTATATACCTTTAGATATTTATGTATATGCAGTAGTACACACAGTATAGGTCTTGCATAATTTGCAAATTTAAATATACACAGAATGACGAAAAAGTTTGGAGATAAAATTCATTAGGATGTTTTAGAACTGGCTAAAAAAAAATATTAAATAATTCAAAAAAAAATTATTAAAATACAAATACTACTTGAAATTAAATACTTAAAATTACAAAATAATATTATTTTTACAGAAAAATTATGTAAACTGTCGTTTTGCTGAAATAATATGTAATTGTTTTTACATTAGTTTTTATGTAAAACGACAACTTTTTAGCAGTGTACAATCTGATTTTCTTAATAATAATCAAGTAAAATTCCGAGTAAAATTTGTATAATCTTAAAAATTTAGTATAAAATCCGTAAAATCAATGGAAAACCATTACAATCTCAACAATTATACTTAAAATTTGTATACAATCTATAGTCTACAAAATTAGAGAAAATGGTTTCCTGCTGTCGAAAAAATACTTAATTTCAATTCTCATTATATTTTATATATTATGTATTGCAGATAATAAATATTATATAAGTTATTTTGAATTTTTAAATAATATAAATTTTGAAAATATTTTATAACATATATGCACACAAAATGCAAACAACACAGAAATAGTTCAAATATTCATTTTAATTATAAGCTGCGAGCGATATTAATTTTAATTTAAAAATTTTCATAAATAAAATTTTCTATTTTCAACTGTTTATTTAATATCACGAATATATAATAATAAATATGTTAGTTTCATAAAAAAAATACATATTAATATTCATTTTAAAAAACATTATTTTTATTTCGTAAAATAAAATGTTTTAAATATGAATTTAAATTTAATACTAGAATTCTGCATAGATCTATAGCGTTACAGATTGTTGTCTTTTTCAGAATAGTGGAAAGAGTTTGTGCAACACAATAAATTTTGAATACATGACATGATCAAGTATGTAGATACATTGTAAGAAATATATCTTAAATTTATGTAATTTTACATAAATTTTAACAGTAAAAATAACAACTTTTTAATAAAATACACAAAAAAGGGAGTCAGAAACAATATGGCTAAATATTTTTTTTTAAATTTTTCATATTTTTATTATATATAAAATTGTTATATTGATTCTTATTAACAAAATTATTCAGTTACTTTTATTTATTTATTATTTTATTATCGACTTCATGAATAATTGTATATTCTGTAAATTTTATGATGCTGTACTATTTTTTATGTATTTGTTTCTGAATTTTCTACAAAGAACATGTAAGTTATAATAAATTTTTTAATTATATTATAATTATTCTTGTTGTATTGGTGTTGAGTTCATTAATAAATTTCAGGTCCTGAGAAAGGTCGCAAAAGTACTGAAAGCTTGACATAGAATCTTTAATGAGAGTTTGAATCGAACATCTACCTGTTGAACTACCTTCTTATCGAAATTTAATCTTTTATATATATTTAATTCTGTAAACAGATGACATATTTATGTCAAGACAGTTTCGTTTTTAGTTACCATGTCTGCAGTAGTTGTTATACAAATTTTTATATTTTATAAATTTATTTAATGATGTCTTTGTATCGTTTAAATGAGTCGTATAGATGCAAAACTCACTATTTGGTAAATTTTATGTTCTAAGATATTTGCAAAAAAACTGTTATAGCTGAGTGTAATTGTATTTTGATGATAAAATTTTGTTACTAGATGGCACTTATTAAATAAGTAATGCCATCTAATAACAAGATTTTATCATCAAAACACAATTACACTCAGCTATAACAGTTTTTTGCAAATATCTTAGAACATAAAATTTACCAAATAGTGAGTTTTGCATCTATACGACTCAAATACACTATAAAAAGTGATATTTAAGCATATATTTAGGTGATGGTTATCGCTAACAAATCTATTTTTGTGAAAAAAAATATGTACGTAATTGAATATATATTTTTATCAAATAATTGCTTTATCAAATCGTATAACATGTCCGTTTTCATTAGTCATATCGGTAATAATAATTTAGATAACTGTCACAAAAGTATATATTATAATTATCATTTCATTACAAAATGAAAATGAATACATTAAAAAATAAAATGCGGCAATCAATAATTGACACATAGATATATATTATTTATATAGTTTTTTCTCCTGTATTACATTTTTTTTTAAATTACCTATTTTTTTTTGTATTCAATACCAATCTGATATTTTAGCCAGTACATCATTTAATGTTAGCAAGAAACTCTACCTGTGATATAAAATATACAAGCTACAGCAGATTTATTTAAACCAGTGTCACACTATCACATTTCAAGTCTACAAATATAGTATATAATATAATATTTAATGTATTTTTGTTTGAATAAAAAAAACTAAAAAAGGTATTATTTAGCATAGTAAATAAATTTTCCAGAACTCATTATATTAAAATAAAACGGCTTTAAGTTATAGTTCTGGTTTAATATTTATTAATAATTGACGTGTCGGCAAAGTCGACGTACGTCTTCAGATTGATAGAACAAGATAAGTCACTACGTCTAAATCATCCAGATAAATCTGCTATTACTTAATGTGCGTTAGAAATTTTTTATGAAAATTCAAAATACTGTAATAATTGCAAGACACATCAGAGATGCAATAGAAATTAAAAAAAAAAAACAAAAAAAATTAATCAGTGTGAAAGCATTAATTTAAACTAAATTTGGCTTTTTTTAATTAAAATTTTATAAATTATATGTTCTAGTAACTTATTTTGTTACTCAGTAACTTGTTTCTATGTTCTGTTTATTTATTGTATTTTTTTTCTGATAAAGATGTACGTTCAGTTCATTGAAATATCGATTATTAATAAATATTAATACAGAACTATAACCTAAAGCTGTTTCATTTTTTAAAATATTTTTGATGCGTGTTAAAAAACAATGCAGGTACTTTATTTTACATAAAAACCATAGTAAAAAAAAAATTACATATTATTTCATAAATTTTCTTTAAAAATAATACAATTTATTAATTTTGAGTAAAATAATTAATTTACCATATTATATATGTTTTTTCTTACTGAAAAAGTAAGCAAACAAATAAAATATACGAATTTTTTATTCAAATTATGCGTAAAAGTTTTCCTGTGATGTCTGTAAATATACATATTAAATTATTGCCTCGGGTTTTTATATAAAATTATCTAATTTTTATTTACAGTGCAAGCTTATCTGTAAGTTTAAAATTATATTAAATCTGTTTTGTCAGCACCAACTTATGATAATTTTAAAACTTTTTGCCAGTTTGCTTTTGCAAGAACCATTATTATTTCTATCGGAAGGACGCTTGTTTGTGTTCGTATACCTAATATCTGTATATGTCATAAGTCTTTTTACAGCAAGTCTTCATAAAAGTTCTATTGTATATTATTTTTAGAAAAAAAAATAAAATTTAAAAAAAATAAAAAATTATTTCTTTTTCATCTAGAAAAATCAGTAAAATCTATCGCAGCCTTTCTCAAATTTCCTGCTTTTAAAGCATTGGGAACAAAATGACTCGTCGCTGGAGATAGTCCAGGCCGTCGGGACGTATATAATACGACGTCGTTGTCACCCTCATAATACATAACCCGGGGGGCGATTTGTACTTGCCCCTCGCGCCTTCCTTGCAGGGGGTGGTTGTCGGCGGAATGAAGGGTGAAGGTACACAAGCTATCTCATACAGACACCCCACACGTTGCTATAGAACGGGACAGCTGGTAATAGCTCTATCTTTGTCTCTTGCATTATATATAGGTTGCGGTGTACTAACTAAGTATAGGTAGGTACATAGTTCAAGTTACAGTATTTGGTTTTTGCTTAAATCGCCATTAATTTATTATGATAAACTAATTAAATCATCAATACATCACAACGAGCAAAATCAAATTTGACATTCAACTTTAAAATTTATTTTCTTATTTATTATGAATATAATTTACGTAGTTTATTAATAAGGACGGTTATTGAATATTCAGTCGTTTTAATTCGCAAGCAGCCATCAAATTTGGTGGCTGCTTGCTTTGGATCGTTCAGTTTCAAATCTATAATAAAATCAATTTTTATAATATTTACAAAAACATATATAATATTATACATGGAGAGATTTGTTTCTCTCTCTTGAGGATTACCAATAAAGGTTATGCACGTGCTGTTTTTTAATGAAAGATTTTTTATTCGAATGACACCAGCTTATTATCAGCTTAGAACATTATTTACTATAAAAGCCAATTTAATAATTTATTTGAATATAAATTTCTCCTGAGAAAGTGCTCGGGTAAGCATGAAACGTCGGGATATTTATAATATTTAATAAATAATATCCGAATTAAAACGACTGAGTATTTCTTCTTTATTAAAAAACTATTTACAGTCGAAACAAACATTTCAAATTTTAAATATTTGAATGCATTCCTGAGCTGCGGACTCCAAAAGATATTACTAATTTCAAATAAAGAAAAAAAAATCGAAATACGTCAGAAACAGTTGAACTAAAGTAAAATGTTATAATATGTCATATGTAAAATTTACTCTTAAATTCAGTAATAAAATGGAGTAGTATTCTATTTAAAATAAGGAATTTAGAGTTGACTTTTGGTTAAACAGGAAGTTGCAGCTTATTGCTAATATTTTACTTCAACTAAGCATATCGGAATACTTTCTTATATACCAAATTTGTCGACATAATATTATATACAGATAGTGTAAGCTCGTCATTAATTAAAAAATCCATAAATTTCATGATCTAGTTACTTATTTGTTACCTATTAACTTGTTGCTAAGTTCTGTTATTTACTGTAACGTCATTTGTATCATTTATCTTGATGAAGACGGACGTTAAGTTTTGTCAAAACGTCGTTTATAAATAAATTTTGATACAGAACTTGAACCTAAATCAGTTTTATTGTAATATATAATGAGTTCTAAAAGATTTTTTACTACGTTATCATATATATAATTTTAAGTAAGTGTTACAAAATTATTGTACTTTTGTACCCCTGAGAAGTTAGCAATAAAGTTCCAGCAATAAATCCTATACCTCGTCATACTAATCTTTTGCTTAATAACTAAAAAACTAATCAGCGGATTTTAATTCGGTTTGCAGCATTCATTAGTTTATATCTTTTTCTAGTTTTGTGCTAATTTTGTTTTACGAAATATTTATTAGAAATATTAAAAAAATGATTTTGAATAAAGTGCTCTGAAAATTTTACAATTATTTCTAAATATTTATATTACCATTCAATATTTTTCAAATCTGTTCTGGCACAAAACTCGTACTCAATAAAAGCTATCAATTGATATATAACTCATTATAATTACGTTTTTAATTAATTAGAAGTCGACGATTTAATTCCCTCGAAAATTAAACATTTATTGAAATACTTAAAATTTCTCAAATGTTTGTATGGACAAAAATTGTGTGAATACTAAATCATTTTACCTAGTTTTGTTAAAAGAAATTATCAAAAATCTTAATTAGATAAGAAGTTATTTAATAAAATTAAATTTTTTTTAATAATTTCAAACTCCGTCAAAGTAACATATGTATTGTTGAAATTTTGCATAGATAAAACTTGTATAGATAGAACGTAATATTATCTAATTATGGCAAAAAGAATTGTCAAATTATCTTGATTAGAAATAGTTATATCATAAAATATAAGTCATTGCAATTTCACTATGTAGATAAAAACTCTTAGAAATACACAAGTTTCGATAGCCGTTTTCAGTTCAACAATAAAATGTCTAATAACTTAAAAACGAATTAATATTTTTTTTTGTGGCTTTTAGTAGTCAATAGTTTACATCTTTTCCTAGTTTTGTGCTAATTTTATTTTACTAAATATTTATTAGAAATATTTATAAAATGACTTTAAATGATAAACTGATAATTTCAAACTCCATCAAATTAACATATTTCTTGTTGAAATTTTGCATAGATAAAACTTGTATAGTTAGAACGTAATATTATATAGGATTTATTGCTGAAACTTTATTGCTAACTTCTCAGGGGTGAATTTAATTAGATTAAAATCGAAATTTTCAAAATAATAAAAATGGCTACTCGTGGTCGTAATGGTTCTCGTATTAGGAATGTTATATTTATTTATATCATTTCTTCTCATTCTGATGATATACGATACGCACATTTATTGACAATGGTTCAATATGCGTGGTTACATATATCTTAAGTATTTAATGGTTATGGCTTAGGTACTGTTCAGACTATAGGAGAAATTGATAATTAAAATGATCAATTAACAATGTTTAGGCATATGTAAATATTCAGGTAGTAGAATATTTAGTTTGGTATATTTACCAATGACTACTTAAAGAGAGCAGGTACCCCATGCAAACGACCCTTTTAACAGTTTGTATTGTATACGATGGGATTTATGTACAACTGGTATCCCGGCACTGACGGAATGGTGCACTACCGTTCTGTTTACAGAGCCTGCTGTGCCAAACAATAAAATTAAACCTTGAACTAGAAATACAACTGTATTATTACCATTGCCTACATAGCCCAGCAATGTTTTATGCCGTGTAGAGAGTGAGGGTGAAATTTTTATAGATTTAAGCGTACGACCAAAACCGGGGCAAGAACATTTAATTCCGCGTACAGTAACTAGCGTAGATAGTGATAATAATTGTTATTTACTTGTAGCTAATTTATCAGATAGAGATTTGACTATTAAATCAAATAATGTTTTAGCGCGAGGTTTGCCGTGCAAACCTGAATCTGTTTTATCAAACAATTTAGAAAACTTTGTTAATAATGATCTGTTACAAAATTTAAACATAGGTGAAGAGTTAACTTCATATCAGAAAAATAAATTAATAGAATTATTAAATAAATATAAAAACGTATTTTCATGTAGTGTTCAAAATTTAGGTTGTACAAATGCCGCGGAAGTTGAAATTAAATTAACTGAAAATACGCCAATTACTTATCGGCCATATAGATTATCATATCATGAGAGAGAACAAGTGCAAGACATTGTAAAAGAGTTATTAGATTCAAATATAATTCGCGAATCAAATTCACCATTTGCTTTTCCGATATTACTTGTTAAAAAGAAAAACGGCGAAACACGTATGTGTGTAGATTATAGAAAATTAAATCGTGTTACTGTGAAAGATCGCTTTCCACTTCCACGTATTGATGACCAGTTAAATCAATTACAAGGTACAAAATATTTTACTAGCTTAGATATGACATCAGGATATTATCAAATCCCTGTTGCTGAAAATTCTAAACACTTAACGTCATTTATTACCCCTGATGGACAATACGAATTTAATCGTTTGCCATTTGGTTTGACAAACGCGCCCGGAGTATTTCAACGCATGATAAATAAAATTTTAGGTCCATTACGGAATACGATTGCTATGGCATATTTAGACGATATACTAAGTCCAGCTTCTAATTTTGAAGAAGGGTTAGAACGTCTCAAAACATTATTAGAAATTTTTCAAACACATAATTTAACTTTAAATCCCCGAAAATGTTATTTTTTTAAAACAAAAATAGATTATTTAGGCTTTGAAATAAATAGTGATGGTGTAAAACCCGGTTCCGAAAAGATCAAATCTGTAAAAAACTTTCCACGTCCCGAAAGCGTACATAATATTAGACAATTTCTAGGTTTAACAAGTTATTTTCGTCATTTTATTCAAAATTACGCAATTATCGCACGTCTACTAACAATATTAACACGTAAAGAACAATCTTGGATTTGGGAATCGGAACAGGAAAATGCATTTAAAAATTTAAAAATCAAATTAACAGAACGCCCATTATTATCGCTTTATAACCACAAAGCCGAAACTCAAGTGCACACGGATGCAAGCCAGTTAGGCCTGGCTGGCATTTTATTGCAGCGGCAATCGCAAAAAGGTAAACTACAGCCCGTGGCATACTATAGCCGACAAACGACACCACAGGAGGCCAAGTACCATTCTTATGAATTGGAAACGTTAGCTGTTGTTGAAACTCTGAAGAAATTTAGAGTATATTTATTAGGGTTAGAATGTAAAGTTGTAACGGATTGCAATGCATTAAAGACAGCTTGCACAAAACGAGATTTAATACCGCGAATCGGTCGATGGTGGCTCCAGTTACAGGAATTCACTTTTACCATTGAATATCGAGCTGGAGTTAAAATGGCGCACGTAGACGCACTAAGTAGGAATCCAAACAGCACCGAACCGCCCACTAAAGAATTTACAATTTTTAGAATCGAACAAGCCGATTGGGTTCTAGCGGGTCAATTAACGGATGAGAAAATTAAATTAGTTCGCGAAATATTGTCAAAACCACCCACAACAGAATACGAGAAAAAGATTTACAAAGATTACTGTTTACGCGAGGGTCGAGTCTATAGACTAACTGCATCTGGGTTACAATGGGTCGTGCCGAAGGGACAGCGCCAGCAGGTAGTAAGGGCGTCGCACAATGATTTCGGTCATTTCGGTCTAGACAGAACCTTAAACAAGCTTTGTGAATCGTATTGGTTTCCACAAATGCGGAAATACGTTGAAAAATATATCGCTTCTTGTATTCAGTGCTTGTACTATAAACAACCGCGGGGCAAACAGCCTGGTTTCTTACATCCGATAGAAAAAATAGCTATACCCTTTCACACTTTGCATATAGATCACATGGGACCGTTTAGTAAAAGTAATAGGGGAAAAACACAATTATTTTTAATTATTGATGCATTTACTAAATACATGCATATAAAACCGGTACGAAACACTAAAACTAAATATGTTATAGAAACTCTCGAAAATTTATTTAAAACTTTTGGAAGTCCAACTAGAATCATATCAGATCGTGGCACATCATTTACATCTAAAGTATTTAAATTATTTTGTGAAAAATTAGGCATTAAACACATATTAACCGCTGTAGCAACACCGCGCGCTAATGGGCAAATAGAACGTGCAAATTGGACGACATTAACGGCACTAGCAACCGCTTCGGACAATGATCTCACTTGGGATAAACAAATAGATAGCATACAGTTTGCAATAAATAATAGCGTAAATTCCGCGACAGGTAAAACTCCGAGTGAATTGCTTTTTGGATATAGGCCTCGTGCAATATCTGATGCGCAATTGACGACAGAGATTCAACCGGATAGGCCGACAATTTCAAATATACATGCAGAAAGAAAAGCAGTAGCAGTAAAAATACGCGATAATCAGTTAAAACAAAAAGAAAAATTTGACAAAAAGAGAATAGTACCAAAACAGTACAAAGAAGGTGAGTTAGTAATGTTAAAAAAGCAGAAAATTAGTGAGGGTACGAGTACAAAATTACAACCTAATTACGTCGGATCGTTTACAATTACAAAAATTTTACCAAACGACCGTTATGTAGTGCAAGATATGACCGGATCTCGACGTAGTTAAAGGGCAAAATATTCGAATGTAGTAGCCGTAGATAGGATAAAACCTTGGGCACCGGCGGGAGGTATGTCTAGTTCTTCGGACGATGAACCGGCGCCAGACGATGACGCATTAGGGGTTGTTAACCTCGAGGACGAGGTTTATGTCAGGATAGGCGAACTGTTAGAGTAATAAAAATATAAATACAATTTTAGTTAAGTTTTTAAAGTTAAAAATTCTAGTTTAAAATGTTCTTTTAAATATAGCAAATATATGTGTGGAATACTGGCTTTGTAGATCAGATTTCAAGCATTTCCTAGAATGCTAAATACATTGACCTTATGCACCCTAATACCACTTTGATATTATCACATAAATGATAAGAAATAAGAATAAAAAAAATTTTTACCGAAAGTTGGCAACATTGTATTTTGCTAATATATAATATTATAGGCGCTAAGGGTATCTTCTGTAAAAATTTCATTAAAATCGGATAAATAATGCGGGCATAACAAATTTTTAGAAAATTATTAATTTTTTTTTCGGAAAGTTGGCAACATCGTATTTTAATAAAATTATAATTTATGTGGGCACTAGAAGAAACTTTTCTGAAAATTTGATTAAAATCGGATAAATAATGTATACACAATAAATTTTTAATATTTTAGTAATTTTTTTCTCAATAAGTTGGCAACACTGTATTTTGTTAAAATTGCATAATTTATGCGGGCACCAGGAGAATCTTTAGTGAAAATTTAATTAAAATTGGTTAAATAACGTGGTCATAATAAATTTTTAAAAATTTTAGTAATTTTTTTCTCAGAAAGTTGGCAGCACTGTACTTTGTTGAAATTATCTAATTTATATGAATACTAGAAGAATCTTTTGTGAAAATTTGAACAAAATCGGTTAAACAACATGGTCGTAATAAATTTTTAAAAATTTTAGTAATTTTTTTCTCGGAAAGTTGGCAACACTGCGGTCTGAAAATTGAACTTAATTTTTTATTTGGTATGAACTATCTAATTGCCAAGTTTCAGCTTTCTACGAGCTCTCCTTTATACTTATAATTAAGACTCGTATTAAAAATTTTAGTAATTTTTTTCTCGGAAAGTTGGCAACACTGCAATCTGAAAATTGAACTTAATTTTTTATTTGGTATGAACTATCTAATTGCCAAGTGTCAGCTTTCTACGAGCTTTCCTTCATACTTATAATTAACACTGGTATTTATCGTATTTTTTGGACACGGCCGGCCAGCCAGCCAGCCAGCCAGCCAGCCAGCCGTATTGACGATTTTATAAGCTAGTCTTTTCGACTAGCTAATAAATGAAGATACATATCACGGAACATTAACCTTATTAATGGTTGTGAAACAGTATAGGTATTTATTACGTGATTTATGATAATTTCTGAAAAATCTGCACTTCATTTCTTGTGCTTTTTCACATATTTTCAATTATTACTATTCAAATTCAAGCGAAAACAAACACTACAATTATCACTATATAATTTTCAATATGGCCACCGAAGATATCAGATTAAATACTGCTGTATCAGTGGTGTATATAGTAAGTTACTACTGTATAAATAATATTTTCATTATTGTACTAGTAACATAGTGATCTCCTTATATATAAACAATATAGTAATGTAATATTAATATTTTGATACGCTTTGAAGAAAAATAACTATTTCACTGGTTATAAGATATTGATTTTTATGGTAAACAACAGTCAGCATTTCAATTTTTTCAGTACTTGTAATAGTAATGCGAAATAAGAAAAACTATTCCCTCTCATGTTGCATACACTACACTGAATATAAATGTTTGCAAGACAAAACAATATAAAACAATATTTGTGCGTGCTATTGGCGCCAGGAGGCATATAATCATCGAAAAACAATTCAAGTCATCAAAATACACGGCGGGCGCACCAAAATCACTCGCTGAAACATTCAAAACAAGCCAAAATACACATTGAAACCGAGCACCCGAATTCTGCATTTATTTTACACGTGTCGTGTCAGTGAAGACATAGCAGTTGCTAAGTTTTACAGTTTTGCTCGTTGTTTACGGCGCGACGGGCTCTTCAATTTTTACAGCCTCGAAATATTTTCGGGGGACACACGTCACGTGTGTGGCTGTGTCTCTGTGTGTGTGTTGAAACAAGCAGAGTTTTGTGTGAAGGGTAACATTGTTAGAGAGGTAGCGGTTTATGGCTTTCGATGTTTTATTTCCTCCGAAAGTTGTTTTTAAGCGTGATGTGTATGATATCCGCTTGTGTGTGTGTGTGTGCTTATATAGCTTGTTGAGCCATTCCTCGCTTTGTCTCTGCCACGTTGTCAGTGTCATTGTCACTAGTTAGAAGATATTGCATTGGTAATGTGATCGTGCTCGTTACCTTCACTTTATAGTTATTATAAATAGACTAGTCTAGTATTTTTACCTAGCTCTACGGAATTTTACTAAAATATTTTACTATGTATATATAAACACTGTTTATTTTTATGAAACTGCAATAAATAGGAAAGATCGTAAACTAATAGTATATTCTGATTTTAAACCAAATGAATCGGTTGGTTAGCTCTGGTTTCTACTGGTAAAACCGAAGTGTTTGAAACACGTTTATCTTGATGGTTAAATTATTAATTATATTTATTTATAAATCCATAATTTATATAATAACATACAAATCTATCTAACTTAATACATAACTTTTAGAAATATTAATCAATATTTTTTTTTTTATAGAATTTGAAGTAATATTGATTTTGATAAGAATATAGATATATTTACTTATTTATTAGTATTATTTTATTTTGCTAAGAAATTAAAATCTTAAAAATATATAATTGTAACAAGAATTATATTTAGTAAACTTAAAATTTTTCTCAATATTAACAATAATAAAAATATATTATTTTTTGATATTAAATTTAGTCCATTTCTTGCATTTGTATATCAACTTATTATACGTCAACTGATTCAACTATATTAATCTATAATAATAATAATAGATAATATGGATGCAATTACCAAAAGTAATTTGTATATTTCTTATTAATAATTTAATCTCGAAAACCTAATTACTATTTTATTTTTCGTTCGTAACGCGAAATAATAGCGCGTCATTAGTACAAAGCTGTTAAAAATAAGCGAAAAGGGTTTTAAAGGAAGGGAAATATATGCGCGCAGGGCTGGGCCCGGGACTCACTGAACCAGTGCGCGAGGTAAAGGGTTAGCAAGTTTGGACACCGACACCGGCAGTTGCGTTTTATTAATTCGTTTTCATAGTTTGTTGCCTGTTTGCCCGTTTTCGCTTCAGTAAGAAGGCCTTTTCTTTCTTAATTTAATCATATTTAGAGTAGCTAGCTGTCTCGGCTTGCCTCTCCGCGTATGACAGAGTTACAAAGCACGGGGGATGAGAGATATAGAGTCGTTTGTATAAGCGATAAAATTGTTGGTACATTGCGAATAAGATGTATTCGAATTTCGTTATTAATACGGTGTGCAATTTCAGTCAATATTTTTAATTTAGCGTACAACATTAGCAACATTAGAAAACTATCAAATTCATATTTATAAGTAAATTTTAGTATATAAAAAAAAAAAACATTTGGTAAAAATAACCAAATAGTTAAAAAATAATGATAAAAGTTGACAATTTTAAATATATGTTGAAAATAAAAAAATAAACACAACGCCAAATAAAATTGATTTACGTAAAATTTATTGAATTACTTCAACATAGGTATTATCCAAATAAATATGTTAAAAGTCCATCTGTTAAGATAAATTCAATTAATTTCTATAAAAGTAGGTATCTAAAAATACAAGCTCCAATAACATGATTTTTTATAGAAAAATAAACCTGCGAACAATGTCCGCACGGCGCGGCGCTGCTCTTAACAATCCAATTAACCGTCTCATTGATTGGCCCGAAAGAAGCGCTCTAACCTGTTTCGGCTTCTTCGCACTTATCATCGACCACCTACACCTACACCGATCCGACCTCACCTCTACTACCAACAACTCGCTCGCGTTAGCGGTCGATTGGTTTAAGTTCGGGCTGGAGCCGCCACCCACACCTGTCTCGGGCATGTTGCACCTGTGCGCTGCTACGTCCCGGCCAGGTGCGCGGCTGTAGCGCGATTGGCGCACCCGTACGGCTCCTCCTTGTATTGATTCGCGCGCAGGTGAAAAGCACGCGGATTGGCTGCGGTGCGCCCGTCACGTGATGCGGATTTAATTGAGTAAAAACGAACGAAAATTGAACACAGCAAAGGATATCCAAGGAAAATCATTATTATGTTGTTAATATTATTTCAAATGGTAGAATTTCAAGACAATAGGTTTATTTAATCGATGGAAAGAGTATGTTTTATTCATATTGTTTACTGCTACATAAAGTAAAATGGAAAAGTAATATATAAAAAAGTAAAATGGAAATTTACATAAATATGTAACCCTCGTATGAATAAATATTTGTTAAAAATAATGAATTCCCTAAGAAAACTTGCAACAACATTTCTTGCGAAATCTAAGAATTTTCAATTTAACGAAGCGTTATACATTTAATGAACGTTTATGCATACGGGCATACATTTGATATTTTATTTTATACAATATTTTAATTTCATAATAGTTTTATGAAATTTACAGAAAAAATTTACAAATGTACATTACAGAGAAAATTATATGATTTTTACAAAATATAGTAAATAAGTTCGTACAATTTATAGATTTTTAATTAATGTAAGCCAAATTTTATTTAACTTTATATTTTAAAGGCACTGAGTTAAATAAAATTTGGCTTCTATAATTAAAAAAATCTATAAATTGTATGATCTAGTTACTTATTTGTTACCTAGTAACTTGTTTCTATGTTCTGTTATTTACAGTAATATCATTTGTATTATTTATCTTGATGAAGATGGAGTTCCGTAGAAACGTCGATTTTAAATAAATATTAATACAGAACTTTAACATAAAACAGTTTTATTTTAATATAATGAGTTCTGAAAGATTTTTTACTATATTAAACATCTTGTAGTACATATAATGTCCATAATTTTAGGATTTAGTTCTGTATAATTTTTAATTTAATGTTTCGAAATAATCATCAATAATCATCATCAGGATAAATCATTATAAATGACTATAAACATAGAAACAAGTAACTAGGTAACAAAATACAAGTAACTTGATTACAAATTTTTATAAATTATTAATTAAACGAAGTCAGATTTTATTTAAATCATTGATATTATATTTTTTTTTGTAAAAAATCTATTGCTTCTCTTATCAATCTAATGTTAATATTAATGGATCTTGAAATAATAATAATAATAATATATATATACATACACAATCACGCTATGTACCCAACAGCATGTGGCACAAACTCTTTTCATCATCCCGAAATCAGACGCCTCCAAACATTCTTATCTAAACAAGCAACTTTCGCTTTATCCACATTCATAATTCATTCTCTCATACATGCTCTTTTAATCCTACTACTTGGAAACTTTCGCTCACGCAAGCCACTCTCTCAATCATACCACTCCAACTACTCATCGGACGTCCACTAGCAAACGTATCTCATCAAAATCATTCAAATAAATCTTTTGAACAGCAAACGTTCATTAGACGCATTCGCTCAACATGTCCGAACCATCTTAACTGACTCTAACACGGGACAACTTTTGCTACAACATTTTTTCGCAATTTCGCACTCATCATACACTAATCTATTTCGTACCCGATCTCTTCTATTTACACCCAGCTACCCCACGTACAAATCTCATTTCTCATTTTTCATAATAATAATAATAATAATAATCCGATTTATTTAACTATTTAGTTATTTATACAATCTATCTAATTGTATCTTCAAGTTTTATAGCATGAAGATTTTTATACACAAATAAAACAAAAACAAACTTAATACAGAATTATATATATATATATATATATATATATATATATATATATATATATATATATATTATCGTATTTTTTTAGCTGTCAGTCATTCATAATAATTACGTACGAATATTTTAGAAAGTTAATTGACTGAAAAATATCGGAACCAAATTCTTCGTATCGTTCACACACACACACATACTTGAAGAATTCAACTACAAATACCAAATAACAAAAAAAAAATTATTGTGAAATATATAGAGGTTCGATAACTCCAAAATAATTTGCAATAAAAAAATCGAACAAAGAAAAAGTTAACCTGTCGTTAATTCAGGAGATCGTAACCTTCCAAGAAAGTTGCACTTCTAAAGAAATGAGTTAAATACCTTCCGATATTAGTCACAATTCGGTTAAAACCTCAGTGAAATGAAATTAGCTGCGCACGATGAATTTCGGTAATTTAATGAACCTGTTGTAAGTTCCATTAACAGATTTTTATTCATCGGTTCACAGAAAAGACGGTCGATAGATCTTCTTTTGTTTTGCTCTTAAGATGATAATTTCAAATATTTAACAAATTGTGATAATATTATAATAATTATTACAATTTACAAACAGCGAACGCTTGAAATTAAAATTATTATTAAGCATTTCGTTCGGTAGAAAGTTGCGAATATTATGTTTGCGCATATTAAACTGTAGCTAAGCGTATCTCCTAACCGCTTGATAAATAGATGTTACTGTAGAAATGCTGTACGAGATGTATTTTCACCATTTTCATATTATTTTTGACATTTTTCTGAAGACAAAATCCAAAATTTTTTTTTTCAAAACTACCTACTAATGTGATATTTTTATGCCATTATAAGCAAAAATAGCTTCTTATAGTAATGTTAGTTAACTTATGCCGACATAAAAATTTATTTTTCGTTTTTTGCGTCTACTATAAAAATGACAAAAATAACTGTTTATCTCTCAGGTACATTTTTAATAAAATTGAAGTTATTTTTATGTATGTGCAAATGTATTTTAATTTTTGAAACCTAACTCCCTTTTTTTACCACTTTGACTGCAAGGAAAAAGTGATATAGCGTTTGGTACGGTGTCTGTAACATTTTCAAAAAAAAAATTTGTGTATAGAAATCCTTCATATAGTTCCTAGATGACGAATCTGAACTTACTTTATGTGGGTGTATGTGTGTGCGTCGTCAGCTCGCTCGCTCGCTCGCTCGGTCGTAAGTCAAAATTTTATGGCCGCAACTCCTCCTAGACGGTTCAACCGATTTTAATGAAATTTTCAGGATAAATTTGTCTAGTACCCAAGATGGTCATGTGGTTTTATTTTTTTTCAATGATGCCAACTTTTCGAGAAAAAAATTACTAAAGTTTTTAAAAATTCATATTGGCTACGTTATTTATCCGATTTTGATCAAATTTTCAGAAAAAAATTTCCTATAGTTCCCGTTAATTATATAATTTTATTAATATCCAGTGTTGCCAACTTTCCGAGAAAAAAATACTAAAGTTTTTAAAAATTTATTATGGCTATGTTATTTAACCGATTTTACTCAAATTTTCACAAAAGATTCTTCTAGTATTTATATAATTTATGTAATTTTAACAAAATACAGTGTTGCCAACTTTCCGAGAAAAAAATTAGTAAAATTTTAAAAAATTTATTATGACCATTTTATTTAACCGATTTTAATCAAATTTTTATAAAAGTTTTTCCTAGTGTCTAAATAAATTATGCAATTTTAACAAAATACAGTGTTTCCAACTTTCCGAGAAAAAACTCACAAATTTTTTTAAAAATTCATTGTGGCTACATTATTTATTCGATTTTGATCAAATTTTCAGAAAAGTATCTCCTAGTGCTCACATAAATTATAATATTATTAAAATACAGTGTTGCCAACTTTCCGAGAAATGTCAAAGTAGTCTATAAATGGGTTTACCCATATACTTCTAATCTTGTTATATAAACTTTTTTCCAAAACTCAATAATAAGGAAGATACAAGCCTGTAAAGGGGTGAAATAAAAATAATTAATTAATAACATAATATTATATTTTATAATTTGTATGTAAATATATATTTTTATATATTTTGTATATGATTTTATAAAATAACTTTTTAATAGTTAAATAAAATAAATTATTATTATTATTAAGCTTCGCTTCGGCCACAAATATCTACTAATAATATACTACTACTATGTTATATAAACTAGAGTTATTTGATAGAGAAAAAAGGTTACCATGGATAACTATAATAAATAAATTTGACGAATGAGCAATTTCATGATTAAAGTATTATCTAATATTATAAAATTCAAATAAACAAATGAAAATTGCTTAATAAGTAATTTTAAATAAACGTCAAAAGTATTTTTGATAAAAATCACTTTTAAAAGTGAGATAAAAATATTGGCCTAAGTATTTTGTGTATTTTGTATAATAACTACTTCAGAATATAACATTAGAAAGGTTCTGATTTAGTCGAGATTTAATATGACATAAAATTTAATGTTAAAATAACAATTAACAATTACGGGGTATCGTGAGGGGATGACACCATAAGTTACCGCATTGGGTGACACCAATCCTAGTGACGCCACTGGTAATACTATTAAATTTAAGTGGTGAAATAGAATATAGTATAATAAATAATCTAATAGTTGTTTTAAAATATTTTTGTTTTCTAATGATATATTTAATTGAAATAATATTAATGATGAGATTGAAGCAATATTTTCACGTTGATGAACATAATTTACCTATAGTAACCGCAGATTCATAAATCAGAAATATTTTACCAAACAACTATCAACTTAATCTATGATTCTAATCTGCTGATTTATTGATTCATAGAATACGCAGAATTATTTATTGATTAGCTATTTGGTTTTCAGATTTTTCTTTGAAAAACTACACTATTTCACAACATATTTCATATTACTTTCCCTTCTTCTAATTCAGTTATTTAGTTTAACACATTGATAAATTTATCTAAAGCTATAAAATTAATAAACTTAAATTTAATAATTCGTTCAGAATTAGCAAAAAAAAAGAAATTTTTAAAAATGAAATCTTTGCATTAATAAAATTAAAAATATCATGTAAATATAATATGTTACTTATTTATTTATTCTACATGTATTATTCTTATTACATTCATCTTAAATTTCCAAATAGAATATAATCATTATGCGTAAACCATTTTGTTGTTGCACCTGTCAGGTAAGCTCCACCTGTTTTTCTCGTTACCTCCAATCAAGATTCCTGGAATGGAACCAGTATTAAAATGGCTAACATGTTTTATATTTACACTTTTCGCTCTAATAATTTACTAATTAATTTGTATTTGAAACAACAAATAAGTATAATGTATATATGTATATGTCTAAATTTAACATTTTATAATAATTTTTAGTAGAACAAACATACTATTAAATTTTCCGGTATTTAAAATGTCTGATAATTATAATAGAGTTTGTCATGCTTGTGATATTCATAATGATAGCTTCCATTTTATAAAGAAATGCGTAATTGTATTATTAATTAATTAATATATATTATGTAATATTCTTCTATAATAATACAAATAAAATATTATAAGTTATATATATTTAATTCTTGTTGTATAATATTATTGTATTAGTTAGTCCACTATTGTTACTTATTTCTTTATTTGTTAATATTAAATATTTAATGTATAGTTTTGTACTTTTCCTGTAATTGAGTGTTTTTACCTGTTGAAAATAAACGTATTATTATTATATAATTCTTATTTAATAAAGATCTGACAAATCAACAGAATGAATCTCCAATTTTATATACTTAGTAATTTTTTTATTATTTATTTAATTTTTCAAATAAAAACTTGAGACTGAAATATAATAATGTATAAACAATGTAATAAATTTGAAACCACTAACATTACTAATTACTAATCAATTATTTCACGTATCATTAAAATATATAAATAGTACATAAAAAATGAACAACTTTATTGCTTTTCATCAAAATTTGTCGGTTAATAAATTTATTATTCCAAATTTTATTATATTGTTTATAACGATATGTAGGTTTGTTTTGTAGAATTAAAAATAATATTGAAAAACTGTTAGCATATACGTTAATGACAAACACATTGCATTGTTCTGTGTGCTTTCGTGGGAAACCGTAATCATACACGACAAAAGACAACATTTTTACGAAACAATAACAAGATATGCCAACAAATGCACACTAAATATCATTAACTTTACAGATAAAAACAACCTTATGAGACACACACACACATATTTTCTATTATTATTATTATAGATTAATATAGTTGAATCAGTTGACGTATAATAAGTTGATATACAAATGCAAGAAATGGATTAAATCTCATATCAAAAAATAATATATTTTTATTATTGTTAATATTGAGAAAAATTTTAAGTTTACTAAATATAATTCTTGTTACAATTATACATTTTTAAGATTTTAATTTCTTAGCAAAATAAAATAATACTATCAAAATCAATATTACTTCAAATTCTATAAAAAAAAATATTGATTAATATTTCTAAAAGTTATGTATTAAGTTAGATAGATTTCTATGTTATTATATAAATTATGGATTTATAAATAAATATAATTAATAATTTAACCTTCAAGATAAACACGTGTCTCAAACACTTGGGTTATACCAGTAGAAACCAGACCTAAACAACCGATTCATTTGCGCGACCCTTGAGCCCCAAGGGTAGGAAATGTGCACATAAATATGTCACTATCTGGCCATATGGTATATTCTCGCATTAGGTCCAAATACAAACGCTTGGTCATATTTTAGTAAAATCGTAAAATTTATGTATCCGTATTTATATATATATATATATATATATATATATATGTATATATATATATATATATATATATATATATATATGTATATATATATATATATATATATATATATATATATGTATATATATATATATATATATATATATATATATATATATATATATATATATGTATATATATATATATATATATATATATATATATGTATATATATATATATATATATATATATATATATATATATATATTAATCAATTTATATCGGTTCGTTCTCTCCTGCTAGCACGCTTTCTGCTTCGACTGACTGACTGACGTATTTATATCGATGCGTTGCGTATGTGTCGGACTTTCTCCCTCTTCTTGCTACACTGTAAATACTTACAAAGATTACATGATGGTTGGTAGATTTTGTGTGGTATTTTTTAAAATTGGTATAATTTATGACAGAAAAATAAATTGCACGACAAATAATGTTTTTTACGATAACATATATAAATGCACAATGATAAAAATGTAAGTGAACGATGTTCTAATATCAAAAAAGACAACCCAACCCAACTTATCTATAACAAAAACCGCAACCAAAATCTTCAGGTGTATCTCTGAACAAATAAAAATATATACTAATTTTGTTGTGTAATTTTTCATTTTTATTGTTTGAAATATCAATTATGTTATGTTATACTTGTATTAAATACCAATCTCGTTGTACAAGTATATATTGTCCATATATTTTTGATGAGATATCAAAGACATATTATTTTACGAGAATGTATTTGTGTGTAATTTTATATTGTTTATATTATATTTTCTGCATTTTATAACATTTATAAAAAATTTAAAAATTTATATTCAAAATTTTATAATTCATGATTTTTAAACGCCTGATTCATTTGTCAATTGACAACTTAATAAATACTTCGTTTACCATTTAACAATATATTTATAGAATTAGTTTGTAATTTTACAAATTTTTAAAAAATTATATTACGTATTTTAATAGAACAAATTTTAAATTATTATTCTTTTTAAGTATCTTGCTTTTAATATTGATATGTAATCATTTTTCTGTCACTCGTATGTATTTTTGTGTTTACATCTATTAATAAATTACAATTTTTTACTAGGACCTCTTGAAACCATTATTTCTTATTTATTGATAATTTTCATATAACTTTTTTATTTTTCAGGTTAATAATATATCATTTAAATAAATTTGAAAATAAAAAACTTTGGATAACGTAGCAAAAAAAAAAAATGTTTTAGACGACAGTATTAGAATAAAGGGTCATTGACTCATTGAAGCATAGTGTGCATCTCGTTTAATAATGGTTGGATAATGAAGAAATAGTGTGAGGAGGGTTGGGTAGAGGGGGAGGGGGGGGAGTGAGAGTGCGCGAAATATTCTAAGCATGGAGCGCAGCGATGGACACACACAAAGCGAGAGGCAGGCAGGCAGCGAGTCTCCTCGGCCTCTCGGTGTTGAGGCGATGTGGCGGTGTTCTTCTTGCGCTGTCATCCGCACACTGTGTCCATCCATCCGTTGATGCTGTGTGTGTCCATCCTCCTGGGCCCCCCTTACAATGTAAAGCAGGCTGGCAGCAGGAGCAAAGGCAAGAGTATTGATCTCCTCTCGGCCGCCCGCCGGCCCGAGGAGAATGTCGCTCGGCTGCTGGCCAGTGCGTGTGTCCGTCACTGTGTGTGTGCTGACTCGCACTTCCTCCAACCGACCGACCGGCAGCGCGGCTATCCTCCTCTTACTTACCACTGCCGGGAATAACGATGTCTTCGTCTTACTAGCGCCCAGTTCTCTGGACGCAGCCAGCCCTCAACCCCCAATTCTACGTTCGTTTCGCAAACTATGTACGAACCCCGTACCGCGTACAGCGCGCGCGTCTGCGTTGTCTTGCTCTTACGTTATGTTACGTTAGAGAGACTTGCTTTGCGTTTGCGTTACGAAACTGGACATTCGATGCGTACTAAATGAGAGTGAGTATGCTAGATGGTGTTACTCGCTATCATCTCATATGTATACAGTTCTTTCTTTGTGTACAAGAACTACTAAGTTTGTTTATATATGTATAGCGTGCATAAAATATTACTTAAAACTTAGCTAACTTAATATAAGACATCACATTTGATGACGTTTGTATTGGCACAAATTACATATAGGCAATTTGCAACACAATGTTTATAACCCAAATAAAAATAAAAATTCGACATTTTAGATTTGAAATCATAAACAAATTGGAAAAAATTCGCCAACTTATAGGAAAAAAATATAATAGTAGTATTACTTTTGACAGAAAAAAATATATTAAATATTACCAATTTAAACAGATTAGCTACACTCTATATACTCGTATATGAATTAAAACAAATATACTATTCCAAATGCATAAATATCTTACAGATACTAACTAAATAATTTTTAAAGGCATGATTGTAGGTTGTTCCATCAAATTTCGTGCAGTTATAGTATAAATATTAATATATTTTTATTTGTATACGTTAACGTTTTACGTAAAGAGTATATAAAATCTCTAATGAAATCGCAAATTTTAAAATTAGTTTCCACCTAACATTTCTATTCAGACAAACAAATTTGCTTCATCCACATTTATGATACCTCCCATTCCCCTTATTCTTACCCCCTTATTCTTACACTTTCAACCAAATCTATCCATCTGCTTAAATTAAAAAAATTTAATAATTTATTTTGAACATATTGGAGATAAATTTATATAATAAATATATGTATTAAAATTACAGATTGTACTAGAATCTAAATTGTAAAATAAAAAAAAATAGTAGACAGACTCCATTCTACGACAAATGCATATTTGTAAAAATTTTAATTGCCATAAACAAAAACTTATTCGATAAATATTATAATGAGATAAGAATTCATAGTCCAACCCTGTCGGTTACTTAATCTAGTACTTTCGCAATCCTGCAGAGCGAAAGCAAGCAAAGGGGATGCTGGCGCTGTCCACGTCCAGCGATGGTAAACGAGTATGCCACACGTGTTCTACATGTTCCGGCTTCTACTTGAACCCCCCCCCCCACATTCCCTTCCCCGCCCCTTCGTACTCTAGCAATTCGCAACAACACGAGACAAGGAACGACGCAAATGAACGAAAAGCCCTCCTAACGTATTTCGTAGCCCGTCCACACTTATAATTCACCCTCAAACTCACCCCTTTTATATTACCGACACCGACGCGCTGCTATATGTAGATGCACATGTATGTGAATAATGCTACTACGTTTTCATGTTGCTGTGTATATGTGCGAATTTATGACAAGCGTCCACTTTCATCTCTTTTCAGGAGAAACCACAACTTTTACTCATCTATGTATTATTAAGTGTTTCGGATTTCTCTGTACTCACCTTGTTTTATACTAGGACTACGAAAGGTTGTTTGTTCTGTTTTGGATTATTTGCTAATTAAGTGGAATAGATGATTGTTGCTACTGTTCTTTAAAATAATTTTGTCTTTCAAATTCATAACAGTGCTTTTAAAAACTTTTATAGAAATATACGCGCGTATATTCATAGCCCCTTTTAGAAGCACTTTTAGTTAAGAACACTCATAATTTAGAACTAAATTTTTATATTTATTATTTATCAAATAAAATATTGTTTATTATATTTAACATTTTAAAATATAAATAAAACTAAACACAACTATAAATTATTTTTTTAAAAAAAATTATTTAAAACATACGCACTTTTAATCTAATAAAATATATAAAAAAAAACTTTTTAAAAACCACGCTTATATTTAAATGCACTAAAAAGAAGAAAATAAATTTTTTCCTGGTTATCCAAAAATTTTAGAAAGAAATTAAAGCGTGGAGCGCCAGGAAACTATATATTTCGCAATGATGATTAAGCGTTCCACGCTTTTATTTCTTTCTAAAATTTTTGGATAACCAGGAAAAAAAATATTTTCTTCTTTTTAGTGCATTTAAATATAAGCGTAGTTTTTAAAAAGTTTTTTTTATATATTTTATTTTCTGCTTTTTAGTCTTGTCGTCCTGTCATATCCTGTTTTTTGTTAAAATATTGTGTTATCTCCTAGAATAAAACTACATGCAAAATTTCAGTGAGATCAGATGGTGGAAAGTGGTCTAAAAATTGATTACAAGATATGACCGTGACAACAACAGTGTGAGTTAATATAAGCGTGGTAAATATACTTCTAAAGAGAGCTATAAATACGAGTCATAGTAACTTCCATTATATAATATTAAATTAACAAAACAATTTTATATTTTTTGAAGTAAAACTAAAACAGTATCTTATCATATTTGGACAACCCTGTAAGTACCGAAGTGCTTGTTCTGTGATTATTCATTTAAGTACTTTTTTCAAACTGTAAGTCGTGTATTTACATAGGGCAGCGATGAGTTCTGACCAGTAATTTAAAATATTGTTATTTTTAAGACAAACAGTTGATCAATCTGATGTGCCTGATTCTATTTAATTAATGCTTGACCTTGTGACATTTTTAAATATTTTACGATGAATAGAAATACCGGTCAGTGGATTCAAACTTTCGTTCTGGGTAATACGTGACGCTTATCTATATTTCATTTAATAGATTTTTAAAATTTCATATATATATATATTATTGTAAACTTACAAAAACTATTGTATTCAAAAGAACTTTATTATTTGAATTTGTAACTAAAATATTTTATGTATGCTATAATATTTAAAAATATTTTCGCATTTCTAAGTTCTATTGAATTGAGTTTATGTGAGTTTGTGGCCAGAGATCACTATCTTGATGAATGCAGTTTTGTATAACTTGGTTTTTTGACACGAATTAACTACTTTATACAGTGTACCCTGTATAATTAATAATCAGTTAAAGGCGTATTTAAAAATATGCCAAATTTTTCGAAAACAAAAAATATAGACGCAAAAAAAATTGTCAATGCGTATCACGATCATTTGTTTTTAAGAATAAACAGAAACGAAACGAAAGCCGTATGTATATATATATATATATATATATATATATACAGTGGCGCAACCAAGGGGGGGGCCGACGGGCCTTGGCCCCCCCCCAAGGCTAGCAGAATTAGCACAATTTTTATTCGTTTAGTCATATATTTAACAGTCATTTCTAACACTACAATTATTTACCCCAAAATATTGAGCCAAAATTCATTATTTTAAACTATTAATTATTCGATTCACGTAAGATAAAGTAAAAATCTGGTTAGTATTTGTTTTTTTTTTTGCTTCTTCAAGATAAAATTCTTGGGCCCCCCCCAAGACAAAATCCTGGCTGCGCTACTGTATATATATATATATATATATATATGTATATAGATTGTTTTACAAATACAGTTTTAGGTTTGTTAGAAAACAAATAGAAGTTTTATTTATTTATTTAATATAGTTTTCGATGAAAAGTTTGAACTGAAAAATTGACGTAATCTGAAATTCAAATTTCTTGTACATATGTATGTGATATGCGTGTGTATGTCATGGCTATGCATTGAGGGATGCTGGTGCTTGAATGTATGTATACAGGGAGAGTGAGCAGTATATGTAAGAAGAGAAAGGGAAGAGAGAAGAAAGGGAGGAAGAGACAGTGAAGGGTGATCATCATGTAACACGCATACAAATACAGTTGCACGCATCACGCATAGGACGCACGGACAAGCGCCACCCTAACTATAGAGACGACTAGAATTTTTTATCAAATCAGAAATTCTTACAAATTTACGTACGAGCAAAATTTTTGTCTACATTTGCTTTGCTTTCCCTATTAGGATCTGATATCTCTAACGATTCTACACAAATATCTATACTACACAAAAGTTCCTTTTTTTTTGTAGTTGTAGACATTTTAAAAATTTGTTGATAATATTTTGTAGTTATTAGTGTCAAGAAACGAAAACATTCAAAAATCAATGTAAAAATAATGTATATAATATTTTTATTATACTGTTTATTTCAAATTCAAGTACTAAAATTTGGATCTTGAAAACTATAGGTAATATCTACAACTTCGATTAAATAGGACTGCACATTTATATGGCTATCCTATGTTAGATGTACTATACTTGCCAAAAGATTTCCATAGATCACTAGATAATTGCAAAAAACTAAATATGGTCATTTTCTTTGCTTCTGAGTAACTGTTGATGTAAACTTTTAATAGAAAATGTTTCAAATAAGTTTCGAAGTAATGTTATTTATTACTTACGCAGTAAAAAAAAATAACCAAATCTGTATTAAAACCATTAAATTATAATTAATGTTATTCTAGAGAATCTTTTGTCTTCATTTCAATTTTATTGTTTTTCATTTAAAAAAAAAAACAAATAAAATTTGTAGAAAAGTTACGAATCAATTCCGTTTCTATTTTTAAGCAAAACAATTTCCATAGATTTCACTTAGCTCCGATTGAAACTTGAAAATATCTATGACGTAAATACAAAACGATAAAACGAGAGACATCTTAACACCTAACAGATGTATGTAGAAATACTGGCGAATAGAGAAATTCGAATCGAAATACATTATTCAGCAAAATTCAGACGCCGTGCGCCACACAGCAGCGGCTTACAAACGTACAGACAATTTCTCTCCGTACAAGTCGCGTACATGAGTGACGTCCGGCCAGGCCGCGTGACCTACCCCGCCCCGCTTTCTTCATACTATCGCCTGCTGCGTTGTGTCCAGGCTGAAAGCAAGGGGGATAGTAACTCCCTATCTTCAACAGCAATGCCGCGCGTCCGAGGAGGGCGGAAGAGGATTATTTAGATGACGCTAGTGTGCTGACTGCGAGCCAGGAAGTGTATTTACATTTTCTATCTATGTTGTGTACACGGGGATATTTGATTTTTCAATAGAAATGTTTTAACAATTTGTGACAAATCTAGTTAATGTCTATTAGTTTAATCATTTTTCCAAATTAATCGCTAAAATTAAAAATTGTAACAACTTTGCCACATTTTTGTTCATTATAAAAATCGGGCCAAAGTTTGGAGTCGATTAAATATTTCTAAAATTATTTATTGTATATTTTAATATGAAATTTTATAATCAGTTTATGTTATTATTTTAAATTTTTTGTTGGTGGATTCCATATTACACACAAAAACCACTTTTTTCAAAACTATGGTCAATTTTAGCATAATTTTTATATGTAAATACGTTTGCATGCATGGACGTTCAATGAGTAGGAGAGAAGTATCATGAATGTAGATGAAGCTAAATTTGCTTATCTAAATTATATAAATATAAAATATATATATTTTATGTAAATAATTATATACTTTTTCAGTAAAAAAAAAAAGATATATAATATGGTAAATTAATTATTTTACTTAAAATTACAAAATTATGTTATTTTTACAGAAAATTTATGTAAACCATCGTTTTGCTGAAATAATATGTATTTTACTATTGTTTTATGTAAAATGGCAAAAAAATGGCAACTTTTTTTCCAGTGTATGTATTATATTTACACATTTTTAATTCCATATGAAAAATATGCAATTATGTTACATTCAAATAAAAATATTTTATATAATTTTTAGTGGGCATTATAATTTTTTTTTATTAATTAAAAATAAGTTAACAAGACTTAAAAAAAAAACATATTTTCTGAGTAAATGTCAATTTTAATCATTTAAACCAAAGCGTAATTGTGTAAGTATGTTTGCATAGTTTTTTAAAGAAATTAAAATAATAAAAGTTACTCTAAAATATACTACAAGATACTAAACTTTTATTTTATAAATTTATAAAAACTATAATAAGAATAACTAAATAATTGGATATTTTAGTTTTATTTATGTAATTCATTTAATAATATATAATACGTAAACATCTACAAATATTTTTTATTTTGACTGAAAAAATGATAAACATTTGTTTATTTTTCTATATCAATGGTATTTTTGTAAAAAAGTTGGAAAATAATTTATTTTATTGATTTTTGCCTAAAATAATTAGAAACGCAAAAAATCACGAAATTATGATTTTACTATCTACGAAAGCGGTAGCTAACTACCAAAAAAATTATTATTTTTTTTTGTTTGCAAATTTTAAACCCATATATTAGTAATATATAAGCAAATATGACTGCATGCATATATCCAGGCATAAAATTTATCCAATGTTCAATTTAATTCCGCAAAATAGATACTAACATACCACCTATAATATCTAAATACGCGTCCAGGAGCGCATTCGAAGTGTCCACCGGCAATTCAGGGCGCGCATCGAGGACGACCCCGTTCTGTCGCACATACTAAACAGTCTTCGACAGCCAAACGTCCATTGCCTCCTCCTGCCTTCGTCCTGGCCTCACACTAGGCCAACTTATTTCCCTCTTCGATAATGCGCCCCGATGGTGCTTCATCTGATCTTGCAAGCGAATGAGTGAAAGAGAGAGAAAGCGCGCACAAGAGAGTGTCCTTTCTCTCTCTCTCTCTCTCTCCGGGGACAGATAGATGAGAATGTGAATAGGTAAAACGAAGATTACATATGTGACATACAGAATGACGCCTTAATCATATCTAACTATCCACACGGCCACATACGTTGTATAATGTATCTTTAGATGGAATTACAAATGAGACTGAAGACGCAAACTATTGTTTTATGATTATGGAAATTTTAATTAGTATTGATATAAAATTATTATAAATTTGTTATTAATTTGTTTGAAATATATTTCTATTACCATACCTGCATAATAAAAATTCTGTGAAATCTGTCAAAAAAATTCTGATACTCTTTGTGAAAACATTTTTCTGCAATATATGGTACTATTTTTATGTATAAATTACATTTAGTGCCTTTTTCTTAAATTTGCAAGTTTTTTTAACATTTCCTTCTTAAATAATGTTATGAATTTTGTGACAATTCAAAAAAAAAAAATTTTTAATTTTTACATAACTTACACCACTCTGATTTTCAACCCCTCAAATACTTGTAATATTTCTAATGTAGAAACAGTTTTACAGCAATAATAAATATGATATGATATCGGTAAAATTTTACTTTCAGAAACAGTTAAAAATAATAATAAAAAGATGAAAAATTCTAGGTACATTGTAAATTGTTTTATGATTTAAACAATTTAGCAGCTAGTACGGTGTTTGTTAGTCGGCGAAAATTCAAAGAGTCTCCGCTGAATATTATTCAGTTCAATAAACATTGATTATTTTACGACGGTGCCGATGTTAGGGCTGATTGGATGGCGCCGACTAGCCCTAAGGGAATGTTTATAGGACTACCATTTTCTCACTCCCCCCCCCTCCACCCCTCTTCAGTGCACGCATCTACTACCCTTGGACATGTCCAGGCTTAACACTTCGATGGTCAACATCTAGGAAATACACGTTCGATCATATATACTAGATACAGCTTTGCTTAAAGGACCAATAGGATTATGTTTCATAGACAAGACAAGCTGTGAATTTTGATTAAGTTTTGAGAGTTTTATCAGTAATAAATAATAAAAATAAATAATCCATTAAAAAAAACACTTTCATAGGTTAATTCGATTTTTAAAATAAGTTATATCAATGTAGAAAATTTCGAAGAATTCGAAGTGGAATGTTGACAACTCTCGAATTTGATTTTATTTGAATTCTTTTATGAAAAATCGCCTTAAATTCGGATTATTTTTTTCTAAATATCTTATATATATATATAAATATTTTATATTTATTACTCCTATTATTTATTATAAGTAAAAATTGACAGTATTCAAAATGCGTGGTATAAAAATTACATCGAATAAATTCTATATAGTTCAAAGTTTTTTACTGTATATATGTATATACATATTTTCAAATTGAAATTAATGAAAACAAAAATATTAAAATGCTTTATTAAAAAAAAAAATATATTAAAAAATATTTGCATCTCTGTCATTTTCAATTGTAGTTGCAATATTATAAAAAATATTAATTAAAAAAAAAATTATATTGAAAGATAAATTGTCGATAAGTTGGTAAAGTCGGGAGAAAATATAATCTGGCATTAATTAACCTGAAGAGAATTAAATTCAAATCGGCAAGCGAAACATCTCTAAACAGATTAAAAGGGATTAAATATAAACGAGCTCGAATTAACAGGGAAACAACATGCCAAATAAGCACACCAAGCCTCAGCTGCGTCTGCATCTGTTCACGCAATTGACTAACATCAAAAACGACAACATTCAATTCACTCACTAACATACATTTTCAATTAATTTCTTGTACGAAAACAAAAATATTTTGAAGCATTTTATTACAGTACACGTATTTTTATTTAATAATTAAATGCAGTACAATGAAGTGTATGATCTCATTTGAATCTGAAATTCTTTATTGTTTTAATATTTTTCATGGGAATTACAATTGACAAGCGTCAGCTGATCGTATCGTAACGAAAATGATTCTTTTTTTTTGTGTGATAGAAAATGCGCAAATATTTTCCAAATAAACGATTAGAAAACGGATGATATTGTTTTTGTAAAATAGACATTTAAATAAACAAGAACTTGTAGTTCTTGTTACGAAAATGTATAATATTAGTAAGAAACAGAAATGTTGCCCAGAATTCATTAAAAATTTGTACTTTTGCAAATTTAAATAATTTTTATTTACTTTAATTGCTAATTTTGTATTATTCTTTAAAAAACATACATTTTTAATTTCATCTTCATATTTCTATCCGTTTTACTATACACCTATTAAATTATTAAATATAAAATTAATTTATATAATTTTAATTTGCAGATATTCAACGTTAAATTATTTTAAAACCAATCAGATCTATTTCATCATATTTTTTTTAACAAAAAACTGATTTAAGTAATAAAAATATGAAAAGAAAAATGATAGAAGGCAATGACCGAGATTCATCTTTCTCAATGTTTTTAAAGAAGAAAAAGCAAGAAAAGTTTTGCAGAGAGTACGTAAGTGGACGAGCTAAACACTAGGCGAGTTTTGTGTTGCAGTCCTGGTGTTGTGATAACATCTATCTTCGCAGTTGGACGCATCTCCGTATCGCCTTTAACTTCTTTTGTTAAGGGCCGTTATTCTTTGGCCTCCATGACACTCTTTACCCCCCACCAACCCCTCGGGGCCTTACAACACATTTCTTGTTTAGTTCACGATTTTTACCGAGCGGAAATTTGATTTTTTTTCCACTTCTTTCTTTTCCAAGGCTTAGGCAATCGGTGATAAAATTTGCGTTTTGAATAAGTTTTCTCGCGAATTTGATTTGTTTTACAATTGGTTTAAAAGTTTTTGAATTTTTGTTATTGAATTTGCATTGATTGAAAATACATATACGAAAATTATGTATTTATTACTTCTAATTTAATGATAAATTTCAAACTAACATTGATTACGTAAAATATCAATAGTATTTTTAAACTTATATGTTAAAAAAAATTAAATAGCTATTTTATTTAATTCATATTGAATGACTAAATTTTAAATGATTTAATTAGATGATATTTGCAATAACATACAAATTAGTTAAAATCAAAGTTTAAATAAATAATAAAATTATAAATAAATCAACAAACAAAAATAAAGAAATATATAACAAACCAAAAAAAATATATTTGATTAAATTAAATTATACAGAACTTAACCCTAAAGCTTTTTTCATTTTAATATAAGTTCTGAAAGATTGTTTACTATGTTATTAGATGAATACACCGAAATTTTTTTATAAAGATAGGTATTTAGAAAAAAAAATCAGAATTTAACCCGATCCATTTATTTTTCATAAAAGAATTTAAAAAAAAGTTGTTACATTCCATTAATTAGTCAAAAAATATTGCATTATATTCGGGCAAATATTTAGTTTGGAAACACAATATTTTCTCGGAAAAAAGTGCAGTGAAACATTATTAATAATATTTTTATTCCAAATATATATTTTCTCCCAAATTAAAACAAAGGTTTCAAAATAGTTATTCTATAGCTTAATATAATTTATTTTTATTAAAATATTTATTTCTATGATAAAAATCCAATTTTATAGATCAAAAGTATGTTTACTTTTGAATTACATCTTAGTAAAAATGTTGATTTTAAAGTAATATTTTTTCAGTGTACAAACGAGTATTAGTCATTATACACGTGAGTAGTATATATAATATACTTTCCCTATTACTATAAAATTGCAAACCATTTCTAAATAAAATTATAATACATTTTGTTTCAAACGTAACTGTATTTACTTAATTTTTTTCTACATTCAACTCAAACTTATTGTTTCCAGGACTGTGTTTCAAATCAACAAAACCATCTAAATTCCTAATCTGGTTCCGCTCTCGTGTTATAGTGATCAGGTAGTAACAACATCCAACAAGAAACCAACAGTTAGCCGTCGTCATCAAGGGAGATTCTTTTATCTTGGTTGTATATATATGTGTGTGTGTCGCTCACTCTGTCCCTCGGCAGTGTGCGTTCATCGTGTGCCGCGCCGTCTTCAGTCCCTTGCACTTCGTTTTCGTCTTTCGCGGGACGCACAACGAAAAACGCGTTGCGTAGGTCAGGAACGCGGCGCTCAAAATCTCCCCCCCCCCCCCGTTCCACGATCCGGCGTGCGACAAAAGGGCTCAACACCGACCTACTTATATAGAAAAGATTTGATCCTTCAAGATAGTCTAGCTATAAGAATGTTTTCAAGAAGCTGCATTATATTATGATAACGGAGTCATGGAATGGAATACTTTTAATTTAAGTTTGATCTTGCTTTTTACCTCTTTTTTTTAGCTAGATCGAGTTACACGTTTGTCTTGCGTGAGATTTTGGGTTCTTTCACTTCAGCAAAAGATTTCGGTTGCGTGATTTACTAAATATCCTTGCTTTTGCGTTCTTAATTTTCTCGGTTAGTGGCATATTGATGTTTGTTATGTTGTTATTGTTCTTATAAAAATGTAGAATAACAGCATATATATTAGGGTGGTTCACAAAAAAAATTATTCTATTTTTATTTTTTACGCACCCCCTAAAAAAACTATTAAAAAAGAAATTTAACTTGATTAGCCGTAACTTTGTGATACATTTTGGATAAGATAAGTAAATAAAAATAACTTTGTTATATCACTAAAACTTTAATTTCGTAACTGCAGTTTCAACCTGTTAGGTCATCGTCAGACGAATACATACTACATAAAACACAAACGATACAAATGGTTATAGGCAATGTAACCACACAGCAACTACATTGTAACTACAATGAAATCACACTGCAATTACAATACAATCACATTGTTAGGCCACTGACTGACAAATACAGACTACATAAAAATAAAAAAAATAAATTATTTGAGCCAAGTTTTGTCAAAAAATATTGATATTAACCCGTGCTCCACTCAAGTTGAAATTGAAACTGTCCAAAGCCTATGTTAAACTCCATTTAAATTTTGTGTTTGGTAAAATAGAAAAATATAAATGAAACATGAAGATTTTAATTTAAAAACATGATAATTGTCTGTTATCCAAATAAAAACAATACAAAGCTTGTAAATATAAAATAGCTATGATGCAGTTCGTTGAACAGACCAAAAGAACAACTTACATTCAAATAGCCCACTCTTTTGTTTCAGAGGCGTACTAAAAAAATATTTAATAATAAATAATACTTATTATACATGAATTCAAATAAAAGTTTTCTTTTTTACATACATTGTAAAAAAAAGTTGCCATTTTACATAAATTTTCTGTAAAAATAATATAATTTTGTAATTTTAAGTAAAATAATTAATTTACCATATTATATTATGTTATTTTATCGGAAAAGTTAGTAAGTAACTAAGTTTTGATTGTAAAAATTCAATGAACCACAGTATAACAGACTTCAAATAAAACGTACAAAATTTTACTATTTAATTTTCGGACTTTCCAGATGATAATTGATGCATCAGTAAGCAAATTTATTTTTCGCAGAATTTAATTAATTTTTTTGGTAATTCAATTATATTTTATTTCAAAAATTATTATATTGTTGTCTAATGGTTTTACAATTCTATACTTTAAAATAATTTTAAATAATAACGGTGAACATTGTTAATGGGTAGTATTTTGTAAGATTCATACTGTACTGATACTGATATTGTCATGCAACTTATACTACGCATGGTAATTGCTTAGCAACTAGCACAGTTGCTAGTCAATGTTAGATGTGTTAGCTGACAAATTCAGTTTGATTGTAAATGCTATTGTTTTACAGCAAAATGTTGATCAATTGTTTTATTTTGTTTATTTTCTTAGCCAATCTAATTATTAAAATAAGAATTATTTTTGTAATTAACAAATAATCCTATTTTTTTCTTATAATTTTATTACTTGTACTCGTATATGAATGTATTCTCATTTTAATAAAATAATTATAAGTTTATAAAAGTAAATCTCGATAGTCATTTTGTGATAACTTGGATGTATAATAATAATAATTTATTTTTGTTTAATACAAAATATATGATTATAGAAATTATCACAAATATGCAAATTATATATTAAAATATTCATATAATGCATAAAAATTATTGTTTAATAGAAACTTATACAGCTTATGTTCGAAAGATTTAATAGTGTTATTTTTTTATATTATTATCTAATTTATTGAATAGTAATAAATTTTATACTCATCATGAAATAGTACGTTTAAAATATAAAACAAAATTTTCATTTTGTTAAATTAAAAATATTAAACAACAAAGTATCTTAACAAAGACAACTTTATATTTTTTTTTTAATTTATTTTTATATTTAATAATGAAGGCTGATAATTTTTAAAAATATTTTACTTTTCGTATTATACTTATATTCATATTTACTCTGATTTTTTTTAAAGTAATTTGAAAAAAATTTATAAATTTACTTTGATTTTAAATCTAAGCATACTGTGCGAAATAAATTTATCAAAATTAAAAATGAATGCAAATACATATTTTCAAAATTACAATACAACTATTTTTTCGAAAGTAATGTATAAAATTATTTACTTTGTAGTTTGAAAAGAAAAATAATATAAACTTTTTAATTTAAATGCAAGATTTCAAAAGGTTTATATTGCTATTATTTGTTTTTATTAAATTTTTATTTCTATTATAAAAATAAAAATGCAATTTCAAAGTATAATAATTTTTATATTAAAAGCAAAAACTATATTTTTTCTCACTGTTAATATTGACTTTTATTTTATATAATCATAAACCTAATGAGTAAAATCTAATTCACATTTCTCAATTTATCTCGGATCTAATTTTGTTTCAATCGTAATGCTATTGGTTTTGAACTGCACTAGCTTGTGAAAATACAATAAAAATTTGTTAAAAATACATCAATGGTCAAAATTTTTGGCTGCACACCACGTCACTATGTCACATTTCAAACAAAATAATGAATGAAAAGTTTGAAATTCCAAATTAATATTTATATAGTTATAATTATAATTTTTTTTATAATTAAAATTACTTTGAAATATCCAATAAAAACAATTACTTTTTTTTTAAGCAAAAAGACTGTGTTCAATATGCAAAAATTAACATATTAATTGATGAAATAATTTGAATGTAATAAGTAATTAGAATCGACGCCCCTGGTGTGGTAAAATAGTGGTCCTGCCCGCGGGCCCGCAATTAATGCATGCAGACGCTACGTCGCGTACGGGTCTACGCAAATAAAACCACAAAAATAAGTTCATCGGAGCGAACTTATACATTGCACTATGCAACACTATAGAAAAAAGTGCCGTGCAGTGAATTTCGGGTCTTTGCACACCTCACCTTGAAACTTTATATCCAAACACTCCATTTTTTTTGCTCCGTCTTTTTTTTTTAATTCTAGTATTTTTTATCCTTTAGCAACGTTGTTTAATGGTTTTTGTTGCACCGTGTTTAAAATTTGTCATTTTCGTATATCGGTTAATCGGTACATGACATGTTTTTTTACGCTTGAGAAATTAACAAATTATTCTTGTGTAGTTTTAAAAAAAAATGCATACATATTTTTTTATTTGTATTGAAAAATTAAAATGTTTATTTCATTTTCAAATAGTTGTACCGAGAGTCTTAATTAAATTTGCATGCCAGGAGATCTCGCAAACTATATAAGAAATACCAAATCATATGTTTTATAATTTAATTAATGCAATTGTGATTTAATTAAAATAAATTTAAAAAAACAAAATCTAATACAAATATAGTGACGACAGATTACAGAGGCTTTTATAAGTCAACAACAATTTTTAGTAAATATGAAATGTGATTTAAACCAGTGGTCGCAAATTGGCGGCCCGCAATGCGATTTTAGTCTTATATAATTTCAGAATTTGTATTTGCGTATTATATCAGTTTTTTTGTAGCCATTTATAAAAAGCCTTTTGACGTCACAATATATTTAATAGTTATATTCCGCTAATATCCGGCGTAAATGCATGCATGCATTTATTATATGTATTGTTATTGTCTGTTTCTACGAAATACAATTTCATTACTTATTACTTTTTCTATTTGGGTTTTGTTTTATTGTATTTTTACGCAAAATACAAATAATAAACGTGTTTTTAAGTATATATATATATATATATATATATATATATATATATATATATATATATATATATTCGATTTTCGATTATACTTGGTTGCGAATTAATCTTAATATTAATTTCATATTAATACTATTAATTAACTAATTGAACTATCGGTTGCGTATCCCCTATAAACTTGCTTGACTAACGACCCGTACCATTAAAAATGCAAGTAAAATTTGTTAAGAAACTATATAATTAGCTTCTCGGGCATAAAGTTCCTATTTTCCACTTAAAAATTACGGGAAATGCTTATTAACTGATCTGTCAAACCCATTAATACAATAAATAATTAAAAATAACTAAACAGGCTCAAAAACAGAAAAACACTACGAATCAACAATATTTGTTAATGTTGAAAACTATAGTGTAAAAAATTTGGTAATTTTATATAAAAACAGATATTTACAGATATTTTAAGAAAAATTTTTACATTATACCTATAAATATAAAATAACGTATATTTTATGTAGATAATTATTTACTTTTTCGGTAGTAAAAAAAAAAACATATATAATTTATTATTTTACTTAAAATTATTTTTACATAAAATTTATGTAAACAATCGTTTTACTAAAATAATATGTAATTTTTTTACAATGGTTTTTATGTAAAATGGTAACTTTTTTACATTGTAGGTAACTGAATACAAAAGTATAAAAAACAATAGAAAATTTAATAGAAATTAATTTTATATGTAGTTATATAAAAAATGTTGATATACATATATAAATATTATTTACCTATTGGTATTATTATTTAATTTAAATTTATTTTTAATAAATATTCAAATATATTTTATTAATTATTTATCAAACAGCCGAAATCTAAAAATGTGCAAATAATGATCTTATGAGTAATCGTATAAAATTCCAATGATTAACAATGTGACGGTACAATTAGAAAATTCGCAAACTCTTGTTATAAGTCGTAATTATTTTTATATATAACATCATTGTATAAAGTTGCCATCTCCTGTGCCGACGCCGCCGCCGCGTCCCCCTCAAATGTTGATCGCGTGAGCCTCAGACGATTGCAATCTCTCTATTTTGGCGGTCTCGCAACTCACTTTTGACATTCAGAGGTCATCAGGCATGTGTTAGGACTTAACATTCTTGCAGATTCTTCTACTTATTTTGTTGTTGTTGTTTTAAAAAAAATTGAAATAACGATTTTTCATTACCGGAAATTATTGCAATTGTTTGGTGAACATAATGGTTGGTTTATGTTTTTGTTTCTGACCTTGAATTTATGTATTTGTCTAGTTACTTTTTTATTATTTACAATTATATTAGTTATAAGCCAGACATAACAGTAAATTTAAAATATTTTTTATATAAAACTTTATAAAATATTGAATACCTAAATAGTAAATTAAACATTAAAAATTTATGATATACCTATTTATACTTTGTTTTACAAAATTATATTTTAAACACAGTAATTTTCTTTGTTCTTAAATTTAGCTTATAAGAAATTATTTCGCAACCATGTCTAATATTATCAATTAAAATTCAAATTTGTATTGAATGACTTTGTATAAATTAGGTATTATTAATTTATTTAAATTTTCATAACTTGAAATCAAATATTGTTATAATAATAAATAACAAACTTTGTTGTAGCTGTTATTGTTAATTAATTATTTATCAAAAATAAAATTGTTAATTTACAATGAAAATTTTGTATAATTATAAATTTTATAAAAAGTAAACATTCAAAAAATTTGTTTTTGCAGAGATTCCAATAAAAATATTTTCAATTACGTATATTTTACAGTAGTATGATAAATGTATACAAGTATACATATTATGTATGTATATACAAATTATAAATTAATATAAATTGGTGTTCGTAATTTTATAAAATTTCAAAATAAAAATATAAAATAACCGAAATTATTCAAAGTTAATTTGTATAAAACATAATATAAATATGTATGATAATAATTAATGTTTCTAATACATAGTATATAAACAGAGAAACCAACACGTTACAAAGTTGTTCATAATAATAAAATGTTTGGAAACGATTATCGCACGATAATGCCAAGAATTTCCTGTGTAGTACGGAAGAACACGTGTGTTTTTTTTTCTGTTTACCAACGTTACAGATGACATTTCAGAAAATGAAAGCAAAAAGAAATATAATTCGCATTAATCAGGCGCCTCGCGCATAACAAAAGGCAATTTCTAATGTCGTACAACTAAAATATAGTTTAAAATCTGGATTTTATTTATTGAAAACATAGCCAAAATTCGAATATCACCCTCTTCACCGCGCCACTTCCCTTCGAAGACCAGTTTACAGGCAAAGGCACAAAAGTGCTGCATCTCTTGTCCGCGCGCACCCCCTGGGCCGGGTAGCATCGCCGAGATGAATTAAGCCGTGGCCCGCTATTGGCCGAAAACGAAGGAGCCGGCCTATGGCGTGTCAGTTTGGTTTGCGAAACACGGCGATCGCACACGCACCAGCTTGGACCACGAATTTCGGTGAGGACCGCTTCGCTTTGCCGCACAGTACAGTCGTTGGCTAGCCGGCGAACTGGCCGAATCTCGAACAGTGTGTTTGTGTTTGTGCTCTGCTTTCTCAACTAAACAACTTAACACTTAGTTCAGTGACGTTATACGACAAAATAATATTATATTTTTTGCAAAGTGCGCGCAACTGTGCTATATAAATATATTCAACGAAACAATAACTTGAACTTTGTTCGATTTCGGCAGCATTTTTTTCGTTTTTGTGATATCGCAGCGCGCGCGCTGTTTTCATATCGTACCGCGTGGGACTTGAAAACACTGCGAGAGTTAGCGCAATTCTCCTCTCTCGCGCTCGCTTTGTGCTCTGTGTATATCGTCGCGGCGCGGTGCGCTCTCCCTTTCATCTGTGAGTGTTGATATTCAGCCGCGAGTGAATCGAGTTTTGATGCATTCGCGCAAACGAACAAGTACGAACTTTTAGAATGACTTTTCGCTGTTGCCGTAGCGTACAAACACTTATAAACAAATATTTTACGGACACGTAAAATGGGATAAACAGTGAATTGTAATCGTTTTTTTCTTTTTGTTTGTTTTTTAGTTTTTCCGTTTTGAAAAAAATCTGACAGATCTGATCATACTGTTTACGTTTTCGGCGAGTGATGTTTCAAATGCAGCGTTGTATTTTTAATATATTAGTTTCGAATACAATGCCACCGGGACTAAGAACTATTGAAATGTTATGATATTAAAAGAGTGAATGTTGTAGTTTTTTGTTTTTGGACTAGTTTTTTATTTTTTGACGGACAATTTTATTTTAAAAACTTTGCGAATTAGTAAAGTTGCATTTGTTGTCGTTTAAGTGCACGAAATCAAATTGCAATGGCAAACAGCAACAGTGCCGTTACAGCTAGTCAAAAGCAGCAGCAACAGCAGCAACAACAACAACACCAGCAGGCACCGCACTTTCAACAACCGAACAGCCAGCACCACTGCAAAGAATGCGGCTTATACTTCGACTCGGGCAAATCGCTCGAGGTGCACCTGCAATATCACAAGGAGAATCTGTTGAACAAATGGGCAACGCAAGCATCGCAGAATTCAACCGGCGGCGCATCCGACGAAGCCAATAATAACAATACGAAAAGCAACAAACGTGAGTTTAATTCACATTCTAATACTATTGCTGCGGCCGCTGATTCGAGCGACGCAATGCATAAAACACCTAATTCAAGCAATAATAAAAGCCCAGATAGTTTCACAAGTCGCACAACACCCGAAACGTCTACATCGTTCGGGCATCCGCCAACACCACAGAGCTATAATAGCGCCCCATCACCCTATCAGGCGGCTGAAGGCTCGACATTTTCGCCGGGCTATCAGAATTATCCAGTTGTTAAAAGCGAACGCGCCTCGCCGCTTGCACACTACCCCGGCTATCCAACAAATCAACAACAGCAGCAGCAGCACATGTATACCACCGACGGAAATTATTTTAGTATGGAAGCTGCACACCAACACCATCAGCAGCAACAACAGCAGCAGCAGCAGCAATTGAGCTATCCACAAGATTATCCCGTTCACAAAATTCCATCACAATCATCGGCCGCATTCAGGTATCACCCTTACCATCACCCTTCCGCATATGAACGAAGTCCACAAGTATCGTCCTCTAGTCCCGCATACCCCTCCCAGAACCCGCAACCGACCCCTTCGCCTAGCCCGAAACAATGCGACAAGTGTGGTTGCGTGTGCGATTCGGCCGCACAACTAATTGACCATTTGAATCACGCTCACCCTCCGACACCTGCGCCACACCTTAACAACCCCTTTCAACAAAATCAACAACAGCAACACTTTCAATTTAATACAATGGACATAAAGACTGAAATCAAAAGCGAAGACGAACCGCAAACAAAAATTCTCGATCTAGATTCGCATAAAGTCCATCAAGTATTTCAGTCGCCGGAAGAAGAAGAATCAATAAAACGACATAATGGCGAACTGTCCACTTTAAACGGATCTAATCCACACTCCGTGTCCGCCATGTTGAATTCTTGGCCAAATGGATCACCGCAGCAGAAAATGTTCTCGCCAACAGGACAAGATCATCGAATGTTTATGTCTGGCTCTGAACAAAAATTATTTTCCAACGGCCAAGAGAACAAAATGTATCATTCGAATATATCTGAGAATAAAATGTTTCAGCAAGAGCAGAAGCTATTTCAGCCACACCAGATGCACTCGCCTGAGTTTGTCGCAAATGGTGTGACAACTACATCGCAAGATGGTACTCCACAGGGTATGGGCGTACCCTCAATGGGCGCACAAGCACAAATGGGTCCAGGGTACCGTCCGTTCGAACACATTCCGCCACAGCCCAATCCACCTGTGATATCTAGCACCCAGTTGCCAAACACGGTGCCCAGCAGTAACGCACCCGTTACACAATCATCCGGTAAGGGCACTAATTGGAAATCTAATGAAGCACGTCGACCGAAAACTTACAATTGTTCGGCGTGCAATAAATGGTTTTCAAGTTCATTTCATCTAAAACGGCATTACAACACGACACTACACAAAAATGCCGTCAAGTCGAGTGGTCATCCCGATCCAGCAACGTTACCAATCAGCGTTCACCATCATCCAGGTCGAGATTCGGCGGCAAGTCGCGGTGCCGACGCCAACAACCATTCACCGGATCCGTTGGACGATGGCCGTGCCGATGATGCGGCCAATGCAGCATTTGAACGCACCCAGATGCCGGGTATGCTTCAACAACCTCCTAGTGGTCCATACGATAGGCAAGCGACGGCGAGCCTCGGTGGTCCGCAGCCACCTAGTTTGCACAGTCCGCACGGCATGCCATCCGCCACCGGATTGTCCAATAGTTTAACAAATTTATCGAGCGGGAGTCCCCCAAACGGGGAAGCAGGTCCCTCGGCTACCAACCAAGATCATTCGAGGGGCCTGCTATCAATTTCAACGCCCAGTACTCCGCAGCAAATTACGCCGCTGTCGCCAATGGTGGCCAGTATGTCCACGGGTACGAGTCAGCTCTCGGCGCCGCCGGCTTTCAGTCTGCTAAACCAGGCGCCACCGCCGCATCAGCATCCGCATTAGATGGGTATGCAATCACCGGGGGACCATCCTGTACACCACCAGGTTTTTCAGAACATGGGCATGGCCATGGGCCAGCCGGCCTCCATCCCAGCGAGTTACCCAAACGAGTTGGCCCCCCACGTTATGCCAGCTACGGCTACCAGCAATCAGCTGCCGGTTTTAACCAGCCTAACTACTACTGGTGAACCGCTATACACAGCTGATCAGATCATTCAGCTGCAGCCGCAGCATCAGTTCCTAGGCCAGATATCGGTCGCCAACAAGCAGCAACCACTACCCAGTTTCGCCCAGTTTCAATCGCATCGTTACGGGCTGCTTTTGGCCACCGGCTATTCACCACAGGCTAACGTGGGGGGCATGGGTCCGGCAACGGAGCCCGCGCACCTTCAAACACTACAACCACTGCAACCACTTCAGACACATCAGATGAGCTACACCACATTCTCGCCCATCGGCTCACCATTCGCACCTACATCAGTACCAATGCATGCCGAATGCGAGCCGCGAGGTCTCATCTACTAGGACACCGACGGCGACTATGAGATCACGGTACTCAGTACCGCCAGCGAAGCAATATTGCCCGATGATGCTAGCCAACAATCGTTCACATATTCATCATCGGCATCGCCGTCACTACCATCATCTCCACAACAAATACACATCAACAACAATCACATTATTCACATCAGTCCACATCATCATCATCATCAACAGCACCAACAACAACAAATTCAGCAGCAGAAGAAACCAAAACCAGCAAAAGCGCCGCCGAAAAGCAAGCGCGCGGCATCGCCAATCCGCGACGAATTAAAGCGTAATTATGAAAACGGTAGTCCGCGGATTACATCTACAGGCAGTCCGTTGGCGGCGAAAACCGCACCGCCCGGCGTGCATAAATGCTTCGATTGCGACAAGATGTTCAACAAGGCCTGCTACTTAACACAGCACAATAAGACGTGCCACAGTGGTGAAATGCCGTTTAAATGTGGCCGATGCGGCAAGCGATTTCCGAACGAAGAAACGTATCAGGAGCATTTGAGCAAACACGCCGGCGACAAACCATACAAATGCGAACTGTGTCCGAAGCAATTCAACCACAAGACCGACTTACGAAGGCATATGTGCCTTCCTACCGGTCAGAAACCGTACGCCTGCGATCATTGTGGAAAAGGATTCATTCGCAAGGATCATATGTTGAAACACGCAGACACACATTCCCGGAAAACGCATGCGAGACAACAACACGCTGCTCTTGCTACCGCTGCTGTCAACTAATCACATACACACACACAGACACACATAAAACATTTATTTCATATACAGACAGATTAACACAAATAAGCACTAGGTATGTATATATTACAATATATTATACAAAATAAAATATGTTTTAGACAGACGCGCGACCTGACTAAAATAAAATATATACGTTGCTCAAAGATTATTAAATCCATGTTATATATATCAGTAACACAGGTTCATAATTATATATTAATAAAAATAAATAAATGATACAAAAACAAAACAGCCAGCTCGATTATCGTTTGTTAGTTAAAAACAATATTACAACAATTACAATAATATAATCTTATGTCCAGAACAATACTCATAAAACTGCAATACCTCAGAATCTCAGTTACAAATACGAAATATTTATATCAGAATTATTATTATTATTAAAATAAAAAAGATATATCAACACAAATGATGTACAAATTGTAGCTTCGCGCTAAAAAATATTAAATTATAAGTAAACTATTATTATATTAAATATCATAAATTAATAATATGTATAGAGAATAAATAGCAAAGTATTTGTTTTTATAGGTTAGAGACTATTGACATTTTTATAAAATGTATTTTTCTGGAAACAAACACTAAATTAATCTTTCATTAAAATACATTTTATAGCTGTCACCCTAATTGAAATTCAAAGTAATAAAACTACGCAATAATTGTAATAACGCAACAAAGTTTTTGATATTTGTTTTTTTAAGACACATTTCAGAAAAGAACAAAAATATATTTACAAAATTACACATATTACATTTAACACAAAAAAAATTACATAAGTTGTGAGATATTATTGATGTTTGTATATATAATACATAATAGTTATTACGTTTAAATTAAGTTTTCATGACGAATCTACCTCAGTTTTTCACTCAGATTGTGCCAATTTTTTTGTTATGTTATATTAATAATATTGTCATTTGAATCGTGTTTACCCTATAAACAAGTGAACGATTTTATTTAATTAAAACACGATAAAAGTATGTGCCAAAATTAAGTCGGGATCCGATTATTGCCGATTTTACACAATATAATAAAAATTATTGAACAAACACTGATTCCCCAGTTTTGTAAATTCGGCCCTAATCGCGTCCGAAGATCGGAAAAAATTCCATTGTTGTTGAAATAATATTTTACTGTGTCTTTTGAATCCTTTTTGCCAAATCTATTTGATGCGGTATAATTGTGCAATGATAAGAAATCTATTATTATGTATACTTGAATTGTTTTTGTTTATTAATCTAAAAAAAGACATTAACTAATTAGTTAATTAATTCCCTCCATGATGTATTACTTGCTCATCATCCTCTTTATTATATTATTTGAGTGATTCCTTTGTATTATATTTATTGTATTCATAATCGTTATTATCAAATTGTTGATTTTTGTGGAAAGGTTGTGTTAACTCTAGTTACCAAATATTAACTTTAAAATCTTTTTTTCGAGTTGATTTGAGTGTTGAGCATTGAAGTTCTTTGTTTTAATTATTTCTTTGTTTTTCTATTAATAGATGATGTGAATGTGACAAACTTTTGAATATGTTATAAAGTAATGTTGTATCACTCTCAATATTTACTTTGTAAATGTTCGTTCGTGAATTTGTAAAATGGCGCCATATCAAAAATAATAAATAAAATAAACAAAAAGAAAAACACACACAGAATGGGACAGTTAACGTATTACGTTAGACTTGTATTATTTGTTAAGACTGATTTCTTTGTAATTATTATTATTATTATTATTTGATATATTTGATGCAAAAACTGTACATTACAATATTGTGTTACAGCTATTAGTTTTTAAGTTTTTTTATATAAATTTTTATGTTAGTTATAGATCGATAATAAATAAATAAATGATTATTAATTATTAAATGTAATTACCTGTTTTATTTTATTTTTGTTGGAACTGTGTTTTTGTGATTTTGTGAAATTAAATTAGTTTAGTTCTGCAAAAATGAAAGTAAGAAAAAAAAAGGTAGGTTATATTACAAATATTTCTCCTATTTTGTTATTATTTCCAGTATTTGTAATTAATTTTGAGATATTAATAATTAATACTATTATATCGAAATTTTAAACGCAATTTTATTTTAAATAGTAATTTTTGATGAAAACATTTTGCAAATTAAAAACAATCTTTAATTGTATTTTAAAATTAAATTTAAAAAGTAAAAAAAAAAACATGTACATTTGAAAGTAACAAAAGTAAATAATTTTTAACAATATTAAACAAATAGTTTAACATGTTTTTATTTTATTATTATTCATATTGTTTTTTAATTTTAAAAGCAACTAGATTAGTTAAATTTATAATAAAATTATAAAACAAGAATTTTTATTGAAAATTATAAATTTTTGTTGAATCGTGAATTAATAAAATATTTTGTACCGATACCAAATAAACTTTAGCATTAACATTGTTATTTAATTTAATGATTAATAAATTATTAAAGAAATAGTTTTTGTTTATAATTTATCAAAATAATAGTCTATACTAAAATTTAAGATTTTGTGATTTTGTGTGAATAAATATTTGAATCATTTGTTAATATTTTTTAAAAAGAATATTTTTGTTACTTAAGTTACATTGGTTTCTTTTTTTTTTATATATATTTTTTATTTATTGCTTTTCAAAGATTACCTGGTAGAAATATTGACATATCAACAAATTCATAAAATAAATTTGTTATTGATACAAAAGAATTACGAGATATGCTCAACTAAAAGTATTGTTTAATTTATATATTTTAAAAATAATTTATATTACTAATTTCAGAAAGAAATTATACTTTAGGAAGCATACATTTTATGCACAGATCGCTGAAATAAAGACATATTATGATATTATTGAAAACAAAAGAAATTCTTGTAAAGAAATGTTGGAACAATTTTTTGTGTATACAACGATTTTTTTTTAAAATATTACAATTTTAAATTTGATAATAAAACTATTTTATGTGCCATTCTCTCTATTAAATTTTTAAATTAACATATTAAAAAAATCTTTTAAAACTCATTATATTAACATAAAATTTGGCTTCTTTTAATTAAAAATTTATATATTATTTTGTTACTTAGTAACTCGTATCTATGTTCTGTTTATTTATTGTATATGTCATTCGTATATTTTTTCTTGATGACGATGTACGTAGAGTATGTCGAAAACTCAATTTTTAAACAGAACTTAATCCTAAACTTTTTTCATTTTTTTAAATTAAGTTTTTAAACATTTAAAGTTTTACTTTTTAAAACAATTGTGTAAGTAATTTTTTTTGGCATTTTCTACTGTAATTTTTGCTCTATTTTAGTGTGTCCTAAATTAAACGAATATTTTTACAATTATAATAAAGCTAAATACAATATAAAATGATTGTATGTTATAATCAGTAGCGCAGCCAGGATTTTGTCTTGGGGGGGGCCCAAAAATTTTATCTTGGAGAAGCAAAAAAAAAGCAAATACTAATCAGATTTGCACTTTATCTTACATGAATCGAATAATTAATAGTTTAAAATAATGAATGTTTGCTCAATATTTTGGGGTAAATAATTGTAGCATCAAAAGTGACTGCTGAATATATGACTAAACGAATAAAAATTGTGCTAATTCTGCTAGCCTTGGGGGGGGCCGAGGCCCGTCGGCCCCCCCCTTGGTTGCGCCACTGGTTATAATGATTGTATTGTTATAATTTATTTATACAAAAGCTATAAACAATTAACTACTAATCTTATGATGATATTAAAAATGGAAATTGAATAACATATACAAATTTAATCTTCGTCAAAATAATAAACACATGTTAAATTGCGCGATTATTTTTTAATGCAATTTTTACAAAATAGTATATTTTATATTACAATACAAGGTTGGTAAGTATGTACTAACTAAATTCCGAAATTCTGTTAATAGCACTAAACAATGTATCGTAATGTAATAATATTTGTATTTAATTTATTTTAGCAAATTTTAAAGTTAAAATATTCGTTAAACTTAGTTCCTATGAAAATTACATTTTTCACAATTAAATAAACAACATACATTTATTAACATAACGAAAGAAAATTTGGGTAATATTTTTTGAAAAAATGTTTCCGAAGTCAAAGAGGCATAGGAGATAGATTGTAATTCACTAATACCTGTAAAATTTAAGTGTAGATACTGAAAAACATAGACCCTATTCTCACCTCACTTTTAAAAGTAATTTTTATCAAAATTACTTTTAATGTAATAATTACTTATTAAGCAATTTTAATTAGTTTATTTAAATTTTATAATATTGTATATAAAAAAAATATATCAAAAATATAAATACCATTCAAATTTGGTAAAAGGTAGAAATAAAAATTTGTTTTAAAGCAAAAAATAAAATTACTTTTTCATAAACAATACGAAATACGGGCCATAGTGTTTTTATACTTACCGCGACTATTATAGGTTATAACTTATAATAGCACTATGATTTTGTCAATTGCTATGAAATTTACACGATTTTTCATCAATGACTGCAACGTATAACAACACGATAAAACACCGAAATAAAAATCAATTTTCATTTTACTCGATTCAATCTCATTTAAAAATATAATTCGGGCCCACGGTACTCCCTACCGCGAACATCATCGTTATCAGTGCGATAATTAAACCCCTTGATATCAGAAATTGGTCGGAGCGGGGGTGGCAGACAGCGCAGCAAGTAACCTTTTTCTCTCTTTTGCGCCTTCAGAGTCCTTCAGCGTGTTGATCAGTTCCTGATTTATCGGCCGGAAGTCGCTGTAATGAGTTACGAACAGGTGGTCTTCGTGTATAAACTCGGATCTCACTCTCTGGATGGGGGAGAACCTTTGAACGAATCAGAGATCTGAATTTATTCTTCAACACAGTGTACTTGTGTGTGTGTGTGTATGTATGTGAGTGAGGTGACCTTCACTTGATTGGTTCTATAGGTAGAAAAGGGTGGCTTGGATATTCTATTTTATAGTTTGTTTTTTTTTTGTTCTGATAGTTTGATAGTTTATTTTAGAGTTAATATAATATATAATAGGTTTGTGTTATGGTGAGATGTGTCTGGACTAGCGATATGTATCAAATAGTTTATTATAGATTATTGAGATTAATATTTTTTATAGTCATTCATGTAATGAGAAAACTTATTATCTTTTTCTACGAATAATTGATTGGGAATTTTAATGGACGCAGTTAAAAAATTTTTTTGTTTTGTTTTATTAGAAAATTTACTTGCATTGTCGAAAGGGTAAAGTGTGTTTAGAGAATATAAAATCATATATTAAAGTCTAAATTTATGAGTTTATGTTATCCGGACATACTACACCAAGCAGAAAGCAGTCTTATGGCGTTTAGGGTGCATATACATTTTCTCAAGCTTTTTTTGTGCAATATTGAAATACTGTTTATCGATAAAAATAAAATAATTATTTTAATTTAAATTAGATGATTAAATTTTTAAAAATTTGGAGTGGTACGATTGAGAGTGTTTTGCGTGAGCGAAAGTTTCCCAGTAGTAGAAATAAAAGAGTATGTATGAGAGGAATTATGAATGTGGATGAAGTGAAAGTTGCTTGTTTGAATAGGAATGTTTGGAGGCGACTGATTTTGGGATGATGAAAAGAGTTTGTGCCACACCCTTTTAGGTACATGCCGTGATTATGTATGTATGTATGTATTAAATGAGATATTTTCATTTACTGTAATATTAGTTTTTTTTATCTACATACAAATTAGTTGAAATAAAATTGTTATTTCAAACAAAGATTAGATAAATAATTCAAAATTTTGGATAAATTAATGAATATGAATATGTGTGTATAAATATACAAGAAACTATAAAAAAAATATGTAATTACATTAAATCAATTAATCAAGAAAATTATCTTAACTAAAGTGTTTGTTTGTTATAAACTTTTTGTAAGTTTTGAAACTTTTTGTAGAAATTAATTATTTCGTAGTTTTTCAGCAATGTGCTATTTTTAAATTCAAGTATACGTTTTGAACCCAAAAGTGTGAGGCCCAAACTCTTTCCACTATATCGAAAATATCTAAACAAATAACTTTTGCTTCATCCACATTCATGATACCTGTAATACATGCTCTTCTATTTCTACTACTTGAAAATATTCGCTCACGTAAAACACTCTTAATCATATCACTCCATCTATACATCGGACGTCCACACAAATTTATACTTTTAAAATCATTCACATATATTCTTTTAACCAAACATTTATTAGACAAGATGACTTAACCATCTTTACTGACTAACACCAACTTTTGCAACAACTTTTTTTTCAATTTTACACTCATCATACACTAATCTATTTCGCATCCTTCTAGTTACATCACATATGCCACGTAAAAATCTCATTTCCACAACAGTCAATTTCCTTTCATGCTTTTGCAGCCAAACCCAACACTCACTACCATACACCATATATAAACATTATTGATAATTTATATAATATTATTTAATAATTATAACTTTTTAATAATCGTCAAAAGTTATAAATAGAAATTTTCAAAATTAAATTTGTGTAGGAAAATTTGTGTAGGAAAAATAATTACGTTTCTAATTAAAAATGTTATTAATAATATCTTAAATAATAATTATTAAACTCTTTGGTATATAAAAAAAATATATCAAAGGACATATTATCTATCAATATAACAATTTGGGCCAATTTTTAAGTTATGCATAACGAATTTGGAAAGCAAACAGCAGGAGAAAAAAAAAACGCAAACGATGAACCCGCACCTTCATTCTGCGCACCCCCATCATCCCCTATGTAACACACCCGCCCCGTTCAACTCATCCCTCTCTGTTCAGTCAGTAAGATTCCAAATATCTCTGGAAAACTTGCTAAACGCTGTAAACATCTGTTCACGTCTCACGATTAAAAAACCGTAACTTCTCGTCGGTGTTACGGCTGATGCGACCGTCAGTCCCGGAACGACGCACGTAAACGATGCGTTGAAAATATATTGTGGTAGCAGCACCCGTTTCCATTTGGGATATCTGATTCTTTTACTCTCTCGCTTATATTTCGGGGCTGTATGTAAGAGAAAGAGAAAGAAGTCTATTTGGAAGTGAGTGCATGCAAGTTCATTTTATGTTTGTTTTATTTTAAATGTAGTTTATTAAATAAACTGCACACCTTTTATTTTAGTTTTTTTTTTTTGGGTTATGTTTAGATTGTTATTGTATATTAATAGAAATGAATATAGGACTTTCTCTTGTGTTTTTATATTTGCTAATATTTTTTGGTAACACTTACGGAGTATAAAATATTTAATAAAATCAGATGTGGGCCTCAGCTTCAAAATAGATTAAACTTTGTCAAAAAATTCCAAAAAATATGAGAAATATGGGAAAAATAGTAAACCCAAACATACCCTAACCGCCACTTGTTACTATTTTTCTCATATATTTTGGTAAAGTTTTATCCATTTTAGAGCTAAGGGCTATTAATCTATTATCGACAGTTTCATTCAGATGTGTTATGTTTTTTGCCAACTTTTCGAGAAAAAAATACTAAAATTTAAAAAATTTAATTTTGGCTTTATCCAGTTAAATTAAACACATTAATTATTATACAATGTTGCCAATTTTCCGGAAAAAACTATTTAAAATTTATTTTAAGCATATACTGTTTGTATACGATTTAAAACAAATTTTCAAGATAGATTCTTTTTTATGCAAAATAATTTCAAATTTTAATATTTGGACAATGCTGCCAACTTTTGGTGAATAAATATAAAATTTTATTTCTATTTCTTAGTATTTATATGATAATGTCAAAGTGATTTATATATGGTTTTACCGTATACTTCTAATCTTGTTTAAAATTAATTATTATTTAGTATTTTAGTAAAACATAATGGCTGATATTACAAGCTCGATTCTTGGATGTTTTAATTCATTTGTTTAAACCAGTTTTTATGACAGTTATATTGTCTTAAGGGGGTAGTACACTTTGAACGTCCAAAAAGTAAGGCATTTTCGTTAATTTTTTTAAGCAATAAAACACTAAGGGAGGGCAAATATGTTATAACCCATTTATTACTCATCCTTCGAACTACAATTTGTATTTTTTTTGAACTCGATCGGCGCCCCCCCCGTGGCCGGTGCACCAGGTCGCGCAGACGTCCTCGCGCGGAAATCGGAAAACGGTGTGGGAAAATACTCCTTCCCATGTGATCCTGGTACATAAATCGAACTAAATCCTAATTAGTAATGAAATTTGGGTTAGAAATACGTATTCCGATTTTTTTTAAATTGATTTTTTCAAAAGTTGTGGCCTTAGGAAAAAAAATCCATTTTTTCACCCTAAAAATGCTTACAAAATCGTGGATTAAAAATCCATTTTTGACAAAATCAAAAATGTGGATACGTATTTCTAAGCAGAATTTAATTCTGAACAAGAAAACCTAGGCGATATCCAAATTTGATGATAACTGGTTAGAGTTATTTCCCACACCAGTTTGAAAAACCTCGTTTCGAGATAAACGGCGTTCATTTTTCTCGTGGAAAAGTATTTACCTTCAATCGGCTATGCCGGCTCCATACATTTTTTAGGAAATCGTTTCGTAAAGCGGTAAGGAATATTCTGGCGGACTTGGAGTCTTTTCTAAATTAAAGTATACATCCCAAGGAACATTTTAAGCAAAAAAAAAAAAATTGCATTTTTTTGAAAAGTCAAAGTGTACTCCCCCCTTAAAATCGGTATTAGTTAAAATCAGTTTTAAAATAGAGCTTGTAATACGGGCCAATGTGATTTATAATATATATAGGTACCAACAAATTTGTACTATTGTGGAAAGTATACAGTTGGATGAAATAAATTCATTTGAATATGAATAAGAGAATTTGAATCTTGTACTTAGATAAAAAAATAGTCGAGTTTCTGTGTATAGTTTTGCAAATTTACTTAAAATAATTTAGAAATTTTATAACATACTAGTAGCTATTTGGAAAAAATACTGATTATTTTTTTAAAAAAAATACCACTTTGTAAAAATGCGTTGAAATATCTTGTAAAAATATTAGTACTACGTAAAAAATACTATAACTTTAGAAAATATATAAAAAAAATTAATACTGTGAAAGTCTAAAAATTATTTAAAATAATGACAATATATAATAACATTGTGTAGAATATCGATAATTCTGAATAAAATATTGTAACAATAAAAATTAAGACAGTATTTTTTTAAAATTCTATTTATTAATGCTTGTTTTATTCAATATTTTCAATTACTTTTTACGTATATAAACGTATTATTTTTCTAAAAAAATATTATCAACAGAAAAAAGTTAGAATTCTCACAAGATTGAACCAAAACGGATAAACTAAAAAAAAGAAATGCAACATAATGATGAAAAATTCGTTGGCATTCTCACTGGAATATTTGAAATCTATCAGCTGACACACAAGCGTACAAAATACTACATTAAAGGTAAAAGTGAACATAAAAATCCTTTTTTAACCGATTTTTCTTCGTTTTTAATCGAAAACGAGGACACCGTATACACTTTGTCCCGGAAACCGCTCGATTGGGGTAAAGATGAGAAGGGTATATATACAGACACAAGGGGTTGATGCATCTCTCCGACTCGTGGGAACCACACTGGAGCACATATTTATTCCCTTTTTTCCGCATCCCTCACACTTGTTGTTCCGGCATTATCCAACACAACAACCCCTTGGTTCCTGTTGCAGCAGCTAGCAGTTGTTTTGTTACTTCATGGCTCACTTGATCTATCTCGGAGATTCGTTTGTTTTTTATTTTCTGCAATAGCTGTTTCGAAGATAACTTGATTTATTATGAGATTCTTTTTTTAGAAGCACTATTGTTATACATGGAAGCTTATTATAGACAGTTTTTTTTTTTCGTTTTCTAATGCGTACGATATTGTTTTGAGTTTTCTATTTGTAATTTTGAAATTGTCATCACTTCTTACAACGATGATAGTTTTTTTTGTTGTAATCTAATATTATGTAGCTATAGTATGTCTATTTCAAAATCTACTTTTACATTTTTTTTTTGTAGAAATATTTTTGTTTAATTTATTTTAAAATGAAATTTTTACATTTAATGTTTGTCATGTGAAAAGAAAGACTAAGAAATATTATTTAAGTAACGTATTGTTGATCTATAACTACATTATCTATATATTAATTATAATGTTATTAAATTCCCTATCAGGTTCGTTATTGTTTTTAACAATGACGCGTTTCGACTTTGCAGTCATCTTCAGATTATTCTGATCTTGGTCCGTGTTGTGAACCACAACACGGACCAAGATCAGAATAATCTGAAGATGACTGCAAAGTCGAAACGCGTCATTGTTAAAAACAATAACGAACCTGATAGGGAATTTAATAACATTATAATTAATCATAACGCAGGTTCAGGACCAAAGAACAAAAGTTTATCTTTTGACATTAATATTATCTATATATCATTAGCTTATTAGATTATTAGCATATTTTTTATCAATGAAATAAATTAATATACAAATATTTTATTTAATTTTATTTTGAAAACTTTTCTTTTTAAGAGGGACACTCACTTACTGGCAGCATCCACTACCACATTATCAAGTAGCAGATTATCAAGTAAAAAAAGGTTTTGTCTTTTTTTTTAAATAGTTTAAAAAATATATTTATATAAATTTTGGTATCATTGAAAATATAAAAGATTAACATATGTTTCAGAATTCTACAAAAAAATTACAAACACAATATTAAGAAAAAATAAAATGACAAAAGAAAGAGAAGAAATACGGATTAATTTTTCGTAAATAAAATAACCTATAATTTATCAATATATCATAACATTTATGTTAAATTAAAATTAGAAAACAAAACTATGTTTAATAATTTTTGCTAAAAGTCTTTTAAACGCAATTTTTGTTTTTTTATTAACTGCATTTTTAAAAAGACAGCTGATTACTTTCAGCAAATTTCTATGGGACTTTCTGTAATTTAATTAGCAAATATACACAAAAATTAAATCGACTTGTATAACAACAATTCATCATTATGAACTTCAATAGTCTACCAATTAAATTTTTCCGTTAAACTATTACAATCGTAATTCATCTTTGGTCTCCCCTCCCCTAATCTTCTTCTAATCGTTAAGTACATAAAATTCCTGTCCACATTTCCTATATAGAATTGTTCCTCGTACATAAACAATCGAGGAACTTTACTGGCTGGTACAATACATATAGACAATCGTTCCTCCCAAATATTCCACTCGATGGATCACATCATCCGTGGACATTAAATCATCGTTCGATGCATTATTATTTGAGATCCGAATGTACACATCCCGTAGTACGAACACGGTACACGGAATCGAGTATTGTCAACACATCTTGTGTACCGTGTGTATGTGTATGTGTGTGTAGTAGTGCCATCATTATTGGTCTACTGAGCTTCCAGGTGTGAGACATCACTAAACCATCTTCAGCGGGTACAGTCGTTCAACTGTATTTTCAATATTATTTATCTTTCCTTTGGACTATTATTGTGTATGGTTTCGATACATTTTTCTCATCGTATGAAAAATATTTTAAATTATACAATTTTGAGTAAAATAAATATAAATATTTTTATTCTTAAAATAAAAAAAGCTTCAGGTTGAAGTTTTGTTTATCTTATATTTCTACTTGTTTAAATAAACGATAATTTATTTTTGGTAATATGTACCGAAAATATTTCCGTAACTTATCCCAAATAATTAAAATAAACTGCATATTTGAATTGAGTGTAACAGAACGTTTCGTTTAATACCAAATGCATGATGTAAGAATAGTTTTAGGTTATAAAATATTATTCTGTAGCAAAGCATTAAATATTGGCAAACTTTTATTTTTCTAAATATTTGTATGTTTCATATATGATTTTTATTTGTTATACATTAATATCAATACTCGGTAAATTTTTATAATTTTTAAATTTAGTTTAATTTTCTATTTTTGCAATGAATAATAAATAACTGTCCTTATATAATGTATTTGGTATCAAAAGCAATATTCTATTAACTTGATTCAAATATTTAATTATGTGGTAATTTGCAGTAACGTCATGGTAATATTTATCAACTTGTAAATTATTGATAATAATTTAAAAATCACTACCGTTTAATAGATATCACTACGAGAAAATAATTTTCATTTGCACATCGAAAACTCATCAGGTCCACATTATACCTGTATATTAGTGAATCCCTGGGAACTGCACACATACTATTTCCCTTTGCCCTTCGTCCTTCATACATTACCATCCATCCACCGTCGTGCTTATTCTTTTTCTTCATCGCTAGCAGCATCTCTCGTCATCATCGCATTTTACTTCCTATACTATAATACATGTGTGCCTGTGTGTGTATAACTCGGACTGAATAGATCGGAGCAACAAATATTATACTGAAGGATCATTGCTATAAAGACATCCAGCCACCTGGTGTATGAAATCATTTTAAATGTTCTGCTTGTTATGTGTTGGATGAAAGATATTGTTAATGATCAGATTTTTAATATAAATATTTTTATTATTTTTGTATCAAATCTGATAGAGTTTAGTTTTTCAAAGATTAATATGATACTGAAGAAGTAGTTTATGATAATATCGTGAGAAAAGTTTATCAAATTTTATTTGTAGAACAAGTCTAGCGATAGTTTTTAATGTATGTGTTATTTTTTTTTAATAATTTAAATAATAATAACAAGATTATTTAAATGAATTTAAATTCTAGATCAAATCAAATAATAATGTGATATCTACTATTAACATAAATAAACTATTATCATTATCTGTGTTATTAAATGAGCACTTCTTAACTATTTAAAGGATCCAATTTCTCTCAAAAGAACAAAGCTCGGTTTTCTTGATATTAAATAAATATGAAAATTGTTTATTTTATAGAATAAAATATAGGATAAGTGTTATTGGTAATATAAGAGCAGTTGTATAAACAGGAATAAAAATTTCAAACTAAAAAGTTATTATTTGTAAGTCCCACAATTTTTCTAAACATCTTCAAAAATACAAGCAGGATTACATTTAAACATAGACTAAAGCACGTATACAACCATAAGCAATTTATTCCGTTTTTCCGGTGTAGCCGAGGTGGGCCATCGGTAGGGGGTCTCTTAATCTGGGTGTCCGACTTGGGCATTTTAATCCCTTACGTTGTAGATGTCCTCCTCCTCCTCGGCCTTGGAGTTAGAGATTAGTATTCTTTTAATAACCGAAGCGTGAACATCAATTATTTAACTTTTACTAATAATGGAAGTAAATCGCATATTCAGTGAGAAGGGCCGTGAATTGCTAGTTATTAACAATTTTAAGTTTTGTGTATCTACAACAACAAGCGATGGAATACGATGGCGGTGTACAAATAAAAAAAATCGATGTACTGCTAAAGTATATACAACTCGCGAGTTTAAAATAATAAATTGTAACCTACTTCATAATCACGAAGAAGAATTAAACATTGAAAGGCAGGCGCTAAATAATAGTGTCAAAAGGAAAGCAGTCACCGACCTTAATGAAAAACCGTCCAAACTAATTCATTTGGAGCTTCAAAAAAACTTTAGTGATAAGCTAACTTGGAATAATATTGACCGTGTGCGGAAAAATATGGGGGCGTGTAGACGCAATGTTGTTCCAAAGTTACCAAAGTCGCAAGATAAAATATTTGATTCTTTGTCGACTCTTAACCTAACAACAAATAAAAATGAAGAATTTCTAATAAAATATATATTTCATAAATTTAAAGTTTTTATTAAGATCGCGTATGATAATTTAAATGTAAAAATAAAACCAGGTACAGGTAAAAAAATGCCCAAGTCGGACACCTTTACCTACCCTTACGATTGCAAGGGATTATCTCAGGTACAATGCCCATCTCGGCTGCAGCCCGTTTTTCAGCTCGATAAAATAACACACAAAAGTACTTCTAATCCGCAACTCTTTCATAATATAAAAACGGGCAGAAAAGAAATAACGAACGCATGAGTAACGGGCAAAAGGCTTATTTATGATTGACAAACGTATTTTTTTTGGCTAATCTTTATGTGTGCGCTTAACAGTCACACGTCATAGAAATGGTCCGAAGTTGCGGTGACAGTTGACACCTGATCAAAGACGATGAGAGCGATAATGTATGCATGAACATGAGTACCACTTCCGATTTTGCATCTGCAAGAGGAAGTCTTATATGAGGATATTGGCAAGCTCACTTAAATAGTTTTGAAAAGTATATACCGGCTGGAATTTTAAATGCCGAATATAAGAATTTAACATTATCTTTATTATTCTTGTATGTTTGTTTGTAAGTTTTATCTTTAAAACGGCTATAATAATTTACATGAAATGTAGTGAATCTAGGTTTTTGGGTATAAGGAAGAGATTCTGGTCGATTTTGGAAAAACAAATAATAATACTACATTAATTAGTCTTACGTTGGTATATACACCAGAAAAAGAAATATTACAGTAATCTTATAAATATATAGCAATAATTTTAGTTTGATTTTAAATTTATTTGAGGCTAGTATTTCTAATTATGTTTATTATTAAGATAAGTAGAAAATTATTTGTGATTGGTTAAAAATGTATCCTCAGAATAAATAGCAATATTTTATTAGCTAATTTTAAAATTATTGCAAGGATAACTTTATTCCAAAATTATATTTGGCTTTAAAAATTTTGAATTTTTAACATAATTTAGAAGATTGTTATACATATTTAAACCCTTATTAAATACAGACAATGATGTTTTTGCCATATTGATTCAGATAATATACAATAAAAAAAACTTATTTTTTGATGTAATGACATTTTTGAATCCATTCCATGAAAACATTGTTAAACTTATTGTAGTATTCTGAATCATTTTATAAGCTTACAGTTCCATAGAATATTTTGTTTGTTTTTAATAAATAGAAAATTTTATATATTAAAAAAAGAAGAGTACTATAGAGCTTATAGAATGATACAAAATACTAACATTATATTCTTGACAACATGATAAAAATAGAACGTCAAGTCATAATTTTTAGTGTATGTTTAAATTTAAAAATAATAATTAATAACAAAAACAGACTTATTTAAATGGGTTTAACTTTGAAATCAAATCAAACGAATGATTTGAAAAATAAAAAATAAAATTTGCATGTATTAAATATTATTTCTACATACTATATTATATCAGCAATTCTCAACTATTTAAATAAGCTACACTGTAAAAAATTGATGTAAATTCACATATTCTATAATTGTATTTTTAGAGAAAAATGTAATATTACATTAATTATCACAGTAATAATTACAGAATAGTTACTGTTAATAGTTATGTAAAATTACATAAATATATATTACATTTGTAGTGTAGTTCATTTCGAACAAGTGAAACTTGGGGGTCTTCTCTGTATGTTATATATAAAACAGATATGTTTCTTTAAATATTTTTGTTGAAAATTGCATAAATAATGAATTTTTGAAGATATGTATGCTTGTTGTTAAGCATACTTGTATGCAAATGTAAAATAATTTAAAACAAGATGCTAGTCAAATAGAAAAAGGAAATTTATTATTTCATCAGCAAAAACAACAATAAGATATGTATGAAAATATAACATGATTTTTTCACTATATATCTTGGAGCACAGCAGCATACATACGTACACATCACATTCAGAGTCAGAAGAAGAAAGTAAGTCCCAGCTTCTAAGCATATATAGCACGAAAGTAAACGTGTTGACACAGCAAGCAGCAGTGGTCTATTTGTACGTTAAAGAAGCAGAGAAAAGAAGACGAAGAAGAGAAGTAAGCAGACGCCGTCGACACGACGCGACGTCGAAAAAGCATCTAAACCGAAAAATAGAAAGGAAGAAATACTAGGAGCCAGAAGGGAGGAGAGACATACACACATTTCACATCTGCCCTTCAGTTCTTCAGCAAACGTGACTTGCAATATCGGCGCACCGCCCGTTCGTTGGGTGACTTGATGACGTGTACGTCGTGCGAAGTGCGCGGGGGTGGACGGCGAGGTATGTAGAAGAGAGAGAGGAAGAGACAGGTGGGAACACTGCACTCGTGGAACTGTCAAAGGGTAAGCAAACACTTTCATAGTTAAACAGCACCTTAGTTTGCTAGTTCGTGGACAGAATGTTGTGTTGCCACCATACCACACACCACCGACTACCATCGAATGCCGCAACTCGGCACTTCCATTACTGCTTGTTCCTAATAGTTCAACTATTTATCACGCAAACCAGAAATGCAAGCGAACTTTTTGAAACTAAACTAATATTTGTACGATGCAATCGTTTCAATTTTACAACATACGTTACAGATTTTAAAAACAAGAGAAAAAAAATCTTAAATAATTTTTCTAATGTTTAAGTTGCTTCATCTAAAAAATATATGACTTTTAACTTTCTAGTCATATGTTAAATAAATCATCTAATACAATAGTAGATGATTATATTTGGTATGTATATTAGTAGATGCTGCAGTTTTTTATTATTTAATTTCAACAAACTTCTATACAGATGAAATAAATAAATAATATTATTAGCGATATCATCTAATTAAATAGACAAACCATTTAAATTTAGTCATATAGTTCGAATTAAATGAAATAATTATTTTATTTTGATCTTCGCAGAATTGTAATGTTACAAACACTTACTATTTTTAGCTTCAAAAGAAATCACATACAGAGACATCATATTATCAAAGTATTAATTAATATTACATAGTATAAAATATTTGACATTTTTGATGTTAAATTTGAAAAACATGAAAAATAGTGTAAAAATTATACTGGGTCGGGCTACCGAAAGAATACTAAATTAAATTAATTCCAACATTTTTTGACACAATTGTAAAATGTAATTTGTACACAAAATTAGTTTGATTTCTTTACACGAAATCAAAGAATACAGTGTTATTCCAACAGATTTTTGTCACTGTGTACAACATAAAAACATAATTATATTTTATACCTTATTTTATCTGTAATACATCAATCGTACAAATCACAATAAAACCAAACCGTGTCTATAATCAAATCAGAGTATAAAAACCCGAGGAGTGATTTATCAGAGGGTGCAAAACCGGAACGGGGCGGTCGAACCTTGTTTCCGGCAATTAGACAGCCGAGCGTGAATGTGCTAGGGGTGCAAACACTTGCTTCCTGCAAAGCACCACCACGCATCGAGCACAATCACGGTGCCTAGTGCATTGAGGGGGGGGGGTTGGAGTCCGTGGCACCCAGGGTATTGAGTTACCTTTAACCGCCTATCGTGAAGCTGGTGCACCGAAGGAAGCCGGCAGTCCAAGGTCGTACAATGTTGGCCAACTGTCGCTCGCGAGATCATCACGTCCTATCAAATTACATATACGTACAGCCCTTTATTGTGAAACGAACAAGGTCACTCAAATATGTGTTCTAGATTTCTGGGCGGAGATAAAAAAACGTTTTTTTTTTGTGGTAGATATATTAAAAGACAAAAAAAATAATAATGTAAAATATTTAAGACTTAAGAGTATGACGCTACGAGGGGATTTTTGATACGTAGTAGGGATATAATTTTATGGTAGAAGGACTTTATTTGTGCTGTTGTGGGATTAAATAGTACAATGAGTTATTTTTAATGACTTTTTATTTTAAGAATAATAAGGAGTAAAAAGGAATACATATATGGTATAAATAGTGTGCGTAGAAAAAGGCTTATTGATCGTCGTCGGAGACGATGTGCAGAACGTCGGCTGAGTCCTGGCTTTGAGTTGGTTCGTCGTTTGGAGACGAGGTGTAGAACGTCTGGTGGTTCTAGCTTTAGAGTAGTTCGCCGTTGGAGACGAGGTGCAGAACGTCTGGTTGTTCTGGCTTTGGAATGGAATGTCGTTGGAGACGTTGAGTAATCCGGTTTGTGTTGTGCTGTAACATCCGGAAGGTGATGGGAAAGAGCCGCAACTAAGTGCAATGCTAAGGTAAGAGCCGCAACTGGTGCAATGCTAGGGAAAGAGCCGCAACTGAGTGCAATGCTAAGGTAAGAGCCGCAACTGAGTGCAATGCTAAGGGTGGTTTGATCAGAGGAGAACTGATGCTCTTTGCTTGAATTCTTCTAGTTTTATATGATTTTCTCATAGATGAGAGGGCTGGTGGTGTACAAGCGGCAATATATGGGCTAGGGGTTAGAGCGGTGCGGTAACTGACGCTGAGCGCACATCTGAATATCTTATCTAACCACTTGAGTTTTGTTTAGATGACTGGGGGTTGCACGTGGTGAGATGCTGGCGCGACAAGACGCTGGTGCGGTAAGACGCTAGCGTGACACGAACACATATGAGTTTTTTTTTATGCACACTAAACTAAAACTAAATTGAAACTAAATGTATTTTAACTTATTATAAAATATGGCATTTAAATTTAATTAATATATTTAATTAACGTTTTAAATTAATTAATATATTGAATATACTATCAATTCGCCCCCTTCTTTTGTCCATATTTTATAGGTAAGTTAAAATATATAAGTATTATTCTAAAACTAAAATGTCTCTAACTTAATGTCTCTTACTTAATGTCTCTAACTTAATGTCTTTAATTTTACGAATTTAATCACTTGCTTTAGCACTGGACACTGAACACTGTGCACTAATTGGGGGAGGGTCGACGAGTTGAGAATGGGGGATAGATGTTTTCTCTGGATCTTTCTTCGGAGTTGATTCCTTGTCTGGAAATCTGGGCAGTGCTCGTGGTTCTGTGATGTCCAATGAAGATGCGAAGCATTCTGAAGTAGGCGTTGCTCTCCAGTTCGTGGTTGGTGTTGAGATTCGTTTAGTCTTTGAATCTGAACGGAAATTTTTAAATGATGATTTTTGTTTGACGAGTTTGATTTGCGATGTGGGATTTGGCGTAGTATTAGTAAATTTATTCAAACTCGTAATGGATGGTGGATGAAGAGATTCATCTTTTTGTCCTTGTAGTGTCGGTGTTTCGTGGTTGTAGCTGGTGCTTTTATTTTTCCATGGAATGGTAGTTCTTCGTTGTAATCCGAAATGCAAGGATTTGTTGCGGTAGTCTAATATCGCATTTTGTGTCTTGAAGAATGCATTTCCAAGCATAACGGATTCGTCTAGTCCGTCAACAACATCGAACTGGTCATTGATTATTTGATTGTTTAGTTTGAAATCGATTACTGCTTTTCCCAAAATTGGCATTTGTGCGCCAGTAAATGACATTTGAGAAAATGAAGGTTTCGGAATGAGTTTGGATGTTGGTACGAGTTTCAGGTCAATGTAATTTGTTCCTGAACCGCTGTCAAGTAGTGCAAGTGTTGGTTTTTGTTCGATTTCAATTTCGATCCTTGGCATGTCGTCGGTTCTGCCAACACTTTTAGAGTGAGATGTAGAAGGTTGATTGTTTTGTGGTTGCCATTGTTCTCTGGTTGTTTGTTGAGCTTCTTGTCGCCATTGTTCTTGTTTCTTTGCGAGAACAGGACAATCTCGATGATAATGATATTCAGAACAATGTAAACATTTGGGAGGATAAGGTATCATAGGTTTGTTTTCGGATTTAATGGGCGTGTGATAGGTAGGTTTTGTTATGAGCCGATTATTTGGAACTGGTAGTTTGTATGGAGTTTCGCTGAGATCTTTTTCTATGGCTGTTGCTCGCTCGATTAGTTCGTCGAATGTTGTAGGATTTGCAATTCGCAAATATGGCCGTAATGCTGGTTTCAGTAATTCTATGAATATAGGTATGGCATTAGTTTCGGGAAGTAAGTTTTCGAGACGCTGCCATAACTTGAGTTTGTTGAATAAAAATAGTTCGACTTTCTCTCTGTCTGATTGTTTTGTTCCGTATAGTTGAGAACGTAGACTGGCTAAGGTTTCTGGTCCCGCAAATTTCTTTGTAATTCTTGAAGTGAATTCCGGCCACGTTAAGTGGAGAGTTTTGTAGGTACTCCACCAACTTGCTGCCGTGTCACGAAGTCCTTTTTCGATTGTGGTAACTTTATCTTTTTCAAGAGTTTGAGTTTGGTTGAAGTACTCTTCACACCGTCGAATGAATTGTTGTGGATCTTCGTGCTGAGCTCCACTGAACTCAGGTACCGAAGGTGTTTCTCTTCTTTGCATCGTTTGGAGAAGAAGCATTATTCGGGCTAAATCGCCTTGCAATTGTTCATTTCGCTGTTTACATATTGGACAGTCGACAGACACGATTGTGCTCTCTTCTTCGATGCCTAAACATTCGTTGTGAAACTGTTGCATACATGTTTTGCAGAGTGAAACCTTGTCGCTTACGACGGTGCAGCTGGTTAGACCGCAACGTACTGGAGTTGTCATTTTTGGTTGTTGTTGGGCGCCACCGGGTAAAAAGATTTTTTCTTCTCCGGAACTGGGTTGATTGTTTGGTTGTAGAACGTTTACTTCTCTCTTCTTACTTCTTAAATTGTATGAATTTTGATGGTATGCTTGGTTAGCAATTGTGATAGATTGTGTTCGTTTTGTTAGTGATAAAACTTCTTTTTCTTTCTTCTTATGGCTGTGGGCTTTGCTCAGTTTTGGTAAATGATATTTTTTCTCTCAGTGGTGTGAAACTTCTTTTTCTCTCTTCTTTCTTGTCACTGGGTTCGTCGAAGTCTTCTGATTTCGATTGCCTCACGTTTCGGGTGCCATTTGACGCTACGAGGGGATTTTTGATACGTAGTAGGGATATAATTTTATGGTAGAAGGACTTTATTTGTGCTGTTGTGGGATTAAATAGTACAATGAGTTATTTTTAATGACTTTTTATTTTAAGAATAATAAGGAGTAAAAAGGAATACATATATGGTATAAATAGTGTGCGTAGAAAAAGGCTTAGTGATCGTCGTCGGAGACGATGTGCAGAACGTCGGCTGAGTCCTGGCTTTGAGTTGGTTCGTCGTTTGGAGACGAGGTGTAGAACGTCTGGTGGTTCTAGCTTTAGAGTAGTTCGCCGTTGGAGACGAGGTGCAGAACGTCTGGTTGTTCTGGCTTTGGAATGGAATGTCGTTGGAGACGTTGAGTAATCCGGTTTGTGTTGTGCTGTAACATCCGGAAGGTGATGGGAAAGAGCCGCAACTAAGTGCAATGCTAAGGTAAGAGCCGCAACTGGTGCAATGCTAGGGAAAGAGCCGCAACTGAGTGCAATGCTAAGGTAAGAGCCGCAACTGAGTGCAATGCTAAGGGTGGTTTGATCAGAGGAGAACTGATGCTCTTTGCTTGAATTCTTCTAGTTTTATATGATTTTCTCATAGATGAGAGGGCTGGTGGTGTACAAGCGGCAATATATGGGCTAGGGGTTAGAGCGGTGCGGTAACTGACGCTGAGCGCACATCTGAATATCTTATCTAACCACTTGAGTTTTGTTTAGATGACTGGGGGTTGCACGTGGTGAGATGCTGGCGCGACAAGACGCTGGTGCGGTAAGACGCTAGCGTGACACGAACACATATGAGTTTTTTTTTATGCACACTAAACTAAAACTAAATTGAAACTAAATGTATTTTAACTTATTATAAAATATGGCATTTAAATTTAATTAATATATTTAATTAACGTTTTAAATTAATTAATATATTGAATATACTATCAAGTATATGAGAGACTAAAATGTATATTAATAAAATTATTTTTAAAATTTGTCAAGTTACTTTAAATATATATGTAATTTACATACATACATATACAATTACGCCATGTACCCAAAAGGGTGGCACAAACTCTTTTCATCATCCCGAAATCAGTCGCCTCCAAACATTCCTATCCAAACAAGCAACTTTCGCTTTATCCACATTCGTAATTCCTCTCATACATGTTCTTTTATTCCTACTACTTGGAAACTTTTGCTCACGCAAAATACTCTCAATCGTACCACTCCAACTACTCATCGGACGTCCACGCAAACGTATACCATTAAAATCATTCAAATAAATCTTTTTAACCAAACGTTCATTAGACATTCGCTCAACATGTCCGAACCATCTTAACTGACTAACACCAACTTTTGCTACAACATTTTTTTCAATTTCACACTCATCATACACTAATCTATTTCGTACCCGATCTCTCCTATTTACACCACATATCCCACGTAAAAATCTCATTTCAACAGCTGTCATTTTCCGTTTATGCTTTTGCAACCAAACCCAACATTCACAACCATACATTAACGTAGGCACCAAAACTGCATTGTATATACTCAAACGGGCTTCTTCGGAAACATTTACATTCCTAGCAAAAGTTCCCAAAGCATCCAAAACTTAATGTAAAAATCTTATGTAATTTAACAAAATTAAATGAGCTATAAAACTATGGACAAGTAGTATAAAACGTTCACTTAATCACTGGATAAATTGTCAACTGTTTTTGTTAATTGGTAAGTTTATAACTTATTTCCACCTCTTTTGTATTTTTATTTTTTGCTTTAAAATAAATTTTACTTTTACCTCTTATCAAATATGAGTAGAATTTCTATTTTTGATATATTTTTCATATCTAATATTATAAAATTCAAATAAACTAATTACAATAAAATAAATAAAAATTGCTTTTAAAAGTGAGGTGAGAATGCAGGCCATTGTTAGTTGACGTATGTTTATCAAAGTATTATTTAACTGGGTATATGGTTGATACATTGATACAAGACAGTGACATAACTAGAAATTTTAGATTCCTCTCTCGTAATATATTAAAATATACACAGTTTCTGAAAAGAGCATTTTTTTTAAAACATCACTATAGTAGCTATACAATTTTCAAGAAAACTCGAATAACAAGATATTCTGCAAGAAGCAGGAAATAGATTTGTCAGATATTTTGGCGGAGTCTCGCAGTATATAGGCAATATATAGGCAGTATAAAACAGTAAGTTTGTTTATGTTTTTTTTTTTGAATTTATAGAATTGTTTGGTGTATATGTGAAATTCGAGCGGAACTTATATCTGTTTAAGTTTTCTTATTATTGTGTGTATTGATAATTGTGTCTTGATATTATCAAAAATATAATGTTTAAAAACTAAATAATTTTTACAGATTTTTTCTATACATAGTATAAAATTTGTTGGATTTGGTTTAAACATAAATATAAATTTGTGTATAAATTACACTTTATAATAGCGTCAAATATATTTGTGTTAGTTTAGTTTAGTGTCTTTGTGGTAACACCAGCGATATAATTTCTCCTAGTGTAATTTTCACAAAATTTTTGTTTTGTCCCAAGTAGAATACCGGATAATGTTACATTTTTTACTGATGTCTATATTAAAATTACATACAAATTAGTTTAGAAGAAAAAAGATTTATAATTACTATAGTACAATATATATTTTTTAAGTTAATTTAAATCAAATCGTTAATATACACAATAATAAGAAAACTTACACAGATATTAGTTCCGCTCGAACTTCACATAATACACCAACAATTCTACAAATCTACAAAAAAAAAAAACTAAATATCAAAAGCAAACAAAATACAAACAACAGAACCCCTTTGTCTTTTACTAAAGCATCCAACTATCGCAAAAACGAACAAATAAACAAAAAAATCCGAAGAAACCAAAGTCGGGGCACGCCGGAAGAAAAAACGCTCCTCTCACTCGGGCATCTGCCTCGCGAGAGATCAAAACACAACCCGACCGGTTCCGATTCGAGCGGTAAAAAAGGTTGAAAGAAGAGCCCCGTGTGCGCCAGTGTTGCGTTAGGTCAGCAATGCCTTGGCTTCGGTGGTCAAATCGTAACGCGGTAGGGTTGGTCAGGACCAAACTATATGTCAGGTGCATCCCACAGGTAATTTAATGCATGGCATTTTCGAATCCGAGCATTTTGATTTTTTTTTTTTCGATTTGAATGGGTCGAAGTGTCCAATGGGATGGGGACTGACCAGGCACGCGTGCCGTGTGGACACGTGCGGCCTGCTTCCGGTTATCCGGACTGGTTATGGACATACAGGGGTGTGTGTTTCGATTAGGGTGGTCGCTCCATGGGTATTTAGTGTACTTTTTTTGGAATTGAATGGATTAAGTTTACAAGAAAAAAAAATGATACAAAAAGATACATATGTTTTAATGTTACAGTTGAAGATATTAAATAATTAATTACTAATGCAGGTTTCAAATAGCAGATCATTAATTATTTATACTGGGTGTTTGTAATTTATAATATATTATGGTTTAATATGAATAGTTCTTCAAAGTATTAAAAATAAATTAACATATGCATTAAAAATTATTTTGTAACATTATCATAAAAATAAACGTAGCTTAACAAAGTTAAAAGTAAGTTTTTTTATTGGAAATAAGTTGTAAAACAAAAAACAGGGTTTAAAGCCTAGAATTACTTATTGTGTGTAATTTATAAATTACGATCATTGTAGATATGTATGAAATTGAAAAATGATATATATATATATATATATATAAATATATAATAAAATATATAATAAAATATATATATATATATATATATATTTTTACTTTATTTATTTATTTCAGGTAAGCAGTCGTTTTTTTCAAAGGATAGGGCAATTAAATTCTCATATTCCTCTTATAATAGTTAAAGTAACTTCAGTCGAATAACAAAACAAATATAATATATATATATATATATATATATATATATATATATATATATATATATATATATTCGAAGGTATAGGTAATGACTGGTAATAATATTTAAGTAATTGGATAATGGGTATTTGCAGTCAATTTTGGAAAACGATGGTTAAATAAAACTTATTTAAGCTTTAATTTAGCAAGCTTTCGGATATATTTTTATCCTTCATCAGGCTTCTGGAAAATATGAAACAATATAATGTACACTGTATGTAATCTAATTTTTGTTAGTAAAATATTATTAATTGTCAAAAAAATTTTTCAAAATATGAACCATTTGAATTTGTAACAAAGTAATTATAAAAAACACATAACAAAAACATACATACAGTGTACATTATATTGTTTCATATTTTCCAGAAGCCTGATGAAGGATAAAAATATATCCGAAAGCTTGCTAAATTAAAGCTTAAATGAGTTTTATTTAACCATCGTTTTCCAAAATTGACTGCAAATACCCATTATCCAATTACTTATATATATATATATATATATATATATATATATATATATATATATAATAAAAAATAATTCCGAGTGAATCTAAGTTATTGGATAACCGGTATATGTATGTCGTAAAAATAAAATAAAAATTAAGAATATCTAAAAAAAAATTACTTTCCAAAAACTAATTAATTTTAAATATAGTTTAGTAAATTATAAACGCTTTTTATAAAAATTCTAATAACAATTTTTTCTCTAGAGTGTCAGAATTTTGTCAAATGTCATTAGTAAATTACGGATTGTCACTCAAACAAAACATTCAAAAAAAATTGAACATTATAAACTTCCATTTACGTATAGCATACGTAGCCAAACAGTTGATTAGGCACAAGTCGTTATTTAGCAGCGGGACGTCTGGCGATCTAACAGTCGTATGAGATGCTTCACCAAGCACTGGACATTCCAATCGTTCATTTCAACATTCAGGTTCAAGATATTATTATCCTATTCCAATAGATGTCTAGTGTTTAGCTGGCCGATCTAAGAAAACAGCATGAAACTTCGAAAAGCTGCAGTTTTGTGAAAAGTGCATTGTGCGTTCCTGTCAATGTACGAACGAGCGGCTTTTGAAATATTGGCTGAGCTGAACGATACTACAGTTACGTCAAAGAATTCATAGCGAATGCCGAAAAACAGTGTAGTTAGCCAGGAAGATTAAGCTAGATTCTTGGAATGGTCATTAGGAGAGTTTTGATCGGCTTTCTGCAGCTAACAACGCTGATTTCTAGGGGTTGATTATTTCGTAAAGAATGTTCGAAAATAACTTCTTACTTTTACAATAAATATCACATAAATTATTCATTGTAAATAAATCTTTTGAAACCTTCATACAATTTTACATAATACAACATTTTTTAAAGTTATGTATTACTATTAAATGAGCAATAACTACATATTTATTTAATTGTTTTTAAACTTTATCTTGAAAATGGTTTTAATGATTTTGATAAAATGTAGTAAATCTAGCGATTTAGCTAGGTCTCTATTTTGGAAAAATGTATTTATATAAAAATTGAAATTTCTTTGACACAATTAATATTTTGACACATTACTGGCATATGAATTACCATTAGGGTTACCAACTTTTGATTTATTAAGAAGCGTATACAGAGATTGACCCAGAAAATTTTATGCTGATTCAGATTTTCCCCATTTCTAATTTTTTGAAATTTAAAACTTTTACTAATATTTTTATTTATTATTTAGGTAAAAACGAGTAATATATTTAACAAATTAACAAAAATGTGTAAATATAAAAATATTTAAATGATCACTTTACTTGACAAATTCTAAGAATCGTCGACTATATTTGAATCCTTATAATTAATGCAGTTTAAATAGGCCAAAATTTTCCTGATAAAAAGCGTATATTAATATTTTATTACAAAAACGCGTATGCACGCTCCAAAATCGTACAGTTGATATAACCGTAACTATGGAAATATTGCTTTTCGTTTACGAAAGGTTCGTTTGAATTGTAAATTTTAATAACAATAAATCTGAAATAATAACTACGTGATTACAAAATTTTATAATGTCTAAAACTTCTAAATAAATTCAAATTTAAGACAATTCAATATATTTTGAAACATATCAAATTAAACAAGTACAAACTTTTATATAGTTATATCATATTACAGCTAAAATCTAATTACAAATTTCTAAATATTTATATTTCTCAATAATATTAATTACCTTTTCCAGTTTCTGACTTCAAATATTTTCTGGTTTCTTTAATCTACAATACCAATAGCAATATAAGTTTATTGGCAATTGCAATATTGACATCAGATAAAAGAAGCCGATAGTTAAAAGTTATAAATGTAAGGAAAATCTTGTACAAATAGCAAAAAGCAATAAAGCCGGGGCTTTAAAGATAGGATAATAAAATTAACAAGAAGGTGTAATAGATTTCAGGCTTATAACAGATTAGTTTATGTTATAATATTCAAAGTTTGAATTTAAAATTATCGGAATTTACTAGCATGAAATCGTCACCTGCCACGAGACACAAAAGATTAAGATTGTTTTAAGCGATATTTGATTTTAGATTAGAATTTATTAGAAAAATAAAAACATTTTTCTAGAAAATTTTAAAGTATTGTGAAAATAAAGTACTTAGAAATGTATATTATGAAACTGCACGTTCTTACAGAAAAAGTTAACAAAAATTAATGTAATACGTACAGTAATAAATGTTTATAATTTTAAATGTAATCGCCATAGGATAAATTATTTAATATTCATATTATAAAGTGTAGCGTTTTAAAAAATTATTATAAATATATATATATGAATTAAAGCATTGCAAATATAAATTATTTTATTATAAAAAAATAATGACATACAGAAAAAAATCTTTAGATTATTTGTCTGTTTTAGTTGTTTGATTTAAACAAAATAGATGAATTTTAGTCTTTTTATCATATTAGATGAAACATCTAATTTAAGAGATAATATGTTTGATATATTTATTTAATGTAATTAGATATATTATTTAGTGATCTATTTATTTAAACCTTATTTGAAATAACAATTTGATATAAATATAGATGAATTAACTAATATGTTTAAAAATATTATCTATTAAATACACAAATCATCTAAAATTTAGCCATTTAATAGGTTAGTTTTTTCTGTGTTTAAAAATATTTAATTCTTTACGTCATGTACTCTTTAATATTATAAAAAATAAGTCGAAAAAGCAATTTGGTTTTGGCGAAAAGTCAACGTACGATGAAGAATGATTTCTTAACTGGATTTTATGGCTTAAGTGCATGTAATATAAATAAGAATACCCATAGTGAAAATCCACCATAGCCAACTTTCGACACGAACAACTGCAATCACTGTAATAAACCCCTTCTTACGTTACTTGTACTTATGTTATTAGGTATATGGTCAATAACTTTGTTTTCTCTGTCTTAAAAAAGAAAAATATACCAAATTTAACAAAGAATTTAATATTTCTACGACTGTTAAAAACTATACTTTATTTCACTATGTTTCTATCTATTTATGATAACAGTGAAAATAGGTACAAATGCCGCAGCGTGCCATTATAATACATGCATAAAAAGAATGTATTAAAAACAATTGAAGTTGTCTTCCAATCTTAGCGTTAGAAAAGTCAAACTTTAGAATTGCATAAATTAATTCCTATTGCAGACAGTCGTAGAAAAAATTCAATAAAACTCATGCATAAAATTTCTTTTTTTTTCACTTGAGATTACTGGTTAATCTTTCCGTTCTTGAAAAAAGTATAATTTATGCACTTGTTACTTAAATTACTATTATAAACGTGTAATTCTAAATATTGTATCTTAAAAATATTACTGAATTTTAACATTAATTTATTCTATTTATATGCTTATATCGCTAAAATGAAAAAAAATTAGAAAATTTCGCTGTAGTTAGTTTAAAGTATTTTCAAAAAAAAATTTGAATAACAAGTACTTTTAACATCAAGATAACATTGTCAAGATTACTTTTTAAATAATCCAGAAAACTAGATTTTTTTGTTATAACTACATGTTTTGAAATGATATGAAGCGTAAGAAAACGATTATGGAATTCCTTTATTCGTAGAATTAAGCTGACAGGAAAAATATACGTATAGATAAAGAGAAATGCAATTTAAAATTTTGTGTATTATTGTAAAAAGAAAACCACAAAATCACAATACAAAAACTATTAATAATACCAAAAAAACTTGCACGTGTGAAATTTTTAAGTTTGTGTTTAGTTGTATGTAATAAAAATTAAAGTATAAACAAAATGTATTATTTTCTAAAAAAAAATAAATGTTACTCGTAATAGTTTTGGATGTAATTAAATGATATTTAATAAAATTTTAAGGGCAATTGCCTAAAAAAAAATTACGCTTTAAAAACAGTTGACTGTCAATTGTCTGGTTAATTCTTTGATTCAGTTAATAACGATTTATGCAACTGACCCTTAGATACGATTGTTGTAGTAAAACAATAGATACAGTAAATTTTAAAAACTATTTTACTATAATTATATTACATTTGAAAATAATTTTTCCAAATAAATTAATATTAATTGTAGACCATATTATTGATTTTTTTAAATAATAATTCAAATATAATATTAATATTAATTTAAAAATTGTGCAAAATAGAGATTATACATATTCAATATTTAATTCAATTAATAGAGAAAGGAAAATCATTTTAGTAAAATATGATTTTCGTGTAACGAAAATTGATTCAAAGCACCCCGTGAGTAAGTGAAATGTGTAAAAATGAATTTGTTCCGATCTGAAATGATATAAAAGTTAATTAGGTTGAACTGAAAAGCTGAAGCTGAAGCCCGCTAGCTGAAGGTCGTTGTGATTTCATGTGAAAGTTATCAGAGTTCAGCATACCGGAAACTGTGTGCTCTGGCTGTGCGCGCTCCGACTCTTCGCTCGCGGTAAATGACAGAAAAAAAAAACACACAAATGCAACCTGTTGAATGCGCAAAAATGTACAGCTGTATGTTTTTTTTTGCAAAAGTTCGTCTTTCCTGTTCTATTCGTTTTACCCGGCTACAGTTCACGACTGATGCGACAGGGTTGCGAGCTTGATATGGACAGAGATGGATTTTATCATATTTTTAACAAAATTATCTATTCATAATATAGATATTTGAAAAGTTATAATGTGCACATTTGGTTAATATCTGTCTTAGTATGGAAGTACTTTTTGGTAGGGTATCAAGTATTATAAATGTAAACGAGCTGAAAATGAAGTAATTGTACAATGTTGGTTTTATTTATTTTTTATGATAGATTAAACAAATTGATTAACATTATTATTATTTTCTTTTAATTTTATTATATTTTAGATGTTTTATGTCATATTTAAATAATTTTATAGAAATTGTAATAGCTTTGCTAAATAAAGATTATTATTAGATGAAACAACTAACATTTATTAAGAAAATATTATATAATTATATGAAATAGCTATTGCCACAGTGAATTATTAAGAAATGGCGTGAATTTCATATAAACAAAGATAGCCGAAATATCATTTGACGTTTACCAGAGACTTGTAATAGCAAAGTCGAGTAGTTTATATAGGTTTTCTATCTTTAATTTTCTTGTATTTTTAATAAAACTTTATTGCTAATAATATTTTAATTTTTAGTTTTAAATTATTATTTTTTCTATAGAATATATAAATATATAAAATAATACATTACTCTTAAATGTCAAAGTGTATAAATTTACGTATGAAAATAAAATACGACACATTTATATTATATATTTTGTATAAGTTGCGCTACAGGGCACCGGCGTGGCGTATTGTTAACTTCTAATGTCCAATTATATTTTTTTTTCAGTCCGGAAACTGTTTTCAATAAAATTATGAATTAAAGGTTTGAAATAATTTATGTATACATAAAATTTTCAAATTTGTAAAGAAAATAAACAGTTATTTTTATGCAAGTCTCCCATTCCCTTCGATTTTCTAAATGTCACTGAACATTTACAGCAATCCATCCCTGTTTGAAACACCTCATCATCTCAAACACTCTGACCTCAGCTGGTGGCCCACCCAACGTGCTGGTGGCTCTTTGCGGTGTCGAATCTCGCACACCATACCACACGACACCACCCCGGAAACGGAACAAACACCACCGAGCCCCACCGAGCTCGGTATATCGGAATCGGGCACAGCAGCTAAGCATCCCCTGCTGCTCCTAACCGCAGAGTACAGCAACCCTTGCTCACGTGTTGCTGGGGCTCCTCTATATGCACTTTTGGTTCATTCCCGAGAGCGATTTTATATGTGATTGAATTTGTTCGATTGTATTGATTGTTTAGTGTTAACGCATAGAAGGTGTAAGGTGTTATTAAGGTTAAAGGGGGTAGGTATTTGAAAATGGGAATGTGTCCTGTAGAGATAATTATCATTTTTGTGGTTGAAATCAGAGTTGGTTAAGAGGTTATTGAAAGTCGAATGCAATTGTACATGTAAATTGTAACATATGTAACTTTTTTTTGTTGTTGCTTTTATAATGCGTCTTGTATAGGTGTAAATAATAATATACTTTAATACATATTTAAGTCAATTTTTAGTACTATACGAGACTTTCTAATTTAATAATTTATTTACAATAACATAAAGTCCTAGACAAAATTAACGTACAATTTTTTATTTTGTGTTTGATCTGATTTTATTAATAATTATTATTAAATACTGTTCACTGAAATTTAGTTGACTAAATAGAAATAAAACATACAGAACAATTAACTAAACAAAATGGTTAACTTAGCAATATTGTTAAATGAAAGGTCAATTTATTCTTAAGATAAGTATATAAAATATTTGTGACTTGCTAAAAATATATCCACAGAATAAATAACAACATTTTATTAGCTAATTTTAAAATTAATTCAAGGATAAACTTATTCCAATATTTAGAAAATACTGGGCCTTAGTTAATTGGTTTTGTAACAAGAAACTTATATATTTATTAATAATATTTATTAATAATCGATGTTTTGACGTACTTAACGTACATTTTCATTTTTTCCTGAAAAAGATGTACGTTGAATACGTCGAAATGTTGATTATTAATAATTATTAATACAGAACTACAACCTAAAGCTGTTTTATTTTAATATAATGAGTTCTAGTTTTTTTAAGTATGTTAAATTGTTATTTTATATAAAGTTTAAAAAAATAATTTAAAACTTTGGATTGATCAATGAACAAGTGTAGATAAATATACGATAAATTGGAAAAAATTATCTAATTATATTAGGTAGTACACCAAAGGTTAATCTGAATTGGATGTTTTATCTAATATGATTAGAGGGATAATAATCATCTATTTTAAATTAAAAAAAGCTTTAGATTTAAGTTCTCTATAATTTTTAATTATCAAGAAAAAAATACAAATGACGTAAATAATAAACAAACAAAACATAGAAACAAATTCCTAGGTAACAAAATACAAGTAACTAGATTACAAAATGTTTAATTTATTAATTAAAGGAAGTCAAATGTTTGTTTAGATAATAATAATAATAGCCTATATGTCCCTAAAATGGGCAAGGGCCTCCCTTTATACCTGCCAATCGTATTTGATTAGATAAATCATCTAATCATCATTTTTCTCTGTGCATATTTTATTTGGCAATATTTTTCTGCAAATAATCATCTAAACAAGTTCAGCTAATAATTAATTAATTTAGTAAAAGATCAATGACGAGTAAAAACAACAAATAATAAATCGTATTATAAAATAAACATGGTGAAATGTCAGTGAATGAGTCTTTCGCTTTTTCGACGAAGTCAAAAATATCGTTGCCCTTTTTCGATATATAAATTTCAATTCGCGTGTATTTAAAACAAAATCAATATTCTGTCTGATCGGATTACATCGGCTTACCGAGTGTGATCTCTCCTATTGAAATGATTCGAACGAAAATACCATGAATGTGAGAGAGAACTGTGTGTGTATCAGGAGAAGTGATTTAAATAAATCCACTGAATAATTACACCCCGGTCGCTGTCACTTTCATTCCTATACTTTTGCACTCCATTTGAAAAGCCGCTAATTTGTTAATTATTCTTATTTATTTTTTCTTGTTTTTCTATTTCTATTTTAAATAATGTTTATTTTTAATTATCTATTTATAAATGACATGTAGATTACTATAACAGTAAGCAGTAACATGTCTGTATTACATATGACATGTTTGCTAATTTGAATTTTATTTTTAATTTACCTGATTGAACCCATATCCTGCAAAATTTCAGTAAACCCACTCGAAAAGAAACACGAAAATTATTACATTTTATTACCAAATATAAACATAAAGAAAAATAAACTAAAAACACAAATTCAGCTTCAATTATTTTTAACGATGGGAAATAAATGCGCATCGCGATATTCTGTTACTGCGCGCGCGAACGCAATAACTCGTTTCTGCATTGTGCAAGTCATTAAGCTGCATGTAAACAACATCGAATCTAGCGAACGAGAGAGCGCTTGCATCTTTGCAGGAGAGAGAGAGAGTGCAGGAGAGCGAGATGGGCAGGAGAACGCAGTGCAGCGCAGCAGCGTCGTCTTCTAATATCGGGCATCGCGGTCAGACGGTCACTCACTCCCGCCGAAACAATAACTAAATAAATTACAGGTGAGGTGAGGTATCAGACTCCATTCTCTAGACTACAGACTATACAGAGACTAGAGAGTTTTGTTTGTAAGTCTGACTGTCTGTAATAGCCATATGGTAATGGATTTAATGTTGATGCAGTCACTTTCATTTTTTTTTACACATCTCTTTGTAATGTTTGATTCGTTTTTATTTATTTCGCTGACTGAAATGTAAGTTGTAAATATGTTGTGAAATTATTTAATACTTCAATGTCAAAATTGTTTTTCTTATGTACTTTTGAAGACGATGACATTCAACAACAATAACTTCGGACTAAAACTATATGAATGTTTTTTTTTGTTGTTTTGTTAATTTTTATAAATTTTTACAAAATTAGCCAAAGACTGATAAATAAGTTGACACAAAAGAGATTAATTGCACGTTTTTCTTTATCAAATTGATTTAATTTCATTTTAGATAATTCAGTAATTCATTTCCAAAAAGTATTATCTAATTAATTTTTTATATAACATATTTTTAATTCAAACAAAGAACCAATTTACAAGCATTTTTGCTTTGCGGGATATTGAACTTGAACACGATCGAATAGTTTTTTAGCTAATATTTCAAGGTTAAAAGAAATAGTTTTTTTTAAGTTGTTTTATGGCTGGTTGCATAAACATTAATTATTTTTGGCAGCTGTGAGAAAAAAATTGATAGTGGTGCATCTGTAGAATTTTTATTTTTAACATTATACTATATAAAGTAATACTATTTTTAAACTTGTTTTTTAATTATGTTTTTTTTTTAACAGCAAGATTAAAATTTATTCGAACAATAACTTTATACATTGTACAACACAAATTATAATAATAAATAAAAGTCAAGATGTTGTTGCACTTTTAAAGTTGATGATTATTATGTAGGAATTCCACTATTCATGTTATTTTTTTCGTATTTTGTTTTGTAATAAATTTAAAAAAACAATAATGATTTAGGAAAAATATATATTTATCTTGTAAATAAGTTGGTCCATCCTTTACAAACGCATTGTATTGTATTATGTTTGAAGGAAATTTGTATCTAAAATATTTTGTAGAATATTTAAAAACATTTTTGCATAACTCAAGTTCTATATTGAATGAGTTTATTTATCAGTTTAGGTTCTGTGAATACACTTTACTTAGGGGTGTGGCACAAACTCTTTCCACTATCTTCAAATTAGTGTTCTCCAAACATTCTTATCCAGACAAGTAACTTTAGTTTCATTCACATTTATATCACATAAATGATTTTCTATAAGTATAAATATATTATTATTATTATTATAGTTTCTAAATTACATTATTTATAAATGCAAATCTTTAGTTTACAGCCAACCACAAAAATCTACGATTTATATTGAATTTCAAATTATTCAAATGAAATCAATATCAGTTTAGCTGTATAAATTTGAAATTTTTAACTGAAGAATTTTTGCTCAATTCAAACTATTTAATTACACTTTATTTTCTTTATATACTACGATTTACAATATAAAAGAAAATTTAAGAAAATATTTACATTTCAAATCAAAATAAGCAACAAATGAAATATATTATTTTTACATTGATTGACATTTGACAAGTTGAAATACATTTTTTTCCCCACTAGAATGTAATTTCCATACATCAATTTTTTTTTTCATCTTTTAAAGTTCAATATAATGTTTCATTATTCTTTTAACATGCTTAAAATCGAAATTAATTTTATTATTGACTAATATTTGTTAGTTCTACTCTTATAAATTATCTTATAAGTATAATTTTATTGATATTAAGTAATATTTAAATATTTGAAAACAAATATGCTACTTGGTTTTTAAAATATTTGACTACAATTTTTACAGAAACACTGTCTTACTATGTTTTTTTTATTATAGTTGTATTATTCTGTTTGAAAGATTTAAATGATTAAAATTTGTACAGTTTCAAATTTAAATACTATTATATATAATTTTAATATTAATTATAACTAACAATAAATATTAAATAATCCCTAGAAACGTTGCAACAAAATGGCGTTATAAACGACCTTGCGTTTGCATCGCTGCACAGAGCTACCTTAGCAATCCTACAGCACTCTCGGTCCGATTCTTTGTTTGAAATTTCGGGTGGACCAAACCAAACCAAGCCGAAACCAACAGCAAGTCCAAGAGCCACGAAATACTAAACACCCATGTGCCTCAATGTCAACCTGATTCTCTCTCTAACGCAATGCAACTGCAATAGCAGAAGCAAACTCTCCACACACTACACCCAACTATATAGAGGCCTAGACAAGCATCGCGCTCTGTGATTCATGCGTTTTCAATCGGCGAGAGAGACAGAACTTGTTCCTCTGAATGGAATTTGGAATTTTATTTCGGCTGCTCTCTTGCTTCTTTTGTTTTTCTCTTTTTCGTTTACTTGTTTTTTGTTTTGTTTTTGTTTTCGCGCGATGCGTTTAGAATCTACTAGGCCATGGACATGAACGAAGATAGGACTGACAAGATTATAATTGTGATGTGATGGTCGAGGACTGATTGTGAGAGAGTGCTAAAGATGCATTTCGATTAGGTAGATGGACTTTCTGTAATGTGATAACATCACATAATCGCACTCTTGATGATGGCACTTTGTTAGCTTATATTGGCTTTTAACATTATTTAGTTGCTTGGGAAAATTATACATCTTCATCTTATATATATAGCCAAAACTTTTAGTATTACAAATTACTTCTATTCCAGTAAAATATGATGTGATTTGAAAATGTATAGAAAAAAAATCAATAGATGTAATATTATAATAGTAATCTTCAGGCTTTCACGGCCGATATCCATTGAATTTATAGAATTTTCTGAGCTGGTATGTCGTGGTAATGTTTCACCAAACACTAAAGATGCCATCTACGATGTATGACGAAACGTCCGCGACAAGAATAGATCGACCACGGCATACCAACTCAGAAAATTCTATAAATTCAATGCAACATTACTTGATTAATTTATAACTACAAAAAACGATCAAAAACATTATCACCGAATTCATATTTTAGGTATCTCTATTCAGATAAACAACTTTACATTATCCATATTTATAATACCTCTTAAACATGCTTTTCTATTTCTGCTACTTGGAAACTTTCGCTTATGCAACACACTCTCAATCGTACCACTCCAGCTATTCAAACGTTTATTTTCAAAATCATTCATATACATTTTTTTAACTAATTGTTTATTAGCCATTCGTTCAAGATGACTGAACCATCTTAATTGACTAAACATCAATATATAAAAAAAATTCAAGTACACATTTAAACAATATAAGTTAATAACTTTAACTGTAGGTGCTCTTGGTACTCGGTGAAACTTTTTTATAATGTATAAACAAAGTTTACTAAAAAATCTGATGATGGCTTAACTGCTGAAATTGATTAATAAAGAATTTTTAAGAAAACTTAAAAATTAAGTGTTTTTTTTTGTTTTGTTTAAGTGTTTCGGCAAACACATTCTGTATTCAAATTATTTATATTGTTTTAAAGATGACAATTTAAAAAAAAAGACATTTACACTGTTTACTTAAACTTTAATTTATCCGTATTAATTCATAAATTCAAAACATACTTTTTTATACTAATTTTGAATATAAACTAAACATTCAATCCAGTTAAATATTCGATTTTGAATGCGAAATACTTTCTGCCGTCTTGTCAATAAAAGAAGATAAACACAGTAGGCAAACTCGCATTTTCACAACACAGTCACTGAAAGAAAGCGTATTACGAAATTTGATTCCTTTAGAAACAAAGAAAGAAAAAAAAACATCAATTCACCCTTAAAGAAGCTGCTTGCCTGCTATATCTTTTCTCATTTAAACGAAAGCATCAATCTATTATAACGATGAACATGTTTGAATCAAATCGCGCTGTCTTATATATATATATATATATATATATATATATATATATATATATATATATATATATATATATATATATATACGTCTACCAAATGCCGAATATCGAATGCTGAATGCCGAAATAAACTCGACTGCAAGAAACAAAACGTCTTAATAATCTTTTGTTTTCAAGGGCTGAGCGCGATTGAAATTCTAAAATATTCTGGTAGTGTTGTTGATTTCTGTCAACTTTCTTGCGATATTTTTGATTTTATATAATGAATTTTTCTAAATTACTGATACGTTTAAAAAATTTAATTTCAATTATATTTTAAAATAATGTAAAATAATAAGAATTTATAAGTAGTAATTGTAATAAAATTAAACATGTAAAATATGTTTAAATATCATTTCTCAAAATTGGTTATAATTATTTTCCTATGGGAAAACCAATTTTTCAAATTTTGTACACCAGGGTACCGATTCTCGAGTTATGGTATATTTCGTGAGATGAGATCAAATATTTCATCTCATTTATATCTCATTTCATAAACTTTTTCACTTTTTTCATTTAACTGTATTCTCGAATGCATGTGCAATTAAAGTCGTGATATATAAGGTCATGATCTTACATGTGAGATTTGACATGCTCGCGCATTTGTTTTCTGTCAAAATTTGGCAGTTGTAATTATTTATTTATTTGTCACTGATACTCTTTGTTAAAAATGAAAAAAAAAATATGTAATTATGTACTTAATTATGTAAATAATCTATTTAAATTCTTTTAGTTTTAGTATTAGATTAAAAATATATTTATTTGTTTCTTTATTATATCTTGCACAAAAAGCAAACAAATTTTTTTTATAAAAACATTGAGTACCAAAAATTGTAAGAACATTCAGCTACAAATCCATTAATGTAACATTGCAAAATTTTCTGGATTTTGTTACTGGTATTCCAGTTTAGTAACTTGCTCATTATAGTATATATTTTTATTATTACCAGGGCATGTAACCGATAAAAATATTGGTTAACGGTTAATCAGTATCAAAAACTCTATTTTAATAGTGCTTCTCGTTCTTTAATCAATTTTTTAATATCCTAAACTGTTTAATTTTATAAAAAAAGATTGTCTAAATAATGTATATATTTTCAGAACTCATTATATTAAAATAAAACTGTAATATGTAATGGACGTTAAACAAAAAGTCAATTTAATCTTAAAATATAACTTTATTGCATTTTCTGTCAAATTTCACTAAATTTCACGGCAATCTCACGTACTAAACTATGGTGAGATATTTTATGTGTGATGAAAGGAAATGAAACGTAAGTGAAATGAAAAAAATTCTCGAGAATACGATTTCTGTTTCACTAGGTGAAAAAGTGATCACGTGACCATTTTGTCACTTGATGAGAATATGTCACCACTATTTCATTGCTCGAGAATTGACCCCCAGATTGTACAAATTTTAAGTATGGTTGTAGAAATTGTAGTGATTTTTCGTTGATTTGACGAAACTAAAATTTTAATAATAATTTACAATAATTATTTAAGATAATTATAACCAAATAACCTTAAAAAGTATGATTTCTGCAATTAATTTTAAATAAAAATACAAGTACAAGATGTCAGATTATCATTTTACAGAATGCGAATTTGTTTTTTTAATGTATTGTCATCTTCGTAATTTGATCTCGTATTCATCTATTGTGAAGTTTGTTCTTTTGTATTGGTATGGTTTTTTTTTGTCGTGAGGTTAGAAAAATTTCGACAGTTTAAAATTTATTTTTGCAAGAGAAGGAAATACATATTTCATAAATATGTTAATGGCTGACACATTTTTTTTTATTCCACCACCTGTTGATATTGAGAGATGATTATATATGGAAAATTGTGATTTCAACATGAAATTAGTTAGAAAATTGTGCAGCTGTATTTTAAATGTCATAAATTTTCGTGTTTGATATATTTGATAAATTATTACGAATTTATTAGCAATTTTTATTAAGCTGAATAACACTGGAAAAAAATAATAGCAAAAATATAATTAAAATACATTTTTAGATAAAATTAACGCACTATTTTGTGCTTTGGGTTTAGACTGATTTTGTTGATAAATCAAATATTGTTCACGGAAAAGATATAAGTAAATTTATGAGCTTTAAATGAAGTAAACAAAAAAAATAGTGACAATGTTATTATGTTTTGTGCAAGATTTTTTTGGAGGAGAACAGAGTTAGTGACAATACTGGAATCCACTGCAAAAGATTTTAGATGAATGAATATGTTGTTTTCTCTTTGCAAATTTTATTAAAGTTGAATTTGTTTCAATGCAAAACAACGCTCGATTGCGTTTCAGAAATATTTAAATCAATTATTATGGTTTCTATTATACAAAAAACTACAAATTAATGGTGCATATGCTAACAAAAAGATTAGAATAAATAGGTTATAGATTTAAGTTATGTATAAATTTTAATTAAAATATCGTCTTTTTGACGTACTCTACGTACATCATCATCAGGACAAAATTTCCTGATGATGACTTCGAACTTAATCTTAAAACCTTTTTATTCTAATATAATGAGTTCTGAAAAGGTTTGAAACGAATAAGAAATTTGGATTGGCTAGTATACCTGATAATCACCAAAAATAAAATTTTCTAAAATGTTAGAACTAAATTTCTCTTTTGGATATAAACAGTTCAAACAGAGAGTGCATCGCATATGTTAGTTGGCAATAGTTTTACAATCCTCTAGTTGCATCTGCATTAGAAAAAACTTTCAAATAATTTTATGGCTAACTGTAACACTCGGAACCGTAAAAAATTCCGAAATTGTACTATCGGTTTGTCCTTTTTCCACCTATATTCGTTCCAAATACATTCATCTTCGTCGGTCATCATCATTGCGTTTCTCCTTGCGCTGCAGCCCTCCGCAGCATTCGCTTGTCAAGGTCAGATTATTGAGGGTAGAAACTATTAGCCGTCTCACAAATATTCAACTAGTTTTTCTTGGAAATTTTTTCTTTTTCTTTTCCCTTTAGCGGCTTTCTTGTTCTCCTTGTTTATCTATGCTAAGTTTTTGCTAAAACTATTTCCTTGCTTTTATCTCGCTAAATCTGATGGGATTAGGAATTGCAAATTCTATTTACAAAAGCGAAAATAACTTTTGTTTTAATATTTTTAAATATATTAATGTGTTCGAGATTATGATTTTTAGATAAAATTTTTATTAAATTTCGATAAATTAATTTGAATTCGCATTTATTTTCTATTTGTAATGTCAAACGTGATGAAAAGTGTTTTAAAAGAAATATAAATAGAAATTGAGAAAGTTATTTAATATTTTAGAAACACCTGCTTCTATTAATTAAGTGTTGTTGAGGACTAGGATTTCTAATTTTATTCATTCTTAAGGTAAGTAAATAATCATTTGTAATTGGCTAAAAATATATCCTCAGAATAAATGACATTATTTTATTGGCTAATTTTCAAATTATTGAGGTAGGTAATGAAGGTAGTTTGTGCCACATTTTTATGAGTGCATGACCGCATTAAGTATGTATGTATTAAAATTTACTATTGTTACAACTTTATATTTCTTTCAAAACAATCTTTTTTACAGAATACTTTTTAAACGATGATATTTATGTCATTTATTGAAAATTTTAAAGTAATATTATATCTAATTTTATAGTTTTTTAAATTTATGAAATATGTGCACATTTCAGTTTATAATAATACAAAATGCAAACAAATTTTAATTTAGCACTGTTAAAAATAATTTACATTAGTTTTTATGATTCAATCTCGTAATAAAATAAATCATCATTAATTTCACTATTAAAACAAAGAAATAAAATAAACTCAAGTATAAAATAACAAATCTCCGAACAGGTAAATATCTTTACAACCAATTATATAAAAAAAAATGCAGTCACAGAGTCAAAAATCGTAAAACACCAATATATAAATAGAATGCAAGTTTTTATAGTCCATTTTATATTTCGTTTTTTTTTTTTTTTGGTAACAAAACGAGTCGGATATTTTCTAAATGGATAGTACAAGCAAATACAGTATGTCCATAAGATGTTCTATGAGTTGCACCTCTGCATCTACCCCCTCCAAACATCACCTGCCCACTCCCAGAGCACTAATCTGTGTTACCTATACACCCCCGTGCCGATGGAATGGGGGATGAAAACCGCGTTCAGCAAAAACCTGTTGCTGAAATTGAATTCATTCCCACCCTCTATGTATTTTTATACGGTACGAGAAATTTTTCAACAAATCGTCATGCTTTTGTTTCGCTGAATGTAATTGTGTTACTCTTTTTTTTTCCTTGATGTTGTTTTGTTATGTGAATGTATGATAATGAAATTGTTTTTATTTGTTACACAAGTGAAATCATTTTAAGGGTTTAAGTTTTATTCATGATTTAATTGTATGTAATTTCATTGAAACGTTTTTTTTTTTTAATTGTAATTGATTTAGGTTTAATTATAGTGAATAATTTACTTGGAAACAATTGAATGGAATTAAGAAATTTTGACACTTTTCTAAAATATATAAAGAAATATTGAAAATCAAAAATATTTAGATAGAAGTTCTGTTCAATTTTATATTAAAATTTGACGTTTAGATATACTAAACTTATATTTGCATATAACATAACATAAAAAAAATAGGAATTAACAAGTAAAAATATATTAATTTTATTTTTTGTATCCATAAAATTGTTTTAAGTAAAGTATTTTTTTTTGCTGAATTATAATTAGATTTTGTAAATATAACAGCCCCTGTATATATTTAAAAAAAAATGATATTACAAAATTATTACTTAACTTTAATTGCAGAATTATTATAGCTTCAATCACTTGAAATTATGTCTATATAATATGAAATACGTACATAAAATTGTCCAATCATCAATACTGTCTGTCCACTTTTATCATATAAAATTCCTCAAAGTTAATTTTATCAATTAGAATCCGATATTTGTTGCATTTCTTATAAACAAAATACAAATATATTTATTAAACTTAGTCACAAAACATTAATACACTAAATTTTATACAATATTTTTATGAAAAACACTAAATTTTTACGATCTGATGCAACAGATTACACTAATTTTTCACAACTAAATTTTATTAAAAACATAAATTAACTTGTATCAATTCGCTGCTCATCTCTGATTGGCCAATACATCAATTATCTGAAATTCTTGTAATGATTTGTCTACAGGGTATAAATATTATTTTGCTTATAGAAACAAAACAAACAAAAATTAACAAGATTAGGCATATTAATTAAGTAAAATGAATATATATATATATATATATATATATATATCTCAATTGATAGCTTTTATTGAATACGAGTTTTACTAAAAAATATTGAATCGTAATATGAATAATTAGTAGAAATGATAAGTTATGATTATATAACACATGTAAATATCAAACAAATATAAATGACGTCATAATGTAGATAATAGTATATTATTTAACGAGCAAATAATGACACCTATAATGTACGAGGATGTTGTTTAGTCCACGAGCGTAGCGAGGGGAATAAAACATCCGAGTACATTGTAGGCATTATTTGCAAGTCAAATACTATACTTTATCTACAACTGCTTATATATTTTTAATATTGTACTTACTTATTCAAATCTATGATGTTAACAACAACTAACTAACTAACTAACTACAACTGTCATTTTATTACTTTGACTGATAACTGCTGCCATCTGGCGTAGAGATATTTAGTTTGTTGATGTTGCCTAGCAACGAAGCGTGCGTACGGAAATCAAGTTAATAAAGATCGTTTCTTTATTTCCCTTGGTTAATAATGACTAATATTTTATTAACCTTGGTTAATAAAGACTAGTATTTTATTTCCCTTGGGCTATAAAAACTAATATTATTTATCTGATTTTATATATATAATGACCATATAACAAAGCAGTTGTAGATAAAATAATTTAATAGTTTATATTTATGAAAATAAAATTTATTAGATAGTAATTTTTTGTTTTTATAATATACTTGAACCTAAATAATCGGTTTTTGCAGCTAAATCTCATACTTAAAAAACGGGACAACTTCACTGTTCTGTTTTAGTTAAAACTAACTTTAATACCAATCATTATATTTCTCTTTTAAATTAAAATCAAACATTTTCATTTAGAAAAACAGTATTATATATACTTTTGCATAAAATCTTAAATAAACCTAACAAACTTGAAAAAAGTTTTTATGTGTTTTTATCACGAAGATCAAGATATACACACAGACAAATTATAATGTATTTTTTTGGCGTTTTTTTTTTTATTATATGAATGCAGTCGTGTTTCTTACGCCAAAATAATATGCTGACGTTATCTATTATGTGTTAATTCTCGGTTCCAAAGTTGAATTTTGGCAAGTGGCCGCGCCGCGCTCTGTTGCAGTGCATCGACCACCACTCAGCGAAAATGTAAAAATGAGCGCTTTTTAATTTGTCTGCAGTCCCGGCTAGGATGTAATTATAGAGTGATTAAAAATAACGTCAACTACACACAAGGGAGCTATGCTCGCATGATATTATAATGCGATTTCTTGCGTAAAAATGCGCCAATCTTAAGTTGTCGCATATTAAATTGTAGCTAAACGTACCTGCTAAATGATGCACAATGATATTCTTCTGGGTAATTCTTCTATAAAAGGTATTTTTATCATTTTTCGATATATTAATTTGACATTTTTCAATTTGGTAGTGAGATTCTTTTTTTTCCATAGCTATCTCAGTTTATTACATACATATATTAAATTTTTAAATGCGATATCTCACACACATATACACACAACATCACACACACACCATCACACACACACACAGGCGATTTTTACAATTTTACATGATTTTAAGCGCGGTTGTAAGGATTTTACACGATTTTAAGCGCGATTTTAACAATTTTACACGATTTTAAGCGCGATTTTAACAATTTTACATGATTTTAAGCACTTTCAATATTTTTATATTTATATACTGTGTCCTTTTATTTATTGTTCTATGGGGCGCGCGCATGCGCGCGCCCTTTATGGATATACAATGTGAAATGTACTCAATAATAGTAAAATACATATCTCTCTCTCTCTCTCTCTCTCTATCTTTTCTATTTTTATTGTCATCTAATATGCACATTATGTTTATATCATACATATTCTCTTTATCTCTCTTTCTCTCTTTTTCTCTTTCTTTCTGTCTTTATCTCTCTCTCTCTCTCTCTTTATCTCTCTCTCTCTCTCTTTCTCTCTCTTTCTCTCTCTTTCTTTCTCTTTCTTGTTGTCATGACAACCAAATGTCATTTTATCTCTGGTTTAGGTTACTAAGTTTTTAAGAAAGTTACTAGGTTTTTTGGAAGGTTACTAGGATTTTAAGAAAGTTACTAGACGTTAACGTATGACGTTATAATGCATCGTGTAATTTCGGCTTAAATACACATTCTTAAACGAAAATTATCATTTGTTTACGATACCGTAATTTATAATGATATTTATTAAATGATTTATTGAGATATGATTTTTCAGAATTTTGCCTTATGTATAATTAAATATTTTAATGTTTATAGAATAGTTATTTTTGAAATTTATTTCCAAGTACTTGTGTAATTAAATAATATTAAAATAAAACGTTCAGTTTCGTCGAAACGTCGTTTTTATAAAATAATTAAACAGAATTTTATCCTAAAACAGTTTTTATTTTAAAAATTCTTTTTATTTAAGCACTAAAAAGTTCCATATATTTGTAATAAATAAAAAATATATCGAAAATTTATTCTACCACTAAATGATTCCACTACAAATTGTTAACACTTTGACTGCAAGGAAAAAGTGGTATAGCGTTTCGTACGGTGTCTGTAACATTTTCAAAAATAAAAAAATTGTGTATAGAAATCCTTCATATAGTCCCTAGATGACGAATCTGAACTTAGTTTATGTGGGTGTATGTGTGTGCGTCGTCAGCTCGCTCGGTCGTAAGTCAAAATTTTGTGGCCGCAACTCCTCCTAGACGGTTCAACCGATTTTAATGAAATTTTCAGGATAAATTTGTCTAGTACCAAAGATGGTCATGTGGTTTTATTTTTTCCAGTAATGCCAACTTTCCGAGACAAAAATTACTAAAGTTTTTAAAAATTCATATTGGCTACGTTATTTATCCGATTTTGATCAAATTTTCAGAAAAGATTTCCCTAATGCTCCCATTAATTATATAATTTTATTAATATCCAGTGTTGCCAACTTTCCGAGAGAAAAATTACTAAAGTTTTAAAAAATTTATTATGGCCATGTTATTTAACCGATTTTACTCAAATTTTCACAAAATATTCTCCTAGTATTTATATAATTTATGTAATTTTAACAAAATACAGTGTTGCCAACTATCCGAAAAAAAATTACTAAAATTTATTGTGGCTACATCGTTTATTCGATTTTGATCAAATTTTCCGAAAAGTTTCTCCTAGTGCCCACATAAATTATATTATTAAAATACAGTGTTGCCAACTTTCCGAGAAATGTCAAAGTGGTCTCTATATGGGTTTACCCATATACTTCTAATCTTGTTAAATTAGGAATATGTTTAAAGCAGTATTGGAAGAACTGTTGATTGTTAATAATTAATATAATTAATAATTCTTTATTTATAAATTTATTTATATATTACAAGATTTTTTTTGCATGATTTTGCGGTATTATTTTAAGCCAAAATATACTAATTATTTGGGAGATCTCTATCCTGCTTTTTACAGAATTTGAGTTTTGATTATCACGTTTTAATTTCAAATTTGTGAGAAAATTGACATATTAGTAAAAAACCATAGATAATTAAATAATTGGTTTTATTTTTAATAATCGTCCACAACGCGTTGTGACATTTTTACATTACTAGAACTTGTTATTAGCGTGCTTGATAAGAGTCAACAAACAATTTGAGAAGTCAGAATACATTGGGTCGGTTTTTCGCTCAGTGAGCGTTTTCAATCTTGGAACCTGATATATACAAAAAATATTTGTGTAAGCTTAATATTATGCAAAAATATTAGAAAATACGTAATTTAACAATTACAATAAAATTTTACGTAGGTAATTTGTGAGAGCATTACAATGAAAAATGAGTGATAATTAATAAGGAGCAATTAATTATCAGCCAGCTAGTGAAGGATAATTCTTGATTAAGTAATATTTCTTGCCGATATTACAACACGTTTTCAGGCAAAAGCTAAACGTTTCAAATATCTCAGAATCGACATTTGAGGGCGCCGCGCCGTAGATACTCTGTAACAATAGGTGTTCTCACGGAGTCTCTCTGTTTCAGTAACCTTTCAAAAAAACCTAGTAACCTTCCAAAAAACCTAGTAACCTTCCAAAAAACCTAGTAACCTTCCGACAAACTAAATAACCTTCCAAAAAACTAAATAACCTTCCAAAAAACCTAGTAACCTTCCAAAAAACATAGTAACCTTCCAAAAAAACTAAATGACCTTCCAAAAAACCTTGTAACCTTCCAAAAAACCAAATAACTTTCCACAAAACCTAGTGACCTTCCAAAAAACCTAATAACCTTCCAAAAAACCAAATAACCTTCCAAAAAACCTAGTAATCTTCCAAAAAACTAATGACCTTCCAAAAAACCTTGTTACCTTCCAAAAAACCAAATAACCTTCCAAAAAACCTAGTAACCTTTCAAAAAACCTAGTAACCTTCCAAAAAACTAAATAACCTTCCACAAAACCTAGTAACCTTTCAAAAAACTAAATAACCTTCCAAAAAACCTAGTAACCTTCCAAAAAACTAAATGACCTTCCAAAAAACCTTGTAACTTTCCAAAGGTAAACACTGCTTTTTTTTATGGAATATAATATATATTATAGCCCCCCTTTTGACCCCCGTGCCCCCCCTTTACATTGTAATATAATATATAAGAAAATTTATTGGAAAATATTTGAGGTGAAATTTTTTTAATTGTTAAAAATTTTGTGAATAAATAAGAAAATCTATTTGCAAGAAAATGTTAACGTTTGAGTGGAATTTGTTAAAATTATCGAAATCTATCGAAAAAAATTATTAAAATTTATTAAAAATTGATAAAATCTTATTAAAAATTGTGGAAATTATATAAGTACCTTCAGAAAATTATTAAAATTTAATAAAAATTTTCAAAATTTATTGAAAATTGATAAAATCTTATTAGAAATTAATAAAATCATTAAAAATTGACAAAATTTTAATAAAATTTAGTCAAAATTGTAAAATCGTTTTTAAAATTGTCAAAAAAATCAATTGACAAAATCTAAATAAAATTAACAATATTTAATTAAAAATTGACAAAATTTAAATAAAAATTGACAAAATCTTATTAAAATTTGTCAAATCACAAAGACCTTCCCAAATTTGTCAAAAAATCATAAACATCTTTTTAAAAATGTTCAAAATTTATAAGAAAAATTAACAAAATCTAATTAAAAAATTGACAAAGTCTTAATAAAATTTAGTCAAAATTATAAAAAAAAATTCAAAATTGTCAAAAAATCAAACACCTTTTTAAAAATAGTCAGAATTTATAAAAAAAAAAATGAAAATCTTATCAATAATTGACAAAATCTAAATAAAAATTGACAAAATCTTATTAAAATTTGTCAAAATTATAAAAACCTTCCTAAAATTGTCAAAAAAAAACATTAGCACCTTGTAAAATTACGTAAATTACATGTAAAATAACATACATTACTTGTAAAATTACCTAAATGATATATGAAATTACATAAATTACATGTAAAATTACATTAATAAACGCTTATTATTACTTTCATATTTTCCTCTACAAAAAACCAACCGAACCAACCAACAACACAGCTCGAAACGAAAACCACAACACAAGCCCAGCTCGCCTTTGTCCGCGTCTACTGTGGCGCAAATAATACCTGTGTAGTACCAACTGTTTCCCTAGCGGCAGCACATGTCGATACCACAACCAAGGCGGCCATTATTTTTCGTATTGCTGCACGAAATGAGAAAGGTTACGGACCTGCTACGCAAGTTAGGTGGTTACAAGGTAAGCGCCTACGTTGATGTATGGTAGTGAATGTTGTTGGTTACAAGGTATTAATATATGTATTAACTGTGTTTGGATGTGTGCTTACGTTGATGTATGGTAGTGAATGTTTTTAGAAGATTACTAGGATTTTTGGAAGGTTATTTAGTTTTTTGGAAGGTTACTAGTTTTTTTTTGGAAGGTTATTAGGTTTTTGGAAGGTTATGACTGTTTTTTTACAAGGTCGACTGTTTTTCACAAGGTTATGACTATTTTTCACAAGGTTATGATTATTTTTCACAAGGTTATGACTATTTTTCACAAGGTTATGACTATTTTTCACAAGGTTATGACTGTTTTTCACAAGGTTATGACTATTCTTCACAAGGTTATAACTTTTCACAAGGTTATGATTATTTTCCACAAGGTTATGACTATTCACAAGGTTATGACTCTTCACAAGGATACGACTTTTCACAAGGTTATGACCTTGTGAAAAACTATCATAACCTTGTGAAAAGTCATAACCTTGTGAAAAATAATCATAACTTTGTGAAAAAAGTCATAAACTTGTGAAAAATTTCATAATCTTGTAAAAAACAAACATAACCTTGTGAAAAGCAGTCATAACCTTGTGAAAAGTTATAACCTTGTGAGAAATAGTCATAACCTTGTGAAAAATAGTCAACCTTGTGAAAAATCATAACCTTGTGAGAAATAGTCATAACCTTGTGAAAACTCATAACCTTGTGAAAAATAGTAAAAAAACCTTCCAAAAATCCTAGTAAATGTTATATGGGGTGCTTACGTTGATGTATTGTAGTGAATTAATAATATCAACTAATACTAATACTTAATACTGGGTTTGGGTGTGTGCCTACGTTGATGTATGGTAGTGAATGTTTTTGGGTTGTGCAATGCAAGTTAGGTGGTTTTACAAGGTTATGACTGTTTTATACAAGATTATGACTGTTTTTACTACTTTGACTGCAAGGAAAAAGTAGTATAGCGTTTGGTACGGTGTCTGTAACATTTTCAAAAAAAAAAAAAATTGTATAGAAATCCTTCATATAGCCTGTAGATGACGAATCTGAACTTAGTTTATGTGGGTGTATGGATGTGCGTCGTCAGCTCTCTCGCTCGGTCGTCAGACCAAATTTTGTGATCGCAACTCCTCCTACACGGTTCAACCGATTTTAATGAAATTTTCAGGATAAATTTGTCTAGTGCCCAAGATGGTCATGTGATTTTGTTTTTTCCAGTGATGCCAACTTTCCGAGAAAAAAATTACTAAAGTTTTAAAAATTTTATTATGGCCATGTTATTCAACCGATTTTACTCAAATTTTCACAAAAGATTTTCCTAGTATTCATATAATTTATGCAATTTTAACAAAATACAGTGTTGCCAACTTATCGAGAAAAAAAATCACAAAATTTTTAAAAAACTCATTGTGGCTACATTATTTATTCGATTTTGATCAAATTTTCAGAAAAGTATCTCCTATTGCCCACATAAATTATAATATTATTAAAATACAGTGTTGCCAACTTTACGAGAAAAAAATTAGTAAAATTTTTAAAAATTTATTTTGACCATTTTATTTAATCGATTTTAATCAAATTTTCATAAAAGTTTTTCCTAGTGCCTAAATAAATTATGCAATTTTAACAAAATACAGTGTTGCCAACTTATCGAGAAAAAAAATCACAAAATTTTTAAAAAACTCATTGTGGCTACATTATATATTCGATTTTGATCAAATTTTCAGAAAAGTATCTCCTAGTGCCCACATAAATTATAATATTATTAAAATACAGTGTTGCCAACTTTACGAGAAATGTCAAAGTAGTCTATATATGGGTTTACCCATATACTTCTAATCTTGTTTACAAGGTTATGACTGTTTTTTATCAAGGTTATGACTTTTTTTTATCAAGGTTATGAATGTTTTTTTATCAAGGTTATGATTGTTTTATACAAGGTTATGATTTTTCACAAGGTTATGACTATTTTTCACAAAGTTATGACTATTTTTCACAAGGTTATGACTTTTCACAAGGTTATGAGTATTTTTTACAAGGTTCTGACTGTTTTTTCACTAGGTTATGACTTTGTGAAAAACAATCATAACGTTGTGAAAAATAGTTATAACCTTGTGAAAAATAGTCATAACGTTGTGAAAAATCATAACCTTGTGAAAAATAGTCATAACCTTGTGAAAAATAATCATAACTTTGTGAAAAACAGTCGACCTTGTAAAAAACAGTCATAACCTTGTGAAAAGTAATCATAACCTTGTGAAAAATAGTCATAACCTTGTGAAAAACAGTAAAAAACCTTCCAAAAACCTAGTAACTTTCCAAAAATCCTAGTAACTTTCTTAAAATCATAGTAACCTTCCAAAAAATCTAGTAACTTTCTTAAAAACCTAGTAACTTTCTTAAAAACCTAGTAACTTTATATTTTTAAGTTTATTTATTCAGCAGGCAAAGCACTAAAACGTGGTATAGAAGCACGAACAATAACCACCCTAAAAAAATTCAAAACTGATAAAACTGATGAGCTATAATTTTTAACAACAACTACAATTTCTCAACACTTCATAATAATAATAATAATAATTGAGTAACTTATTTTTTGGATAAAAACAATAACGAACGGCTAATCTCTTCCCTCCCCCCCATTTGCCCCCCTTTTTGCCCCCCCCCCCACTCCAGTCCCCTATTTTGGATATCGACAAGAAAGAGAGTCGTTACTTTTTGACCGACCTTATATATATATATATATATATATATATATATATATATATATGTATATATATATATATATATATATATATATATATATGTATGTATATATATATATATATATATATATATATATATATATATATATATATATATTTGGAAAATTTGAAGGACGAAAACTTTAAAAAAACTATCATTATACAAGTGTGAACAAGTTCAAGGACAAGTTGAGACATAAGTTACTGTTTTCAACGATGATTAAAAATGAAACCTAGCGACTATTTTCTCGAATTTGAAGAATTTGAAGAAGTAAACTATCATAATATATAAATAATAATAATAATAATAATGTTGACTTTATTCAATAAAATATATTAGACTGTAAAAGAAATATGTAAAATTACAGTAATTTTACTATAAAACGTGTAATTTTGTTAATTTTTTAACATAATAATATATAATAAAGTAGAATTATTATATATTTTGTTTGAGTAAAACGTTTGAGTAAATTATGTAAAATTACACAGCTCGTAAATTTCCAACAAATAATTTAATTTTTTATAGAAAAATTGTAATATTACCGTAAATTGTGTTATTTTTACTGTAATTTTACATGGTTTCGACAATGTAACTTTCATTATCTAAATTATCATAGTAAAATTACAATATATTTTAAAACTTATGTAATTTTACTTGTTTTGAGAATGTAATTTTACATACAAATTGTAAAATTACATAAATTATAGTAAAATTACAAAATATTGTTGCTTCTCCTGTTAAAATTTGTGTAATTTTACGTTTTGTGGATGTAATTTTACATAAAAATTGTAAAATTACAGTAAAATTACAAATTTTATTATTTTTGCTGTAATTTTACATATTTTGAGAATGTAATTTTTCATTAAAAAGTGTAATATTACCTAAATTATTATAGTAAAATTACAATATATTATTTTTACTGTTAAAACTTATGTAATTTTACATACAAATTGTAATATTACATAAATTATAGTAAAATTACAAAATATATTTTACATATTTTTTATAAAATATATATATATATATATATATTTGAAAATTTATGTAATTTTACATGTGACTTTAATTTTAATGTAATTTTACATATTTTACATGAATGTAATTTTTTTTTTTATAATAAAAATTGTAAAATTACAAAATTTTCATTAATTTTTTACTGTTTCAAAAAAACAAACCTAATGCGTAAAAATTACATATATTTTGGTAATTTACCAAGATTTTTGGTAATTATAGTAAAATTACAAAATTAGTTTTTCAAGGTCAAGTTCTCAAATTGGAGAGAAAATTTTTATAAAATCACAAATGCTGAAGTTTAATAAATATAGAATATTTAATATAACATATATAATATTTTATACAAGTTAAGTGTATACTTTAATTGTGCTCCTATCTTAACAAAAATTATGTTATATAAGAATTTCCGTCGGTAGCTAAATATAATAATTTGGGAAAAGGATCAGGCAATTTTTTATAATTTACTACAATATTGTTACTATTAATATGTACCCTGTATGCTTGTAAATGTTTGTCAAACCATAGACTTTCGTAGCTTTTACAAATGAAATATGTATTATTTTGGTTGCACGATATTATATAAATAATTTTTCCAAATACAGGTAATTCCTCATCACTTATATTTATAACAGTATTACATTTGTATATAATATTATTATATTTTATCCATTTATATTTGTGATATATTAGAGAGAGATCTAAATCTACTATAATAGAATTGTCAAGGAGAGATAAATCAAATATCATTTTTTGACTAGTGTCAAATTTTTCTTGGAATCCAATATTCTGTTGCAGTCTAGAACAAAATATTAACTGATGTCTAATTGCAATAGTTTGAGCTACATTTACTCTTGAAGTACTTAAATTAGCAGTCATTTTACATTGTTTATGTTTAGATTCGAAACGAAAACATGAAATGGAGATAAGTGGACCAACTTCTTTCATAATTAAGGGATAATGTATCATATGATGATGTTTGGGTTTAAGTGGAATATTAAATAATTTTATATATAGTAAATGATGCTCTTGTATTAAATATTTTATAATAATACTCAAGAATATTGAGATTTTATATTTTTCCCAAAATTTCACAAAATTTCACTCAGTCATTGAAAGGCAGCCAGAACTAACACCGGTATCAGTCGCCTCGAAGCGACTGATCAGAGCACCGTACTGATGAGGTCCAAAAGACCGAAACACGTGTCTACGGTTAAACTGGCCAGTCGTTGATGCATAGCTTAACAGCCGATTCAATGACTGAGTATCTTGTAAAATTTTGGGAAAAATATAAAATCTCAATATTCTTGAGTATTATTATATTAAATTTCACAATGACAATACGAACATTTATTTGTTCAAGGTCTATTAAATATTTTAAATATTCACTAATGTTAAAATGAGTTGCTCTAACTGTTACTATTGATATTGTTTCTTGCAACAGAATATAAAGATTCCAATGTATGTTATTATCAGGAATTAAATCACCTATTAGCAATCCAAAGTAATGCATAAAACATGCCATTTCAGAAGCAGACATATTCAATTTTTTTTTCTTAATATTATCTTCGGTAAATAATGGTGGTTTGTTACTGACGCATTCATAATTAAAATATTTTAATTTGTTGTTTAGAACGTCAAGTGAGAATAATTTATCAATTATAATAAACTGATATAATAATAAAGAAATTTCAAAACAACAAACACCTTCAAACAAATCATGCATTAAATCAACAGCAAAATTATTTGTAACATGAAAATAATTTACTTGATTGAATATACAAAACTCTTTTATTCCTGTTAATGATATGTTATTCATTTTAACATCAGATTCATAATTTTGTATATTCCTCATTTCATAGTCATCTTGAAGTGTTTGTTTACGTACAGTATTTTTATTGCATCTACAAAATCGACAAGAATAATTTGCATTGAAACTTTCTGTAAACCCTAACAAGCTATGTAAACCTAAATTGTCTCCTGTAATTAAAAGTAAAATAAAAAAAAATTTTCTTTGACCTGTAGAATGTGTAACTATTATACCATTATTTTGTAAAAAATTTAATTCATTAATTAATTTTGCAAACAAAATTTGATTTCCAAATTCTGTTCTATCGGAAGCATGAAATAATTGAACTAGAAATATATTTTCTAAAGAAGAATTATATAGCACTAGTAAACATGGTATATTAGCATAAATTGCACCTAATTTATGTATTCCTGCGTGAGATCCTAAAGGGTTCCCAACTTCAAATTCGTCAAAATATAAATTTATAGGAATTACTGTGTCTGTATTTTTAAAATTCGATATTTTTTTTGCCAAAGCTCACCTTGTATAATGTTAGTATAAGAAGATTTATTTGCATATAAACTTTGCATGTAATCTAAAGTAGATTCTAAGACATTGCCTATTTCAAAAAAAGATTTTAGTGTATTTTTTAAAGAAACAAATTGTGTTTTAATATCTTGAAATAAAGCTGTTTCTTGATTACCAGCAATAAGCTTTTGACCTAAAATATAAGATGTCGGTGCAATATATGTTCCATATTTTTCTAAATATTTTAGTCTTAAATATTCTGACTTTACTTCGGCAAATGTATTCAAAAATAATTCAACTATTTTTTTTGCATTTGAATTATCATGTAGTTCAGCTTTGATTTTAGACAAAGGTAAACCTATAAAGTCTGATATATTTTCTATGAAAATTTGAATATCTTGCCTATTAAGCGAATTACGTTGATATAATTGCGAAATAAATGAAAATGTCAGATTTTGAAGTTCTTTATTAAAATTTAATAAATTATTCTCATTTATTTCATTACTGTTTTCAAAATATACGTTGACGTTATTATTAGTACTCTCTTTTAATAGATATTCATCTGAAATATTTTGAAAATCTATATTTTTATCAATTGAATTTTGAATCTCTATTGAGTGACAAGTTGTTATTTTAGTCAGAGAATGAGTTTTAAGATGTTTTCTGTAAGAGTTGTTACTATTAAAGGTCCTATGACAATATGGTTGAGCACAGTAAAATATACTATTATTTAAAATATTATATATGTATTTTAAATGAGATATAAGTTCATTAATGCTATGGAATGTTAATTTTAATTCACATTTAAAACAAAAAAATGTCATAATTATAATAAGTAGAAACGCAAATATATATTATGTGTAATAATTCAAAAAGTAAACAATAATAATAAAGATTTATAAAGATTTTAAATCCGCTAGTATAGTCGATATTGCCGGAATACCTGTGTCCCATTCGGTATGAATGTCAAAAATCTCTTTTTGTATAAACATCCATATTAATTTACACTACATAGGATAGGATAGTGTATATTTAAGCAGGAAAATAATTTAAAACATAAATCGACTGCTTTCATTGAAGATTCCACTTTGTATTTTAAATCATTTATATAAATAAAACATGATGTCGTGTTTTGTAAAGAGCCATGGATGACCACAAAAGGCTGTAGGGTACCACCAGTTTTTAATAAATTTAATCGTCTATCAACGATTTTTTTTCTAAATCAGCAAAATTCTAAAATAGGATAAAAGAGTATATTTTATAACATAAAACACAATGAAAGTAATATTTACTTGTAAATGAAGAAAAAAGATTTCTTGAATTTCAATTTTTGATGGTCTGAAAGAATTTTTTTTATTGCGTATTGTAGTTGGTGGAAATAAGTAAGGTAATATTTTTAAAGCTACAACTTCAGTATCTAAAATAAGTACAAAATCAATAAAATAAAGTATGTCATGAGAGGATAATAATAATTTGTGATATACCTCCTCCTTCTATATATTCAATTTGAATATTTTTTTTTTGTGCTAAATTAATTAACTGTCGCTCAATTTGTGGCCATTTTTCATAAAAAAAACGTTTTCTTTGTTGGGATATGCAGTCTTAAAATCTTGTAAAATCTACAAATTTATAATGCATGATTACTACTTTGACTGCAAGGAAAAAGTAGTATAGCGTTTGGTACGGTGTCTGTAACATTTTCAAAAAAAAAAAAAAAAATTGTATAGAAATCCTTCATATAGCCTGTAGATGACGAATCTGAACTTAGTTTATGTGGGTGTATGGATGTGCGTCGTCAGCTCGCTCGCTCACTCGCTCGCTCGGTCCTCAGACAAAATTTTGTGATCGCAACTCCTCCTAGACGGTTCAACCGATTTTAATGAAATTTTCAGGATAAATTTGTCTAGTGCCCAAGATGGTCATGTGGTTTTGGTTTTTTCTAGTCATGCCAACTTTCCGAGAAAAAAATTACTAAAGTTTTTAAAAATTCATTGTGGCTACATTATTTATCCGATTTTGATCAAATTTTTAGAAAAGATTCCCCTAGTGCCCACATAAATTTCGTAATTTTAATAAAATACAGTGTTGCCAACTTTCTGAGAAAAAAATTACTAAAATTTTTAAAAATTTATTACGGCCATGTTGTTTAACCGATTTTGTTCAAATTTTCACAAAAGATTCTTCTGGTATCCATATAAATTAGATAATTTCAACAAAGTACAGTGTTGCCAATTTTCTGAGTAAAAAATTACTAAAATTTTTAAAAATTTGTTATGACCACTTTATTTAACGGATTTTGATCAAATTTTCACTAAAGATTCTCCTGGTGCCCGCATAAGTTATGCAATTTTAACAAAATACAGTGTTGCCATCTTACCGAGAAAAAAATTACTAAAATTTAAAAAAATTCATTGTGGCTACATTATTCATCCGATTTTGATCAAATTTTCAGAAAAGTTTCTCCTAGTGCCCACATAAATTATAATTTTATTAAGATACGGTGTTGCCAACTTTCCGAAAAAAAAATTAATAATTTTCTAAAAATTTGTTATGCGCGCATTAATTATCCAATTTTAATGAAATTTTTGCGGAAGATACCCTTAGCGCCTATAATATTATATATTAGCAAAATACAATGTTGCCAACTTTCGATGAAAATTTTTTTATTCCTATTTCTTATCATTTATGTGATAATGTCAAAGTAGTCTATATATGGGTTTACCCATATACTTCTAATCTTGTTTTATATTAAATTCTGTTGAACTGAATTTTAAGCAAACCAGACGATATCCCGTGGAGGTGTTTAGTGCTGGAAATAGATGAAAATAATCAGATACAGATGTTTCTTTGTGTAATTGTGAACGATATTGGTGTGTTAATAACCAGTATTTATCAACTTGACCTTCTGGCTCAGTGCAAACTTTTAAAAAATTTATGTATTCATCGTCAATACTGCTTTTAGAAACTTTATTATTATCTGGAATGTCTGAAGCTGTAAAATTTAAATTAAAATAAAAATATTATTGAACAAACACTCAAAATTCGATAAACTTGTATATCTATATTTAAGGAAACAGTAAATACCTTTACTCTTTTGATCTTTTTTTCCTACATGCAAAAATCTTTTGGCATTTATATATCTAGACCATAACTTTCCTCGAGCTAAAACTCTTGGAGATGTGTCAGTTTTTGCAATGTAAGGTAGGAAATACGTCTCTTTTTTTCGTCAGAAAATATTTTAACAATTTCTAGAGATGCTTTTTCAAACAAATCGCTAGGAATTCTAAAATAATAAAAAAATAAAGAAACTGAAATATACTTCTTAAAAAAAACAAACCTTCCATTTGTAGTCTGACATAACAACTCATTTACAATTATGTTACAAATTTTTTGACGGTACTTATCATTCGGTTGTAATTTATTATTTAAAGCTGCTTGTCCAGCGACTGTTTGTTTTAATATATATTCAAGGCTCTTACAAATTTATTAATTAATTATATATAAAATAAATTATAATATAAAATAACAATATTACAATTACACATGTTAATTTTAACCAAAAATTAAAATATAATAAACATATTTTTTTTTTAAATTTTGAATTTTAAAATTGTATTTTTTTATGTTCAAATAATATAATGTAACATGTATAATGTAATTTAAAAATTTAATAAATACCGTTGGAAATATAGTGTGTTCACTACTAATAGTCAATTTTCCTGAAAATATAAATATATTATTTATCAAAAAATTCGGAAAACCAATTAAGTAAAAATATATACGTTTTTTTGGATTTAAAATATCCGTTTCTTCTACTGAGGATACGTTAATATTATTTGCATTGCCAAGTGCATTAAAAGTATTATTTAAAGGTATTATTGATACCGGTAAATCTCTAATATCTAGAGTAATGTCGTCATCCAACATCATATCACTCCCAAAAGAAGTTTTGGAGCTCCAAGTATCGGTCGAAACATTTTCTACATTAACGAACTAAAAAGATATTAAAAATTTGTTCAATAATCAGTCAAAAATAAATTGAACTCGAAATAATAAGCATAGAAAAACAAATAATAAATAAAATTTAATATAAAACAAAAAACAAATTATTGATTAAAAAATTCTGTAACACAATATAAAATTAGTTTACCTCTTGATCAGTAATAGTTGTTTCTTGAATATAATTTTTGAATTTATTTAAAAATAGTAATCGTGGTCCTGCTTTCGAAAATAATTTTTTAATAGTTTCTGTATCTATCAGAGAAAATGCTTCTTTATTTATTTCTTCTTCTGTAATGAAATTTATTCATTTACACATTACTTGGGGCTGGTATTTTCAACAATGTATCAGCGAATAGCTATTTATTGTCTATAATTTATATATATATACATACATATATATATATATATATATATATATATATATATATATATATATATATTATAATTATTATTAATTTTGTAATCGATTTTAAACTAGAACTTGAAACTTGAAACTACTGGATGACATGACAATGCACAATATTAACTAACTAATTAATTATGTATATTAAAAATATTAAATTATATTTTATTAATTAACTTAATTATAATTATAATTATGTAAGCATAAAATAATTATTTAAATAACAAGATTAGAAGTGTTTATATGGAAAGTTGGTAATAGAATATTTTTATATTAAAGTTGGAAACACTGTATTTTAATAATATTATAATTTATGTGGGCACTAGAAGAAACTTTGAGCGAAAATTTCAGCAAAATTGAATAAATAATGTAGCCATAATGAATTTAAAAAAAAATGTGAAATTGGCAACACTGTATTTTGTTAAAATTGCATAATTTATTTAGGCACTAGAAGAATCTTTTATGAAAATTTGATTTTAATCGGTTAATTAAAGTGGTGATAATGAATTTTGAAAAATTTTAATGATTTTTTCTCGGAAAGTTGGCAACACTGTATTTTTTTTTAAAATTATATAAATTATATAAATACTAATAGAATTTTTTCTGAAAACGTGATCAAAATCGGGAAAAATAATGTAACAGCAATGAATTTTGTAAAAACTTTAGTAATTTTTTTCTCGGAAAGTTGGCAATGTCAGCCAGTAGTTCTGTACCTATAGTTATAAATTTCTAAGTTTCAAGTCTCTAGCTTTCATCACTGGAAGGAAAATTCTAGTTTAAAATCAATTACGAAATTTATACCGAACAAATAAACTAACAAACAAACAGACAGACAAGACAGCAAGTTAATAAAAGCGTTATTTATAATAATAAATTGTTTTAAATTGATTACCAAATTTATACCGAACAGACAAACCAACAAACAAACAGACAGACAAGACAACAAGGTAATAATAACGTTAATTATAATAATAAATTGTTTTAAATCAATTACCAAATTTATACCGAACAGACAAACTAACAAACAAACAGACAGACAAAACAGCAAGTTCATAAAAACGTTATTTATAATAATAAATTGTTTTAAATCGATTACCAAATTTATACCGAACAGACAAACAAACAAACAAACAAACAGACAGACAAAAAATAATTGAGTACTGACCTGTTCAGCTGTGAGTAAAATAGTGATTTCTTTTGTATTTATGTTATTTAGCACGATATTTTCGGAACTATCACGATAAATCAGCTCGTTGCCTGGAAAACAAAAGAAAAACAGAAATAAATAACTTATTTTTAGTGTGCTTATTATATTAGGAATAAAAGTGAGCATGTATGAGAGAGGTATTATGAATGTGGATAAAGCGAAATTTGCTTGTTTCTGGATATTTTTACCATAATTTTACAAATTTTGCCATAATTTTACTAGTATATTATCATGATTTTACAGATTTTACCATAATTTTACTAGGATTTTTTCATGATTTTAGGGATTTTTACCATAATTTTACAAATTTTGATTTTACTAGTATTTTAATAAATTTATACACCAGATTTTACAAGTAATTTCCTCCTCATAATATATACATAATATTTAAGACTGAATACGGTCCTGTACTGTTCTTTACCCCCTCGTGCTATAACTAATAGTATATTAGCTCGCTGTAATACGTAATGTGTCTGTCTGTCTGTCTCTGTGACAATTTTAAGTTATGTTTATATATTTATATAAACACGTGCAACCGTTTCGAAACATTTTTGACCGGATATGGAACATTTCTGTAGTGTGCTCCTAGTGCTCACATAAATTATAATTTTATTAAAGATATTGTGTTGCCAATTTTCCAAGAAATGTCAAAGTGGTCTATATATGGGTTTAACCATATACTTCTAATCTTGCTATTTTAATATTAGTAATATTCTCATAAGCAAATATTTAAATGAGAATGCAAAGTTATTAATTCCAATTCATTTGCATACATTATTGTATTTCCAAATGTTTACCCATAACTGATTATCTTATCTCGTTGAAAATTAGTGTTCACACTTTTTTATTATTGATATATTGATTGTAAATTCAACAAGATTAGAAAAATATGGATAAATTCATATGTATATATATATATATATATATATATATATATATATATACATAATTTTTTCTCTAAAAGTTGGCAACACTATACAAAAATAAAATTATACAATTTTTGTGGGAACTAAGATTTTTTTTTGTTTAATCTTGGATAAATAATAAAACCAAAATACAATTTTAGTAATTTCTTTTATAAAAGTTATCAACACTGAAAGACACTAAAATTATATAATTTATGTGGGCACTAATAAAATCTTTTATAGAAAATTTGATTAATTTCGGATAAATAGTAAAGCTGAAATTAAATTTTAAAAATTTTAGTAATTTCTTCTCGAAAAAATATTTTATATTAGTAAAGTTATATAATTTATGTAGACGATTTTGATATATGAATATGCAACGTAATAATTAATTAATAGAATTGATAGAATTAATTCTATTTTAATTGATTAGAATAAGTAATGTAATAATTCACTAGCAACAAATAGCATTACTTATTCAAGAAATGTACATGTAATGAATGTATTATTTAACAAATAATTTGCTTTCATTTTTATTCTTTTTTAGAAATTTTATGTGACTGAATAAATAACTGTATTTGTAAGGAACCAAACCAGATTTCTAATCGATTAACGAACCATGGTTAATTTTCTTTTGTGTTCAAGCAGAACCTAAAATCAAATCGTTGAAAAAATTGCAAATCATAAACCTCCAAAATAACTTTTTTACATATTACAGTTAACGTAAATAATTTCATAATATTAAAAAAAAAATATAAACGGGAAGTATATTCTAGAAAATTTCAATAGATAAAAACACAAATCAGATTGATTAATATTTATCTAATAAGGAATGATATTTAATATCAAACATTTAATAATGAGAATGATGAGTATGTCATTTGTTGAAAAAATGAAAAGTAATTATTATTTTTTTGTTATTACTCATTCTATCACTATTTTGATATATTTATTTTATTATTATTTATTTTTTATTACAGACAGCCTTAGGCCAGTGATAGCGTATTGGATTCGGATCCCAAAGTTCCCTGATTCGGACCAGAAATTAAATTAAGTAAGTATTAAACATAATACAAAAAATATTTTAGAACTCATTCCGTCAACGTCCGTCTTCATTAAAATAAACATACATACATACATACACAATCACGCCATGTACCCAAAAGGGTGTGGCACAAACTCTTTTCATCATCCCGAAATCAATCGCCTCCAAACATTCATATCCGCAAACAAGCAACTTTCGCTTCATCCACATTCAGAATTCCTCCTCTCATACATGCTCTTTTATTCCTACTACTTGGAAACTTTCGCTCACGCAAGCCACTCTCTCAATCATACCACTCCAACTACTCATATATGTATACCATCAAAATCATTCAAATAAATTTTTTTAACAGCAAACGTTCATTAGACTCATTCGCTCAACATGTCCGAACCATCTTAACTGACTAACACGGCAACTTTTGCTACAACATTTTTTTCAATTTCACACTCATCATACACTATTTACACCACAAAATAAACAATACCAATGATATTTATAGCAAATAAACAAACATAGGAACCAATCACTAGGTAACAAAATAAGTAACTAGATCATGAACTTTATAAATTCTTAATTAAAAAAGCCAAATTTATAAATTTTACGATCTAGTTACTTATTTATTTGACTGCAAAAGCATGAAAGAAAAATGACTGCTGTGGAAATGAGATTATTATATGAGATTATTTGTAAATAAAAAAAAATATGTAAATTTGAATCATAATAATAGCCAGCAAATACTGATAACACAAATTAAATCTGCGTTGAAGTAGTATACTCATATGTATCTGTAAAAAGTATATTTTATCATTTTTGTAAAAATATTTGTACAAACAGCTACACAATGAATAATCCAAACTGACATAATTTCAATTTTCCGCCATATTTCAAAAACAAATGAATCGTTAGTCAACGTTGTCTAATAAACCGAAATTGGTTTTTTTTTTTAAATTAATCCAGTTAAATGTATGTTATCCATGGTAACCTTTTTTCTCTATCAAATAACACTAGTTTATATAACATAGTAGTAGTATATTATTAGTAGATATTTGTGGCCGAAGAGAAGCTTAATAATAATAATAATTTATTTTATTTAACTATTAAAAAGTTATTTTATAAAATCATATACAAAATATATAAAAATATATATTTACATACAAATTATAAAATATAATATTATGTTATTAATTAATTATTTTTATTTCACCCCTTTACAGGCTTGTATCTTATTTATTATTGAGTTTTGGAAAAAAGTTTATATAACAAGATTAGAAGTATATGGGTAAACCCATTTATAGACTACTTTGACATTTCTCGGAAAGTTGGCAACACTGTATTTTAATAATATTATAATTTATGTGGGCACTAGGAGATACTTTTCTGAAAATTTGATCAAAATCGAATAAATAATGTAGCCACAATGAATTTTTAAAAAAATTTGTGAGTTTTTTCTCGGAAAGTTGGAAACACTGTATTTTGTTGAAATTGTATAATTTATTTAGACACTAGGAAAATCTTTTATGAAAATTTGATTAAAATCGGTTAAATAAAGTGGTCATAATAAATTTTTTAAAATTTTAGTAATTTCTTTCTCGGAAAGTTGGCAACACTGTATTTTGTTCAAATTACATAAATTATATAAATACTAGAAGAATCTTTTGTGAAAATTTAAGTAAAATCGGTTAAATAACATAGCCATAATAAATTTTTAAAAACTTTAGTATTTTTTTCTCGGCAAGTTGGCAACACTGGATATTAATAAAATTATATAATTAACGGGAACTATAGGAAAATTTTTTCTGAAAATTTGATCAAAATCGGATAAATAACGTAGCCAATATGAATTTTTAAAAACTTTAGTAGTTTTTTTCTCGAAAAGTTGGCATCATTGAAAAAAAATAAAACCACATGACCATCTTGGGTACTAGACAAATTTATCCTGAAAATTTCATTAAAATCGGTTGAACCGTCTAGGAGGAGTTGCGGCCATAAAATTTTGACTTACGACCGAGCGAGCGAGCGAGCGAGCTGACGACGCACACACATACACCCACATAAACTAAGTTCAGATTCGTCATCTAGGAACTATATGAAGGATTTCTATACACAAATTTTTTTTTTGAAAATGTTACAGACACCGTACCAAACGCTATATCACTTTTTCCTTGCAGTCAAAGTGGTAAAAAAAGGGAGTTAGGTTTCAAAAATTAAAATACATTTGCACATACATAAAAATAACTTCAATTTTATTAAAAATGTACCTGAGAGATAAACAGTTATTTTTGTCATTTTTATAGTAGACGCAAAAAACGAAAAATAAATTTTTATGTCGGCATAAGTTAACTAACATTACTATAAGAAGCTATTTTTGCTTATAATGGCATAAAAATATCACATTAGTAGGTAGTTTTGAAAAAAAAAATTTTGGATTTTGTCTTCAGAAAAATGTCAAAAATAATATGAAAATGGTGAAAATACATCTCGTACAGCATTTCTACAGTAACATCTATTTATCAAGCGGTTAGGAGATACGCTTAGCTACAGTTTAATATGCGCAAACATAATATTCGCAACTTTCTACCGAACGAAATGCTTAATAATAATTTTAATTTCAAGCGTTCGCTGTTTGTAAATTGTAATAATTATTATAATATTATCACAATTTGTTAAATATTTGAAATTATCATCTTAAGAGCAAAACAAAAGAAGATCTATCGACCGTCTTTTCTGTGAACCGATGAATAAAAATCTGTTAATGGAACTTACAACAGGTTCATTAAATTACCGAAATTCATCGTGCGCAGCTAATTTCATTTCACTGAGGTTTTAACCGAATTGTGACTAATATCGGAAGGTATTTAACTCATTTCTTTAGAAGTGCAACTTTCTTGGAAGGTTACGATCTCCTGAATTAACGACAGGTTAACTTTTTCTTTGTTCGATTTTTTTATTGCAAATTATTTTGGAGTTATCGAACCTCTATATATTTCACAATAATTTTTTTTTTGTTATTTGGTATTTGTAGTTGAATTCTTCAAGTATGTGTGTGTGTGTGAACGATACGAAGAATTTGGTTCCGATATTTTTCAGTCAATTAACTTTCTAAAATATTCGTACGTAATTATTATGAATGACTGACAGCTAAAAAAATACGATAATATATATATATATATATATATATATATATATATATATATATATATATATATATAATTCTGTATTAAGTTTGTTTTTGTTTTATTTGTGTATAAAAATCTTCATGCTATAAAACTTGAAGATACAATTAGATAGATTGTATAAATAACTAAATAGTTAAATAAATCGGATTATTATTATTATTATTATTATGAAAAATGAGAAATGAGATTTGTACGTGGGGTAGCTGGGTGTAAATAGAAGAGATCGGGTACGAAATAGATTAGTGTATGATGAGTGCGAAATTGCGAAAAAATGTTGTAGCAAAAGTTGTCCCGTGTTAGAGTCAGTTAAGATGGTTCGGACATGTTGAGCGAATGCGTCTAATGAACGTTTGCTGTTCAAAAGATTTATTTGAATGATTTTGATGAGATACGTTTGCTAGTGGACGTCCGATGAGTAGTTGGAGTGGTATGATTGAGAGAGTGGCTTGCGTGAGCGAAAGTTTCCAAGTAGTAGGATTAAAAGAGCATGTATGAGAGAATGAATTATGAATGTGGATAAAGCGAAAGTTGCTTGTTTAGATAAGAATGTTTGGAGGCGTCTGATTTCGGGATGATGAAAAGAGTTTGTGCCACATGCTGTTGGGTACATAGCGTGATTGTGTATGTATATATATATATATTATTATTATTATTATTTCAAGATCCATTAATATTAACATTAGATTGATAAGAGAAGCAATAGATTTTTTACAAAAAAAAAAATAATATCAATGATTTAAATAAAATCTGACTTCGTTTAATTAATAATTTATAAAAATTTGTAATCAAGTTACTTGTATTTTGTTACCTAGTTACTTGTTTCTATGTTTATAGTCATTTATAATGATTTATCCTGATGATGATTATTGATGATTATTTCGAAACATTAAATTAAAAATTATACAGAACTAAATCCTAAAATTATGGACATTATATGTACTACAAGATGTTTAATATAGTAAAAAATCTTTCAGAACTCATTATATTAAAATAAAACTGTTTTATGTTAAAGTTCTGTATTAATATTTATTTAAAATCGACGTTTCTACGGAACTCCATCTTCATCAAGATAAATAATACAAATGATATTACTGTAAATAACAGAACATAGAAACAAGTTACTAGGTAACAAATAAGTAACTAGATCATACAATTTATAGATTTTTTTAATTATAGAAGCCAAATTTTATTTAACTCAGTGCCTTTAAAATATAAAGTTAAATAAAATTTGGCTTACATTAATTAAAAATCTATAAATTGTACGAACTTATTTACTATATTTTGTAAAAATCATATAATTTTCTCTGTAATGTACATTTGTAAATTTTTTCTGTAAATTTCATAAAACTATTATGAAATTAAAATATTGTATAAAATAAAATATCAAATGTATGCCCGTATGCATAAACGTTCATTAAATGTATAACGCTTCGTTAAATTGAAAATTCTTAGATTTCGCAAGAAATGTTGTTGCAAGTTTTCTTAGGGAATTCATTATTTTTAACAAATATTTATTCATACGAGGGTTACATATTTATGTAAATTTCCATTTTACTTTTTTATATATTACTTTTCCATTTTACTTTATGTAGCAGTAAACAATATGAATAAAACATACTCTTTCCATCGATTAAATAAACCTATTGTCTTGAAATTCTACCATTTGAAATAATATTAACAACATAATAATGATTTTCCTTGGATATCCTTTGCTGTGTTCAATTTTCGTTCGTTTTTACTCAATTAAATCCGCATCACGTGACGGGCGCACCGCAGCCAATCCGCGTGCTTTTCACCTGCGCGCGAATCAATACAAGGAGGAGCCGTACGGGTGCGCCAATCGCGCTACAGCCGCGCACCTGGCCGGGACGTAGCAGCGCACAGGTGCAACATGCCCGAGACAGGTGTGGGTGGCGGCTCCAGCCCGAACTTAAACCAATCGACCGCTAACGCGAGCGAGTTGTTGGTAGTAGAGGTGAGGTCGGATCGGTGTAGGTGTAGGTGGTCGATGATAAGTGCGAAGAAGCCGAAACAGGTTAGAGCGCTTCTTTCGGGCCAATCAATGAGACGGTTAATTGGATTGTTAAGAGCAGCGCCGCGCCGTGCGGACATTGTTCGCAGGTTTATTTTTCTATAAAAAATCATGTTATTGGAGCTTGTATTTTTAGATACCTACTTTTATAGAAATTAATTGAATTTATCTTAACAGATGGACTTTTAACATATTTATTTGGATAATACCTATGTTGAAGTAATTCAATAAATTTTACGTAAATCAATTTTATTTGGCGTTGTGTTTATTTTTTTATTTTCAACATATATTTAAAATTGTCAACTTTTATCATTATTTTTTAACTATTTGGTTATTTTTACCAAATGTTTTTTTTTTATATATACTAAAATTTACTTATAAATATGAATTTGATAGTTTTCTAATGTTGCTAATGTTGTACGCTAAATTAAAAATATTGACTGAAATTGCACACCGTATTAATAACGAAATTCGAATACATCTTATTCGCAATGTACCAACAATTTTATCGCTTATACAAACGACTCTATATCTCTCATCCCCCGTGCTTTGTAACTCTGTCATACGCGGAGAGGCAAGCCGAGACAGCTAGCTACTCTAAATATGATTAAATTAAGAAAGAAAAGGCCTTCTTACTGAAGCGAAAACGGGCAAACAGGCAACAAACTATGAAAACGAATTAATAAAACGCAACTGCCGGTGTCGGTGTCCAAACTTGCTAACCCTTTACCTCGCGCACTGGTTCAGTGAGTCCCGGGCCCAGCCCTGCGCGCATATATTTCCCTTCCTTTAAAACCCTTTTCGCTTATTTTTAACAGCTTTGTACTAATGACGCGCTATTATTTCGCGTTACGAACGAAAAATAAAATAGTAATTAGGTTTTCGAGATTAAATTATTAATAAGAAATATACAAATTACTTTTGGTAATTGCATCCATATTATCTATTATTATTATTATAGATTAATATAGTTGAATCAGTTGACGTATAATAAGTTGATATACAAATGCAAGAAATGGACTAAATCTAATATCAAAAAATAATATATTTTTATTATTGTTAATATTGAGAAAAATTTTAAGTTTACTAAATATAATTCTTGTTACAATTATACATTTTTAAGATTTTAATTTCTTAGCAAAATAAAATAATACTAATAAATAAGTAAATATATCTATATTCTTATCAAAATCAATATTACTTCAAATTCTATAAAAAAAAAATATTGATTAATATTTCTAAAAGTTATGTATTAAGTTAGATAGATTTGTATGTTATTATATAAATTATGGATTTATAAATAAGTATAATTAATAATTTAACCATCAAGATAAACGTGTTTCAAACACTTCGGTTTTACCAGTAGAAACCAGAGCTAACCAACCGATTCATTTGGTTTAAAATCAGAATATACTATTAGTTTACGATCTTTCCTATTTATTGCAGTTTCATAAAAATAAACAGTGTTTATATATACATAGTAAAATATTTTAGTAAAATTCCGTAGAGCTAGGTAAAAATACTAGACTAGTCTATTTATAATAACTATAAAGTGAAGGTAACGAGCACGATCACATTACCAATGCAATATCTTCTAACTAGTGACAATGACACTGACAACGTGGCAGAGACAAAGCGAGGAATGGCTCAACAAGCTATATAAGCACACACACACACACAAGCGGATATCATACACATCACGCTTAAAAACAACTTTCGGAGGAAATAAAACATCGAAAGCCATAAACCGCTACCTCTCTAACAATGTTACCCTTCACACAAAACTCTGCTTGTTTCAACACACACACAGAGACACAGCCACACACGTGACGTGTGTCCCCCGAAAATATTTCGAGGCTGTAAAAATTGAAGAGCCCGTCGCGCCGTAAACAACGAGCAAAACTGTAAAACTTAGCAACTGCTATGTCTTCACTGACACGACACGTGTAAAATAAATGCAGAATTCGGGTGCTCGGTTTCAATGTGTATTTTGGCTTGTTTTGAATGTTTCAGCGAGTGATTTTGGTGCGCCCGCCGTGTATTTTGATGACTTGAATTGTTTTTCGATGATTATATGCCTCCTGGCGCCAATAGCACGCACAAATATTGTTTTATATTGTTTTGTCTTGCAAACATTTATATTCAGTGTAGTGTATGCAACATGAGAGGGAATAGTTTTTCTTATTTCGCATTACTATTACAAGTACTGAAAAAATTGAAATGCTGACTGTTGTTTACCATAAAAATCAATATCTTATAACCAGTGAAATAGTTATTTTTCTTCAAAGCGTATCAAAATATTAATATTACATTACTATATTGTTTATATATAAGGAGATCACTATGTTACTAGTACAATAATGAAAATATTATTTATACAGTAGTAACTTACTATATACACCACTGATACAGCAGTATTTAATCTGATATCTTCGGTGGCCATATTGAAAATTATATAGTGATAATTGTAGTGTTTGTTTTCGCTTGAATTTGAATAGTAATAATTGAAAATATGTGAAAAAGCACAAGAAATGAAGTGCAGATTTTTCAGAAATTATCATAAATCACGTAATAAATACCTATACTGTTTCACAACCATTAATAAGGTTAATGTTCCGTGATATGTATCTTCATTTATTAGCTAGTCGAAAAGACTAGCTTATAAAATCGTCAATACGGCTGGCTGGCTGGCTGGCTGGCCGGCCGTGTCCAAAAAATACGATAAATACCAGTGTTAATTATAAGTATGAAGGAAAGCTCGTAGAAAGCTGACACTTGGCAATTAGATAGTTCATACCAAATAAAAAATTAAGTTCAATTTTCAGATTGCAGTGTTGCCAACTTTCCGAGAAAAAAATTACTAAAATTTTTAATACGAGTCTTAATTATAAGTATAAAGGAGAGCTCGTAGAAAGCTGAAACTTGGCAATTAGATAGTTCATACCAAATAAAAAATTAAGTTCAATTTTCAGACCGCAGTGTTGCCAACTTTCCGAGAAAAAAATTACTAAAATTTTTAAAAATTTATTACGACCATGTTGTTTAACCGATTTTGTTCAAATTTTCACAAAAGATTCTTCTAGTATTCATATAAATTAGATAATTTCAACAAAGTACAGTGCTGCCAACTTTCTGAGAAAAAAATTACTAAAATTTTTAAAAATTTATTATGACCACGTTATTTAACCAATTTTAATTAAATTTTCACTAAAGATTCTCCTGGTGCCCGCATAAATTATGCAATTTTAACAAAATACAGTGTTGCCAACTTATTGAGAAAAAAATTACTAAAATATTAAAAATTTATTGTGTATACATTATTTATCCGATTTTAATCAAATTTTCAGAAAAGTTTCTTCTAGTGCCCACATAAATTATAATTTTATTAAAATACGATGTTGCCAACTTTCCGAAAAAAAAATTAATAATTTTCTAAAAATTTGTTATGCCCGCATTATTTATCCGATTTTAATGAAATTTTTACAGAAGATACCCTTAGCGCCTATAATATTATATATTAGCAAAATACAATGTTGCCAACTTTCGGTGAAAATTTTTTTTATTCTTATTTCTTATCATTTATGTGATAATATCAAAGTGGTATTAGGGTGCATAAGGTCAATGTATTTAGCATTCTAGGAAATGCTTGAAATCTGATATACAAAGCCAGTATTCCACACATATATTTGCTATATTTAAAAGAACATTTTAAACTAGAATTTTTAACTTTAAAAACTTAACTAAAATTGTATTTATATTTTTATTACTCTAACAGTTCGCCTATCCTGACCTAAACCTCGTCCTCGAGGTTAACAACCCCTAATGCGTCATCGTCTGGCGCCGGTTCATCGTCCGAAGAACTAGACATACCTCCCGCCGGTGCCCAAGGTTTTATCCTATCTACGGCTACTACATTCGAATATTTTGCCCTTTAACTACGTCGAGATCCGGTCATATCTTGCACTACATAACGGTCGTTTGGTAAAATTTTTGTAATTGTAAACGATCCGACGTAATTAGGTTGTAATTTTGTACTCGTACCCTCACTAATTTTCTGCTTTTTTAACATTACTAACTCACCTTCTTTGTACTGTTTTGGTACTATTCTCTTTTTGTCAAATTTTTCTTTTTGTTTTAACTGATTATCGCGTATTTTTACTGCTACTGCTTTTCTTTCTGCATGTATATTTGAAATTGTCGGCCTATCCGGTTGAATCTCTGTCGTCAATTGCGCATCAGATATTGCACGAGGCCTATATCCAAAAAGCAATTCACTCGGAGTTTTACCTGTCGCGGAATTTACGCTATTATTTATTGCAAACTGTATGCTATCTATTTGTTTATCCCAAGTGAGATCATTGTCCGAAGCGGTTGCTAGTGCCGTTAATGTCGTCCAATTTGCACGTTCTATTTGCCCATTAGCGCGCGGTGTTGCTACAGCGGTTAATATGTGTTTAATGCCTAATTTTTCACAAAATAATTTAAATACTTTAGATGTAAATGATGTGCCACGATCTGATATGATTCTAGTTGGACTTCCAAAAGTTTTAAATAAATTTTCGAGAGTTTCTATAACATATTTAGTTTTAGTGTTTCGTACCGGTTTTATATGCATGTATTTAGTAAATGCATCAATAATTAAAAATAATTGTGTTTTTCCCCTATTACTTTTACTAAACGGTCCCATGTGATCTATATGCAAAGTGTGAAAGGGTATAGCTATTTTTTCTATCGGATGTAAGAAACCAGGCTGTTTGCCCCGCGGTTGTTTATAGTACAAGCACTGAATACAAGAAGCGATATATTTTTCAACGTATTTCCGCATTTGTGGAAACCAATACGATTCACAAAGCTTGTTTAAGGTTCTGTCTAGACCGAAATGACCGAAATCATTGTGCGACGCCCTTACTACCTGCTGGCGCTGTCCCTACGGCACGACCCATTGTAACCCAGATGCAGTTAGTCTATAGACTCGACCCTCGCGTAAACAGTAATCTTTGTAAATCTTTTTCTCGTATTCTGTTGTGGGTGGTTTTGACAATATTTCGCGAACTAATTTAATTTTCTCATCCGTTAATTGACCCGCTAGAACCCAATCGGCTTGTTCGATTCTAAAAATTGTAAATTCTTTAGTGGGCGGTTCGGTGCTGTTTGGATTCCTACTTAGTGCGTCTACGTGCGCCATTTTAACTCCAGCTCGATATTCAATGGTAAAAGTGAATTCCTGTAACTGGAGCCACCATCGACCGATTCGCGGTATTAAATCTCGTTTTGTGCAAGCTGTCTTTAATGCATTGCAATCCGTTACAACTTTACATTCTAACCCTAATAAATATACTCTAAATTTCTTCAGAGTTTCAACAACAGCTAACGTTTCCAATTCATAAGAATGGTACTTGGCCTCCTGTGGTGTCGTTTGTCGGCTATAGTATGCCACGGGCTGTAGTTTACCTTTTTGCGATTGCCGCTGCAATAAAATGCCAACCAGGCCTAACTGGCTTGCATCCGTGTGCACTTGAGTTTCGGCTTTGTGGTTATAAAGCGATAATAATGGGCGTTCTGTTAATTTGATTTTTAAATTTTTAAATGCATTTTCCTGTTCCGATTCCCAAATCCAAGATTGTTCTTTACGTGTTAATATTGTTAGTGGACGTGCGATAATTGCGTAATTTTGAATAAAATGACGAAAATAACTTGTTAAACCGAGAAATTGTCTAATATTATGTACGCTTTCGGGACGTGGAAAGTTTTTTACAGATTTGATCTTTTCGGAACCGGGTTTTACACCATCACTATTTATTTCAAAGCCTAAATAATCTATTTTTGTTTTAAAAAAATAACATTTTCGGGGATTTAAAGTTAAATTATGTGTTTGAAAAATTTCTAATAATGTTTTGAGACGTTCTAACCCTTCTTCAAAATTAGAAGCTGGACTTAGTATATCGTCTAAATATGCCATAGCAATCGTATTCCGTAATGGACCTAAAATTTTATTTATCATGCGTTGAAATACTCCGGGCGCGTTTGTCAAACCAAATGGCAAACGATTAAATTCGTATTGTCCATCAGGGGTAATAAATGACGTTAAGTGTTTAGAATTTTCAGCAACAGGGATTTGATAATATCCTGATGTCATATCTAAGCTAGTAAAATATTTTGTACCTTGTAATTGATTTAACTGGTCATCAATACGTGGAAGTGGAAAGCGATCTTTCACAGTAACACGATTTAATTTTCTATAATCTACACACATACGTGTTTCGCCGTTTTTCTTTTTAACAAGTAATATCGGAAAAGCAAATGGTGAATTTGATTCGCGAATTATATTTGAATCTAATAACTCTTTTACAATGTCTTGCACTTGTTCTCTCTCATGATATGATAATCTATATGGCCGATAAGTAATTGGCGTATTTTAAGTTAATTTAATTTCAACTTCCGCGGCATTTGTACAACCTAAATTTTGAACACTACATGAAAATACGTTTTTATATTTATTTAATAATTCTATTAATTTATTTTTCTGATATGAAGTTAACTCTTCACCTATGTTTAAATTTTGTAACAGATCATTATTAACAAAGTTTTCTAAATTGTTTGATAAAACAGATTCAGGTTTGCACGGCAAACCTCGCGCTAAAACTTTATTTGATTTAATAGTCAAATCTCTATCTGATAAATTAGCTACAAGTAAATAACAATTATTATCACTATCTACGCTAGTTACTGTACGCGGAATTAAATGTTCTTGCCCCGGTTTTGGTCGTACGCTTAAATCTATAAAAATTTCACCCTCACTCTCTACACGGCATAAAACATTGCTGGGCTATGTAGGCAATGGTAATAATACAGTTGTATTTCTAGTTCAAGGTTTAATTTTATTGTTTGGCACAGCAGGCTCTGTAAACAGAACGGTAGTGCACCATTCCGTCAGTGCCGGGATACCAGTTGTACATAAATCCCATCGTATACAATACAAACTGTTAAAAGGGTCGTTTGCATGGGGTACCTGCTCTCTTTAAGTAGTCATTGGTAAATATACCAAACTAAATATTCTACTACCTGAATATTTACATATGCCTAAACATTGTTAATTGATCATTTTAATTATCAATTTCTCCTATAGTCTGAACAGTACTGACGGAGTGAGTCGCAATTTTTCTCGCAGTATACGTGATGTGAATACTAGAATTGAGCAAACGCATCGCGGGTATGTATATGTGTGTGTGTGTGTGTGTGTGTGTGTGCGTGTGTGTGTGTGTGTGTGTGTGTGTGTGTGTGTGTGTGTATGTGTTGTTTTGAAGAGGAACGTACGTTAAGTGGTCGCGACTGACTTCGATTTTTTTTAGGCTCTTTATACTATGCCCAGCAATGAGAGAGTTAAAAATTTCTTTTATTTTTTTCATACTGTAAAATATTTAAATATAAGATTTTTAAATAAATTTTGGAAGGTTATAACTGTTTTTTTGCAAGGTAACTAGGATTTTTAGAAGGTTTTGACTGTTTTTTTTACATGGTTTTAGGATTTTATTAACTATAATTGAAACGGTTTATTATTGTTTCTCGCACTATTTATTTTCATCATGCTAACCCTGTCGTAATTGTAAGTTTCTAGATTTCGATTTAGTGAAACTGAAAGTTATATTCTGTGTAATTAAATTATTTTTTTAATGTCTGTGTTATAAATATGAAAATTTTTAAAATAAAACTTTTTGAACTTTCCCTGCACATATTGAAATTTGTAAATTAACTTAATAATATAAAATAAAAATAACAAAAAACCGTTCTATAATCTGTAAATGTAAACAATTGCAATTATTTTATAATGGAGTTGTAAGAATAGGTATAAGAATAAGCGTCTTTTTCTCCCCTTTTTTTCCGAGAATAATTTTTTTGAATAATAATATGAGAAGCACAATAATATATTGTACTTATAATTTGGTTTTGTTGTTGAAAAATGCTTTCTGTGACCGTATTATAAGAGAGATAAAAATGTTTATTAATTAAATATTATTGGCGTTGAAAATTGTTTTTTAGAGTGAATTTTTATGCATTTACGCCTTGTATATTTTATTACAAAGAACTAATTAAACATTAGTTAATTTTTTAGATAAAAATGTTTAGTTAATTTTAATGTAAACAGTGTTTACATTGAAATAAAATGTTATAAAACTTTATTTCAATTTATTATTAATTTTTGTTTTATTCATTACTGAAAAAGATATATCAACATTACAATTGATCTGAAGTTACCACCGATTTTCACACCGAGATTGTAGTAGAATTAGCTATCGTTATTAGATAAAACGTATTTTTTTGAATATAATTATTTGTGTAAATTTTATATAAATTTACATGTACGGTAATATACACTAGAAAAAAGCGGTACTTGAAAAATCAAAAAATTACTAATTTTTAAATAAGTATAACTCGGCCAATTTTTAACTAAATTAAATGAAATTTTTTGTACGAAAAAATTTGAGGTCTCGTCTTTAAGGTCATGCTAGATATATTCCATTTGAACAGTTCCGCTCCTAACTACACCCCGCAGAAAAAAACATGGTTTAATTTTAAAAATTGTCAAACTTTGACAATATGTATAGTGCTCAAAAAATTTTTTCGACTTAAATTACCAAGCGGGCGTAAAAATTCAAACATTTCTACGAAAATTTCGCTTAATTTCAAAGACAAAGACTTGCGATGCTTTGGCTATAAGTCATGGTTTTTTTGGAATTTACCCTGTATTTTGCGAGTTCAAAGTTATGACAAATTTTAAACAATTAGACCATTTTAACGATTGTGTCAAACTGCTGTCAAATATTCATATATCTCTGAGTTTTTATCGTTTTTATAAAAATAAATTTCATAATTTATTTCAAAAATTAGTTTTTATTTCCTTATTAATATTTTACGTATATTTTACTAATTTGAAATTCCTATAAATAATTATTTAACAAGAATGACCACTAAAAGTGGCCTTTTGATTTATTTCTTGTCACAAAGTATTATTCGGATTAATATAATTATTTATTTTAAATTAAATAATTCTCAAATAGATTAACATAACTGTCAAATATTATTTTACAAAATAAATTTTAATGTTGTAAGATGTTCTTTAAATTTGTGAGATAACCAGCTAGCGCGACATCTGATGGGAACGATTATAAGTACAGGTGCGTTCTTTTGTTCATAGCATTTTCAAGGTCAACATTCAAGATAAAAATGATTCTTGTGTTTTGCAAGACTTGGGATTTACAATTCTTGTGTTTTACAATTCAAGAGAAAAATATTCAAGTGTTGAACCTACTCCCATTTATAACGTATATTAAGCTTACTATTAGTTAAGATAATAAAATACTGGAGTTATTGAACTTTTTCAAAAAATCCAATTTCTCATTAAACCAGCAAAGCGAAAAAGCAAGAAATCGTCAATTTCTGCTTAAAAACGCGAATTTACAAGCATTTATACGTTTTTGTATATATATATATATATATATATATATATATATATATATATATATATATATATATATATATATATATATATACGTCTGCAAATGTACCCAATAAGAATGAACACGTTGGTCGCTACAATATATAATTACAATTTAACTAAATATGGAATCATTATAGAAGATGATTGATTATAGTTTATTTTGCAATATAACCTTCAAATTTTTATTCTTGCAACTGTTTTTTTTTTGTTTCCTCAATAAATTATTGTGAATTAATTATTATTGATAATTAATAAAAACGAATCAGCCGTTTTTGATCTTTGAGTTATTACACAATTTTAAACAATTTGTATAATTTCTATAGAGATAAATAATAGTTTTCTTAACAAAAAAATCAATTATAAGTAATATGCAAATATAAATTATTAAAAAGTTGTTGATAATTATTAAATAATACATCTTTTATTTAATTATTACTGTAAACTATTTTTAATTGTCTGTTAAGTGCTCTATAATATTTTTTTTAAATCACGTTTTTACATATATCAAATTAAGTAATGGTATATTTCTTTAACGAACATATAATAATTGTTAATTTTGTAATTAGTAATTTGCAATCTACTATAAAACCCGTTTGACACAATGCATTAAAATAATACAAAATAATAAAGAATAATCAATTTACAAGATTTTAATTGGTTAAAACGTTTTTAGTAATATTTCGAAAGCTCACTACTATAGCATAGGATTCTTTCTTATGTTGGCTTTACACGATGTATTTTTCTGTACAAAAATTGTATAATTTTTTGTACAAACAAAATTTTCTATATTACATGATTCAATATTCGATTACATATGGAAATCTGTACAGACTATTTTATATACGCGCATGCGTAGTTTGTTCGTGACAGTAAAATGTATGAATTCGAACATGTTCTATTTTTCATGGATTTTCAACGCGAAACTGATTGCGCATCAATATTAAAAACGACAAACTCTCATTGGGTTATGTATTTTCATTAATCTATATTTATGTGTACAGCTTTTTTTAGAATTTCTTATTCAGTTAAAATAGTAAATATTATTATTGATAAATATGCAATTTTTAAATTAGATTTAAATAAATTGTCAAATTGCAAGATATTATTGCACAAGCGTCTGTACATTTTATTCAATATCGTGTAAAACGTATTAATTCCGCACATTTTCCATATATAATTTTGTATAGAAAAATGTGTCAAGTAAAGCCAGAATTAGATAGGAATAAAATTTGAAAACTATTTCGGAGCCGGTTCTGCGAGTAACATAGTAAGTCCATTATGCTAAATATCTGTGGTAAAATTATTCTCAGCTTATAATATATACGAGTATAAACTGTATATTGTATATAATTACACGAAATACGATATAGCAATGATTACTTTGTTTCAATGACGTATTTATCTTGGATAAGAACATAACATACAAGATACATAAGATGAACGGCTGTCAGAAGTTGTAACACGAAATTTAAAATGGAATCATGATGATAGAAAATTAATTTTTGTTTTATTTTATCTTTAGTTTTTCTAGTCTCTGAGTTTAGTTTGATATATCAATTTGTCTTGGGTAGGATTATGAAGTCATCAAATGGAAAAAAGTGAAATTAAATATGATAATCAAATAAGTTTTTTTTTAATAAATTGCCGAGAATACTAGTAAGATTAATTTTTTCTTGAACGTGTTGTTAATGTAATATGAACTTCATATTTTTATAAAATTATACAAATTAATATTTCTCAAGTAGATTAATGTTCAACTTCACATAAAAAAAGATTATTTGTTGACATAATTGTTTTAACAGATCTAAATTTATTTTTTTAATTTAACTGACTCAATTAAGTTTTATTTAAAATAGTGTACAAGGTGTTCCACTTCTCATGTTTACTTTAAGTAAACTAATGTTATTTAAGGTGATAGAACAAAACTGACCTATGTATGGTTTCTAATATACACTTTAAAAAATTTAATTTCAATTTATGTAATTTTACATAATTTTCCAAAGTAAAATAGTAGTATTTTGTAATTAATACTGTGATTATTTACGTAATATTATATTTTTATGTAAAAATTCCATTAATAGAATATTTACATTTACATAAATTTTTTATAGTATTTCGGTTTAGTATTATTTTTTTTGGATAAAAGTTATTGGTTTTTAAGGATTTTAAAGTATCGGTTACGTTCGCTAAATTTCTACAAAAATATTGTTTACCGGTTTAATTAGCTATAATACCAGTATTAAGAAAACGTAACAATCATAACAAATGAACTAAAACACCTAAAAACCGAGCTTGTAGTATTATTTTGAATTCTTTTACAATTTGTGCAATTCTTTTCCAACTAACATAAAATCATTTTCTAATCGTTTGCTCCTTTGTCTTCCTTTTTTGCTAAAACAAAAAGTGGAAAATCATTCCCGGCTTTACAAAAGCGTTCTTTGATTGTATTTTAAACCACTTTAATACTAGTTTACTTTACACCCGAGTCGCTTCGGCATGATTAATGTGGTTTAGCATGTTGATTCGATTTACATTAACGGAAGCCTCGTCGTCGACTAAACATGCCTGCCTTGCCTGGCTTGCACTTCAACTAAGGCTTACCGATGACTTAGAGGCAAAATTACCGCCTGATTGGGAACGTCTTTAAAGGTATTTCGCACTTAAGCTTTGACACGCCTACGAACGGACAAATATATGCGCACCAGGAAGCAGCTATTCATCGACTTCGTTAATTGTTTACAGGAAAGTTTTTTTTTATAAGAAAAAATGTATTTGCGCATTGATTTATTTTGAGCACGTATTTGGTATGAACTAGAATTCGTAATGAGATTGTATATTTTAAGAGTTTGTGCAGGTAACTGCAATAAAGGAATTAAAATATTGTTCATATAAATTTAGTTGGTAAAGCTTCCAGTTATGGGTTCACAGCTGATTTGATATAAAATATTTGAAAAGTGATACTTTTGTCATCAATATTGAAATAAAATAAAAGATGCCAAACAATGGTTCCGTATATTTACATATATTCATACATACACAAGCACACCATGTACCCAAAAAAGAGTGTGGCATAAACTATTTCCAAACAAACTCAGTTAACTGTTAGCTTTAGAAAACATAAAAATGGTTATCTATAAAAATTTTATATTAAAAAAACATTTTTACAAAAATAAATAATGGTTTGTTTTATTTATACATAGTAATGATATATATGCATTACAGTATATCGGTCACATTAATATAAAAAAATCCTAAATAAAATCAAACAATATACAAATTTGTAATTTTACAAAAACATATGTTTATATATAATTATAAAACATATTACAAATGTTTATTTATTGTTAGTATATTTCTATGAATCATATTAATGATAAATTAATGTGTTTGTCGTTAAAATTTTATTTTTTATTTTATCAGTTTTCTGTAATACTAAAAATTTAAATGTTATTTTATAATTTAAATATGAACTCGACTATTGTTTTAAAATATTAATATTTTGAATATCTAGTTATATTTCGATATCCGATTGTTTTATTTTATACAAATAATAAAATTAATTTATATTGTAGTTCAAAAAGTAATTTCTCTGGATTCATATTGAAACAGGCGCCAGCTAGTTCATTAATTTTGATTTAATTTTCAAATAGAATGTTACAAGTATTTTTAGCTAGAAGATTTTTTTTTTTTTTGTGTAAACCTACACCGGAAGGGTCGTTATTACGGTCAGTAGTTAAATTCTTAAGTAGTAGTCAAACCTATAGACAAGTGTTATTTATTGCATTGCATGGCTTTGTCATATGCAAGCGCATGCCAAACGGAACCTTTCTTGGAATTTGAGAAGATTTTTTTTTTTTTGTGTAAACACACACCGGAAGGGTCGTTATTACGGTCTGTAGTTAAATTCTTAAGTAGTAGTCAAACCTATAGACAAGTGTTATTTATTGCATTGTATGGCTTTGTCATATGCATGCGCAGGCCAAACGGAACCTTTCTTGGAATTTGGGTTTGGACACGCGTTGGCTATTACATGGCTATATATTTATTAATATATATTATTTATACTATATATAATCATTATAATATATAATCAATATATAATTTGTTTTTATATTATAGCTAAGTAACTTTTGTCTCTAACTCATCTGGTTTGGCAGGAAAAATTATTGACAATTAATATTTTTTGCATTTTAATTTATTTTTTCAATCCTGTCAAACCAGATCGAGTTAGAGAAAAAAGTTACTCTTTAGCGTTAAATTTAATTTTTTTTTATCTATTCAATTATTCTGCTTACAATTTCAAAAATTATCCAACGTAATTGACAAAGAGCTGTGAGCAAATAAATATCGTTCAATTATTTTTATAAATATTAATTATTTTATTCGAAAAATTAAATAATTAGATTGCTTAAATTCATTATAATTAGCGTGAAAAAAAATTGTGTTTTGTTTGTTGTTGTAAACATATTGTGTTATATATACATATAGTAATAAATTAATCTATTTATTATTTCAATATATATAGTTCCATTTATTCGTAATTATTATACGGAGCATGATATCAGCCCCGTTCAATTAGCAGACTTGCGTTTATCAATCTTCTTTTATTGACTTTACTAACCTAACCTATGATAAAATTGATGACTATGTTTGAATTGTAATTAGGACCGGGACACAATAAATATATAATAAATATAATATTGGTTCACAATGCAAATTTAACATAAACTTTTACATCGCTCTTTTTACTTCACTTGAAATATCTGCCAAAACGCATGTTCTCCAAACCGAAATAAGGAATTGCTAACTCGTTTCAATAAATATTTTTCAAAAGAATAAGAAATTTAAGACGACTATAACTTGTTAACAAATATCTATTAATGTTCACACGGGCGTTAGTACATACGAAATATGTGTGTTTTGTGTTTGTAACGACAAATCATGTGAACATCGCATTAATAAATATTTATTAACAAATTATTACCATCTAAAGCAATCTTTGTTATATTTACAATGCGCTATGAAGTTATGTATGACAGAAACAAAAGCTTATATCCCACCTCTTTTGTTTATTAGAAAGTGCTTTTATTTTTTGCTTTAAAATAAATTTTGACTCTTACCTCTTACAATATTAGTATATCTATTATATTATTTACATTTGTATAATTTGTATTTACTAATATATATAGTATATATAATATTGTATATTTATATAAGTATAATTATATATATAATTAATTTATATACTTGTTGCTTTTTTGCTTCGCTGGTTTAATGAGAAATCGGATTTTTTGAAAAAGTTCAATAACTCCAGTAGTTTTTAAGTTGGCGAGCCAAAAACGTATAAATGCTTGTAAATTCAACAATAAATTATATATTAATAATTTTATATACTTATAAATTATATTTTGAACACGTTTTTATGAACCCGCTTTCTTGTCTATCTGTTCGGTACGAATTTTGCAATCGATTTTAAACTAATTTCCCGATGAGCTAGAGACTTGACAATGCAATATTAATTAATTAATTAATAATATTAGAAATATTAATTTTTATCTTGTGCCATATTATTGGTGAACTGTATTGATCAGTTAGTTTTTTAAAACATTTATTGAGAATCGCTGGTACATGATATACAACACGCGAAAAGATCTTATAGAATAATACAAAAAAAAATAGAGCAAGTTAGAATTAAAAACAAATAGAATAATTAAATGTGGAGCATCAAATCACATGTGCGAATCAGTTGCCAATGATTGTAAATAACAGTAAAAGCAACGCTGGTTATCAAACTACGCGCGTGCAACAACTTACACCCGTATAAATCTAAAAAGAAACAAAAACAAAACATACAATCAATTCGGAACGGTGGCGCTGTCCCGTGGCGGTAATCGTATTCGAAATCACTGTATTCTTAAACAAAAATTATATAATAATTAAAACTAATTATTAATAAATAAACGCGCTTTGACATTTGATTTTGGTTTAGTTTCGGATGCAATTAGAAATTATTTTATATTCTTATTTATGGCTACAATCGCAGTCGAAAATTGTGCCCGTGCAAAAACAAAATTAACAGAGTAAAATAAATCTTTCCGAATGTAATTTTTACCAGAGGTTTTTAATAGGTAAAAATAATTTAACGTGATATTGTAAAATTACTATATAAATATTTTTTAACAGTTTATGGTAATAATATTGTATAAAAAACTTACTACGATATTTATTTGCACATTTTGCGACCCGAAATCACTCAATCAACTCGAATCCACACCTTCAGCAGCTTTCCAATTACCAACATATCCAGTAATTAATAACCAACTCGTTCATCCCCGAAAATCCTTCCAAACATGATAATTCCAAATCGAATCGTCTCCGTTTCATGTGTTCACGTGAGCTAATACTAGAATTACTTTATAATATAGATACTTATTAAATATATTTTATTTATACCCTTAAATATATATTCTTATATATATATATATATATATATATATATATATATATATATATATTCCTTATATAAAATTATATTTTAATACGTGTCTGTGCACGATGGACTAGATGGTAGGTATGTTGTATGGAGGTGGAAAACGGCTTAGCAATGTAGTCAAAGATTTTACCTGAATCCATTCAGGCGATTGGGGAATCCACACACACACACACACACATACAGACACACAAGCTTTACCTTTTGCAGCACGTTTTACGACGCGTATACAACAGCCATTTAATCGTCGCAACACGCACATATTGGGTGTCTGTGCTATGGCTGCTGGCTTGAATGGGTATGGGATTCATTCATGATTGTAGCCTGGGTCGCCCACGGTGTACGCGCGCGGTGTATTAACTTTCACAATAACGATGGCAGACTCACGGAGAATGGACATCATCTATATGTATAAAGTTTGTCGTACAAGTTCTTAGATTCATGCAATTAAACATCTAGATATAGACAATTTTACTTACTGTTATTATCTTGTTGCAAAATGAGAAATTTTCTTTTGAGTAAATTTAACATTTTCATTCTGCAAATCTTTTGAAATTGCTAAAAACTTACACGTTTTTGTGAAAAAATATCTGTGTGAAAAATGATACTATTATTATACAGTTTTTACAAAAAACTTTTAGTATTTCATTTTCAGATCATTTTATAAGAAAAAGCTTCAAATAAAAGTGTAAGGCAGTAACTTGAAATACTTTTAAATATACAGAGTGATTCTTTTATAAGAAGTGTACCACTTTCGTAAATAACACACCTATATAGTTTTCTAATTTTGGATCTTCTATGAAATTACAAATTTAACTATGAAAACTATATGTTCTTAATTTCATTCATCCGAAAATTACAGGCTTAGAAATAATGTAAAAAAAAATAAAAAATTTTACTGAAATGCGTCAGAAATAAGAGTATTAAAGGTTGATATTTTCAATATTAATAGTAAAAGGTACTAAGTAGTTTTGATTTTTGATTATTGTTATCAAATAGCTCTGTGGTTTTTAATATTATTCAGTTTGCATCCAACTAGAATAAGTCGAAAGATTACAGATTTGATATCCGATTAAATAATTTTGTTTGTGTTTACATGACTAAAACTATTATATATATATATATATATATATATATATATTTAAATAGTGAATCAAATTGGATTTTCAAAATAAGCAACACGGACACAAAAATCAAGATATATGGATACTCATGAATCTAAATTCGCAAATATAATTTTCAGTCTGTTATTTAAAATCAAAGTTTTATAAATATTATGACAAATAAAGAATCAGAATAACAATATTTCACGTAATATGTTTTTTTAAGAGTTTTGTTTTTAGACAAACGCCATACGGCCGTATGTCCTGACTCTTCGGTCTATGAAAGCAAGCAACAGGTTTATAATGCACCAACTATGCTTTCGGTCTGCATCAGTGGCGTACATAATTTTATTAGTGCCAACACAAAATACACCTTTTGTTTTCCTTTGCATTGCGTTTCTATCCAGTGTAATTTTCTATTACAATTTAGCTTAATTCCTGACAATGTTCACATGCATAATTCAAAATGTATATAATTTAATATTATACAGTAATTTTTCATCTACATTGCGAAATTTAAGAACAAAATGTTAAGGTTTTGCAATAACAAAATACAAGTGTCATTGGAAGTTTATGAATTTACAAGAATTAATTGTAAAATATTATTATTTATCCCTTAATGCACTTAATTATCAATAACTAATTAATTGTTAATATAGCTAAAAAATTTACTTTTTTTTTAATTTTATTTTTAAAAAGTTCTAGAAGAGGCAATGTAAAAACTATGTAATTGTCAACTAACTTAACTTAAAAGATGTCAGATTAAATACACTTGACGTTATAGTTATGTTGGTGCTGCCTCAAATGGTGTATATATTAACTACCTGTTGTATAATAATGTCATTATTGTACTAGTAACATAATCACTTCTTTCTACATAGGCAACATGATAACGTAATATTAATATTATGATACGCTTGAAAAAAAAAAACTTTTTCGCATAACTCGAAGTTCTATTGAATCCTAAATTGGTAATTATTACCGTAAGAACCTCAAGCAGTAATGAGTTTGTAAGTTTATTAAAAATAGACAAACTGGCTGCTGGGTACTAGCAATAATCTCGATTCATTCATAGATTTACCTTTACCTATCTATCTCGCTCTGACAAACGAAAAATGTTCATGGATATGAACGGCCCACGATGGCGCGCGGGTCTTGGTCGTGAGAACGCCCACCAGGTTCACTATGCAGGCCAAGTCATTCACGAATGGCTACAAACCATTTCAAGACGTAAAGAGCAACAAAAAAAAAGACAAACAAAAATGATAGTGCAGTGATATGATATACATTTCACCTCCGACATTACTGGCACTGGCTAACAGATGGAATTGATTTATTGATCGTAAATTTAATTATTGCAATTTAAATCAGACTATATTAGTTACACTGTTCTGTTTTAATATTTTTATTTAGTATAATTATTCTTAATCAATTTAATTTTTTATTTAATAGGTAATTAATTTTTAAATATTATTTATATATGTGTACAGGTGTGCCATAATTATTTTATTTAATCATTGTTCTAGGGAATAAAATTTTGCATATAAATTAGTTAAACAAGAATTATTTCATATGCTTTATAATATAACTAAAGAAATTAATAAAATAAAATAATTTCCTTTATACCGCAAAGGTTTAACAACAAAAGTTTAAAGGAAAACATTATTTTACTAACTTTTCGCCACAGTAAGATCATATTTTAATTTATTGCAAAAATTAGATTACAAAATTACAATTTAATAGTACTAGTCATGATATTAAAACAAAAAACACTTTTTTTATTAGTATAAACTGCGTTAATTTTGCTCAATTATAAAATAAACAATTTACATTTTGTTTAAATTACGACTAGAACTTATGTTTAAGGTAATTTTTGATTATTTTTATTTCGAATTTTTTTATTACAAAAAATTAATTTTATTAATGCTATTTTTAAAGAACATTAGAATAAATATATTATTGTAATAATTATAAAAGATGTTATATGATTTATTACAAAGAAATAACTAAGGGACACTATGAGGAGACACTAACTCTAGTGACGCCTCTATGCTTGGCCTTGGCGACGCCTCGATTACAAATATCTGGGCTCAACACAATGAATATCTTTTTCTACTCGTATCATAATATTTCATTGATTTTATAAAACTGTTTGGGCTGGTATGTCATAGTCGATTTATCCTCGTCGCAAACATTTCACCATACATCGTAGATAGTATCGTCAGTGTTTGGTGACAGTCACGAAGGACTTAGAATGCCATCTACAATGTATGGCAAAACGTCTGCGACGAGGATAGATCGACCATGGCTTACAAGCCCAGAAAATACTATAAATTCATTGGATATCGACCGTGAAAGCCTGAAAAGATTACTATAAAATTTTAAATTAGATATTTATCGTATTTAACTGACAAATATCATTTAATATAGACAAACATTAGATTAAAAACAAGTACAATTTTAGTCAACTGAAATTTGACTAAGCGAGTGAATAAAATCATATATTCGATGAAATCTGTTTTGTGTTCAATGTTAGATATATCTCCATCGCATAAGTCGAGAACATTTTGTTTGGAAAAACATGAAAGAAACTAGGAAGCATAAATCATCATATTGATCGCTGAATAATGTTTATACAGGCACTGACGTTGACATTTCAGCTGAACTTTTTAGTATGCTATATAATATAGATAGATTTTATCAGAAATATTTTATTGCCTTCACATCATTTCAAACTAAACAGCAATTGTTTTTGCTCAAATTTCTTTTTTGTTTTTTAAAAATTGTATTAAGAAAAATTGGCCCGTATTCCCATCTTTTTTGTTTATAAAAAAGTGTTTTTATTTTTTGCTTTAAAATCAATTTTTACTTCTACCTCTTATCAAATATAAATAGTATTTCTATTTTTGATATATTTTTTTATATTTAATCTTATAAAATGCAAAAAAGTAATTTTGACAAAAATCACATTTAAAAGTGAGGTGAGAATACGAGCCAATATTTTTGTGGTTAGCGAGAAAAAGCATTTAAGTTAGAAAATTATATTTTTGTTGAAATTATAGAATTTTCTGGGCTGGTATGACATGGTCAAAACCTGAAGATTACTATTATATTTTTATCACTTTGACTGAAATAAAACGAGAAATTATATAGAAATTCTTCATATAGCTTCTAGATGACAAATCCGAATTTAGTTTATGAATTTAGTTTGTGTGCGGCGTCTGCTCGTTTGCTCGCTCGCTCGATCGTCAGTCAAAATTTTGTAATCACAATTCGTTCTAGTTGGTTTCACCGATTTTAATTAAATTTTCAGAATAGACTTATTTAGTGCCCAAGATGGTCATACATTATTTAAATAAAATTTGTCTTTCTGTTATTAATAATTTATAAATTTTATAATCTAGTCACTTGTATTTTATTACTTGTTTCTATGTTTTGTTTGTTTATAATTTATGACATGATGATATATGTAGATTATATAGAAATGTCGAATTTTAATTAAAAATTATACAGAACTTAATCCTGAAGTTTTTTTTAAATATTTTTGAATATATATTATTAACAACAATTTTATTTTTGATGTTGTATCGATTTTAATCATATTTTGAAAATGAAGACAATTTATCGTCGAAATTTAAATAATTACTAAAAAATTAAAATAAAGTTTCTTTTTTCTTCGGACAATTGACTAATTTGCGTTATGATTTCATCTAATAAATTAACAAAAAAACTCATAAATATAGCAATAAATATATTATGAAATAAAATTATACTGAAACGATTTGATTTGTTTCCAGACATAATACACTACAATACTACAGAATATAGAACGCTTCTGATTGAAAATATCTATTTTTAAAATATTGTAGACAATTTATCTCATATCTTATTATTATTATTATTAGGCAAAATATAAAGTACAATAATATGGCATAAAATGTGTAAGGCAACTTAAGGGGGTGGTGTTTAATAGCCCTAACTAAAAATGGAAATTTAAAAATACACTTTGTAGGACCCTTTCTGGTCCCTACAAACAATTAGTGAATTCGTTCTGCGTTTGTAAAACCGACACTTGTAGTGTAAGATTTATTATCAGTTTTAAGTTAAGTAAAATATATAAACACGTGCAACCGATTCGAAACATTTTTGACCTGCACAAGAAAAGGTTCCCGGATATGAAACATTTCTGTAGAGAAACGAAAGCTAGAGCCGAAATGCGGTAATGGAAAAGGGTCAGTTCGTTTCCGATCCTTGTTCGAACAACAGGGCTACCTCGACCGATCGATACACTATATAGTATATATTGTAAATCTTTATTATTGTATTGTATCTGTATTATTGTATCTTTATTGTTGTAATCAGTGTTGTTTAAAACTCTGGCAATAAAGTCTCTTTTCTTTCTTCTTCCAAACCGAAAATTCGGGTCGTTTTATTGCGGTAACACGCGCCGTACCGAACCCGAAACACTTTAATGTTCATTTTCTATTGACTATAAACATTTACCTACTTACCGAATTTACAAAATCTTTACACACAATCAGTGGGCAGCGTTAATTAATTTTCACCATAAACATTTTTCTAAAAGAAAAAAAAATATTAATTAAATATATAAAAATACATTTTACGCAGAGCCTAAAATAAAACGTTGAGTTTGTTTCTACCCACATTCACGTCCCACCAGCTCTGTCCAATTGACGAGGAAAAGTTTTCTGTTTACACGAATTGCCATATTTCACTAGCCACTTGCAATTTCACATCTCCTATATTGCGCTTACATTGTAAATAACACGTACACAAATAATATTGAACCAGAGAGAGAAATATACGGTTTCAACTTTGAAAACGTTACAAAAAATATAAAAAATAAAAATTATTTTTCTATTCATTGAAAAATTCTATGTTAACGTTACTTCAAAACTTTATTTTTCTAGATTTTATCGTTGAAATATTTTTATTTTACCAATTCTTTGTAAACAAAAATGCAAAATAAATATTAGATTCTATAGCATTCATAAAATAATTTAATGTCAAACAATATATGTACTCAAAAGAGTGTGGCACAAACTCTTTCTATTATCTCGAAATTAGATTTCTCCAAACATTCCTATTCAAACAAGCAACTTTAGTCCCATTCACATTCATGACACCTCTTATATCTGCTCTTCTATTTTTATTACATGGAAACTTTCGCTCACGTAAACCATTCACTCAATCGTACCACTTCATCTACTCATCGTACATTCACGCAAACGTATTTCTTATAAATATTCTTATACTGAGCGTTTGCAAATATTCTGAACAACATAAAATTGAAGTAACTTTGTTTCAATATTTGTAATTCGAAATTTGTTTATTATCCGTCATTTTTGTCATGTATGCCAGCCAGTCTATTAGTTTATTTTCAATTATTTAATTATTCTCTTGATTTATAATTCATTTCTTATGCCTGACGTTTGTATTATATTTTTATTACTTTTTTCGCTTTTTTTTCAAATATTTTATTTCTAGTTCTCTAATTGATTTGTATAATTTGTATAATCTAAAAAGATATTGTGAATATTATCTTAAAAAATTCTATAGCGCAAGACGTAACATTAAAGAATTACATTAACATATGTAAAACAACAAATCTTATAATTCCATGTAATGCCTACGGAATTACTATTGTTTTAAAGCGTTTTTCCTTCTTATCAATAATCTGCTGTTTACAACCGCAATGAAGAGCAAAAAAAAAAACAAAAGAATACACAACACCAAATAGGCCCAGGTTGAATGATGGTCAAGAGCGAGATAGAATCGATCGTGAAAGATAAATATATATAAACAGGCGTCAACACTGTCCTAATACGGGTAGAAGGCAATTGTTTTCGGTACATGAAATCGGATGTTACCGTATATGTATGTGTAGGGCTCCTCTTGGACAAATTAAACATAATCACGTAGCCATATTGTTTGTGTGTGTGTGTGTGCATTGCCGTTGCCATTTTGGGGTCACCGATGAAGGTTAAATGTCATAGATGACACGACGCCGGATTTAAACTAATTTTATTACATGTAAACATAAAGTACATGGGCGTGAAATATCATTCAAATAAATTTTATTTACTTATTTTTGCAGTTTGATTTTAACAATTATTTTTCCGCAAAAAAAAATGTTACAGAATATTTTAATTTAATATATTTTTATTGAAAATAAATATTTATGATTTGATTGAGTACATGAGAAATATAACATGTAGGTACTCTTAATTATAGCAAAACTCTATCAACACATTTTATGAATTTGTTATAAGTTAGTTGACTTATGAATGAAAATGTCTTTTATAATTACATACATTATAAAACTATACTGTAACGACCTGAAGCAATAAATTATTTTAACTATGAATTGAATGTTAGGCGTTAAGTGTTAAAATTGATTAAATTGTCTATATTGAAAACATGTTATTAAATTATACAATTTTTACTTGTTGCAGATGGCTTTCCTACCATCATTACAAACCGTTTTGTATATTTTAATAATTTTACTTGGCTTCACGAGAAATTTCATAAAATCAGAAGCACTTCGAACAGTCGGTGATTCGATATTAGATATAATAAATACTAAAGAAGTGGAACGACTTATAGCAGAACGAGAGGAAAATGAAGCTAAGAACGAAAAACGATATCTAACTCAAAATGAATTAGATGATAACTATGAAGTGATACCTAACACCGATCGCCAAGAACTGCTTTATCAACAGGCCGATTTAAATGTTTATACACCAGCAAAACCCGAAGCTTCTAGTAATCCCAGAATTGCAATTGATGTCCTTATGCGACAAAATCACTCAGATCCGTACAGGAACACGGATCTGTTAAACGAGCTAAGAGGTTTCAATGGAAGAAAGGTTCTAAAATCTAGTAAAAATGCGTTACTTGTCACGAAAAAAGAATATTTAAGACGTGACTGGTGTAAGACGGAACCGCTTATACAGAAGATTAAAGAAGAAGGCTGCTTTACGAGAACGATTATCAATAGGTTTTGTTACGGACAGTGTAATTCGTTTTACATTCCGAAGAATCCGAAACGTCGTAGTTTAAAGCACGGCAAAATGGCATTTGACGATGAGGACGAAGATCGTGATTTGAACGGTGCGGCGTTTAAATCGTGCGCATTTTGCAAACCGAAAAAATTCACTTGGATAACGGTTACGTTGCGTTGTCCATCGTTGCAGCCGCAACTGCGCAAGAAACGTATTCAAAGGATAAAGCAATGCAAGTGCATCGCGGAGGTGTTGAACTGACTGACTATGTGGGATCGTATACACCTGTATGCGTGAGGTGATGTTAGGCTAGTGTCTCACCTTTCTCCTAAGGGTCACCTACGTAAATATTGTCATATTGAAGACAGACACTGAGATAAAAATTACTTTAGATCTGAGATTTTTACATTTAACTCAAAAGTAAACGTGTTTTTGAACTGCAAACATATGTTTTTCTAATGAAAATAAAAAATTTAATAGAAAAATAAATAAAACTAACAGTATTACTATTAAAATAAAACTGCTATAGGTTAAAGTTTTGTATTAATATTTATTTATAATCAATTATAAATAAATATTAATACAGAACATGAATCTAAAGCAGTTTTATTTTAAAATGATATAAAAATTATTTTTTCTGATAAAGACGGACGTTGAGTTCATCGAAACGTTAATTATAAATAAATATTAATACAGAACTTTAACCTAAAGGAGTTTTATTTTAATATAATGAGTTCTAAAAGAATTTTGAAAGCTTTGCATAAAATTAGTTAATATTTAGTTGAAAAATTACACTACATTTAAACCGAAAATTATTAATAATTTTATAATTTACATTTATTCCAGGAAAATACTATGGCTGTATTCTCACCACATTTATAATAGTAATTTTTGTCAAAGCAATTTTGACATTTACATAAAATTGTTTATTAAGCATATTAAAAAAATATTTAATTAAATTTTATAAATCAAATATAATATATATCGAATACAAATAGAAAAAGTAGAAGCAAAAAGTTATATTTAAATTAATAATAAAAGCCACTTTTTCACAAAAAAATGACGTGAGAATACGGGCCTCTGTTTCTAAATAGTAAATAATTTTATACAAATTTTTTAAAATAGTTATACTATTACTTACTATTATTATTATTATTTCTATTAGAAAAACATAAGTTTACTTTTGATTTAAAAGTAAAAATCTTGGATTTAAAGCAAAAAAATTTTTAGTGTACTGCTGTCGTCTGATTCCTCCATTACCCATACAGAATGTTTCGAAAAGTTATCAATGTGTTTTAAATAGCTCATTTTGTTGCAAAACAAATTAATGAAAATTTATTTGATTTAGTTAATTTTAAATTTAAACGTACACTGTTAGAAAAAATGTAATATTACACGAAATCATGTATAATTTATTGTGTAAAAATGCATTTTTTTAAAATATCATTAGTAATACAATAATTAAATTAAGTAATTTTTAATTTAAAATTGTAATTATGTAAAATTTTATGAAAACTCATAACAGCAAACCGTAATTTTATAAGAGTGTACGTTCGTAACAATATTTTTTTTGTTTTAATTTTTATCAAAAATTAATTCAATTTTAAACACATGTAATCTTATTGTGGCGAAAAGTAATAAAATAAAATAATTTCCCTTAAACCACATACAATAATAATTAAAAAAAATATATATTTTCTGTGGTTTAAGGAAAATTATTTTATTTTATTACTATAGCAACAATGACAAAATTTGAAAAGTTTTGTCATTTATTATTATTATAAGAACATAATTTTGTTTGTAAATTGTTTTTGATAATTTTTGTAGCCTATGATCATAAATTAAATCATAGTCCTAATTGTTAAATTTTAAATTCTTCAATTTATTTGTTACAAATTATAAGACCGGACTGATAGACAAACATCATTTTATTTTTATAATATTGTAGATTATTGAAAATAAAAACATTTTATATTTATAGTTCTTGCCATGAAAATCTATCTTTTCGGAAAACTAAGTGTATGGTTTTTGTTAGACATACGTAGCGATTATCTTCTTCTTCTTCTCAATACTGATATGACAGATTAATTTGTATTATGATGTAGATTTTAGCTTAGTTCGGAAAATTTGTATCGCGTATACATAATTGTGACGAAAGGACAGATTTTCTTGGCGAGAACTATACAAATTTTTACTGTCTTATTAAAAATATTAGATTAATTTTTCTATTATTATTTCAATTAAAGAAATATTTAAAAAATAAGATCGAGCTATTTAAAAGAAAGTGATAACTTTCAAATACTAATGCATACAATTTATGTTATCTTATTATTATTTTTGTAAAATTAATTCACGATTTACGCAAACTTTAACTATTTCATTAAACATTATTACTCAGGTTTAAGTCACTAAAATATAAATCTGATATCATATTTGTATGTATAGTATTTGATTTATTGCAGTAAAATATTTTATTATTGTGTGAATTATTTATTTTAATTCCAGGCATAATTTAAGAAAAAATTGTATGATTTTAATATTTATTGTATTTAACTAAACGTAATTATATATATAAAAAAAATAACAAACATTATAGCTTTCACTTAGTTAGAGAATAATGTTTACAGTATTATTTCAAACGTTATATTTCTATGTTAATGTATGTCGAGAAGTTTTTAGTTAATATTTTTATTTTAAATATTAGAACAAAACTAGTTTGATTTTGTATGTACTGTAAGATTTTCTTTCATATGTGTTTTTTAAATAGTGGCATTATTTTAAATTTGTTCATTTGAGTTGTTCTAGTTACATATTTTATAAGTTTCTTAATTATTATCAATATTGAACATATTTAATAAATACTTTAATAATTTACTTAATAAATTCTCATACATATTCAAATATTATATTAGTATATATGAATGAGATTGAAATAATATTTACAATAAAAATATTTAAAATTAATATAAAATATTAATTATTAACCGATAAATTTCACTGACCTTTAAGTATAACATATTATTACATTATTGTGTACTTAATAAATTGTGTATTTTACAACGATAATTGTAAATTAAGGAAGAAAAATAAAACAGGTGTTTCTATAATGGCAAACTAATTTTTAATTTATTAATATTGATTATATTATTATGTCATACACGAATTAATTTAATTACTAAAATAAAAACTAATAAACTAAACCAGTTAACTAAGCTTATTACTTTTTTTGCTCTATATACAAAATTTTATAAGTGCATGCGTGTCTACTGAAAACTATTTAAGTTTCACTTACGTAAAGTTACGTTAGCATTTATTACTTAATATTACGAATTTTAATACGTTAATTATCGAAAATCTGTCATTGTCAATATAATCTATATGCGTACATAGTTAGCTGCGTGAATTAATTTGAAACTGTTCGAATGTAGATCAAATATTTTTAGTGAGAGAATTTTTTCCTGGACTTACGCAATTGCCTTTTATCGACTTTATGCTTTTTCGAACGAACTACGTTTTAGATTCAATCGATATAATAGAAAGTCAAGTTCAAAAACTAACGGTAATACACTCACTTTTGTTTATATATTTGATTTTGTGTTTTTAGTGTGCCTTATTACGTTTTAATATTTGATTTCTGAAAGTACTTATTTATGATTTATCTTTGTTATAATCTCTCTGAATACTTGCATTTAAATCTGATTGTTAAATATAATTATTTTAAATTATACCATTGGACGTTCAAGTGTATGCTTTTAATTTATTTTAGTTATAGGTATATACAGTTAGTACAAATTATATTATTTGTTATGTTAAATTAATTTCTATGCAAATACTAAAACGCATTATAAATTTTATGAATTAAATTGTAGAACAAATACTTTAATATTTTGAATAAATTTAGTAAAAAATAAAAGTTATCTAATACGTAATAAATGACGTAGAAAGTAGGTGACGCAGAAAGAGTTTGTGCCACATCCTTTTGTTTACATGACGTGAATATGTATGTATGTAAATAGCATCTGGCCAATAAACAAAAATCTAAGACCTATATGCATTTTTTTTTAATATTTAAATTATTTAATAAATAAGGACAATTTCTTTATTTAATAAAATTTTCAAAATTGTTAATTGTATTATTAAATAAATTCAACTTAAATTTATTAAATCAATGTAAATTTTATTAATTATCAGTAAACGTTACAAACTACGAAAGTATACGCCATAATTTTCATAGTAACTGTCGTTTATTGACATTATCTTGCAAGAGACTACAACAGGCAAATAAGCGAGAAACTTTTATCAAAAAAATTAAAGCATTTTTATCTTAAAATTCATATATCAGATAAATCTTATTTTTGTAGATATGTATGTATCTATTTAAATAGAGAAATTATCTAAAATTTAGTCAACTAATACAAATTAGATGAAATATTTATTTTATTTTTAACTAATTTTTGTAAATATCAGAGAACGTCAAAAAACTTTACTTAGTAATTTATGCTGGTAAAATTGAACATATTTAGCGAAAATTTTATTTTAAATATTTCACTTAAAAAAGTTAATAATTTATGATACTATTTATTTGATACTTTAACAATTTTTTTAGGAAGTTAAATATCGGAGGCGTATAAATATTTTAATGGTTTAATGAAATGATCTCACTTCCGTAATGTTAATATTTATAAAAATGATTTATTTAGTCTAGTCTAGTAATTCGATTTGCATTTTTTTTTCCTTTGAACCAGTTCTCACATATCAACATTAAAATTTATTGGTTTTTTAACTAATATTTTCTAATTACATATAAGATTAATATATGTTTTTACACTTTATACAGATCGATTATAATCTATGATATTGTATGATATTATAGGTTCATATAATTCGCTGATTGAAAAAAAAAATGTTTGCTAAGCAGCATTTAATAATAAGAATAATATTAGTTAATGTTTATTTTATGTAACATTTATTAAAACCGTTTTGTAATTGTTATTACCATTTAAGTCATATTAGAAAAAGAAACAATTTTTGTATAATGGCCCAGTACGAAAGATGTAGAACATTCTAATAAAAATATATGTATAAGTTGACTATTTAATATTATAACTTTAAAAAAACTTACTAAGTATTAGTAGTCTTTCAAATTACAAAAATAATACAAATTTTATGGAATTTTTAAATTTGAAAAATAATAATATGTACCTATAATACTTAAAAATCATTTATATTTATTTATTTTTTTTATATTAAATTTAATAATAATTTTTAACGCAATTATGTAGTACATTGTAAAAAATGTAATATATATTTATGTAATTTTACATAAATATTAACAGTAAATTTAATGTAAGTAGACATTTTTTTTGTTTGTTTATTGATTTAACTAATTTATTTAAACATTATTTGAAATAACAATTTTATTTAACTGTGTTGTATGTAAGCTAAAGTTGCTTGTCTAGATAGAAATATTTGCAAAAATATAATTTTGGGATAGTGGAAAGAGTTTGTGCCACAAGCCACACCCTTTGTGTACATGACGTAATTATGTATATATGTAAATAGCATCTGGCCAATAAACAAACGTCTAAGATCTATATGAATTTTTTAAAAATATTTAAATTATTTAATAAATAAGCACAATTTTTTTAAATGATAAAATTTTCAAAATTATTAATTGTATTATTAAATAAATTCAAATTAAATTGATTAAATCTATGTAAATTTTTATAGTAATTGTCGTTTATTGAAATTTCTATCAAAAAAATTTAAACATTTTTATCTTAAAATTTATATGTCAGATAAATCTTACTTTTGTAGGTATGTATATATCTACTTAAATAGACAAATTATTTAAATTTAGTTAACTAATTCAAATTAGATAAAATATTTATTATTTTTTCTGTATATATTTATTTAAAAAAAAATTTTGTGTTTTTATATTTATAATAAAATATAATTTTTAATAGATTTTCAATGAATTGTATTCGATATGTTTTACAAATAACAGCCAAGAGAAATTTTCAACAATTTTATTGTACATAAATAAAGTTTCTTATTACAATATGTTTGACAAGAAAAATCTACTTTTATAATTTAGTGTTAATATCAAAACATAAATATAAATTATTTTCTACTTGTATGAAACACAGGTAGCAAAGTTTATAAACATCAATGACTCTGCAGAAACGTCATGGTCGTTCATCATCACTCAAATCACTCTAAACGGCTATTGCATAAACCTGTACAAAACAGGAAATAAAAGAAATTGATGTTCTCTATACGATGCTCTGATTTTTCAATTTAAACATATTAGTTCCACATAATTTCAAATATGTATCAAATATTTTTATGATTAATTTTTTTTTTTACTATCTTCGTTTTCATTTGAGAACACTTTCTCATAGGTAAATTGATAGGCTTGTAGCCGAAATTTATGGAGTGTAATGGTCTTAAAAAAAACTAACGTAATATGTCGTTGCATTTTTTTCTTGAAGTGAGCGCTGATTTTCATATAAAAAGAGTTGAAGTTTTATAGAAGTCAGTTCAGTTTACTGAAGCACATTTATCAGTTAAGATATAGTCAAAATGTTGCGAGTAAGTGTTGGAAAATATATTTTAAAGTTATTATTTAAAATAGTTCAAGTTGAAAATAATTTGAAACTCTTCATTTTAAAGGATTTGTCTAGTAACGTGAAAATAAAGCCTGTTTTCATAATAAACACTTTAACTAAAGTCGATTATTTTTATCGATTTATTGACAAAAATATTAATTGTGCTATTAAAAAATAAACAAATAAGCATAATCGATTTATTGACAGCTATCATATTCGTCAGTAGAGTTTTTATCGGCTTAAAATCGACTTTATTTAAAGTGTTTATTAAAAAAACAGGCCGAATAAATTTGTTGTAACTAAATTCTGAAATTCTGTAAAGCAAAGTTAAATAATCTATAATGCCAATGCGTCAAACAGTTTAAAACTAATTCTAAGCTGATTTGTTGGTCGGTTAGAACAATTTTTTTATAAATGGATCAAATTTATTAATAGTAAATTTTATTTGTCAATAAAATATATAAATTTCATGCATTTTTGTTACTTTTAACCTTGTAGTAGTAAGTTAACATTTTCATGAAAAATAATGGTATATTTTTTAACTAAAACAAAACTAATAGTAAAAAGTATAGTTAAACAATATGGCTTATATTACAAATTTGGTTTTAAAATTAGTTAACTAATATTGGTTTTTAGACTATATGAAGCTACCATAAGAGCAGTTAGGACTGAACAAATAAATTTAAATACCCAAAAACCAAGTTTGTAATACTAAACCATAAGTATAATTTTTAAAATTTGCAAGTTGTTGTTAAATTGAATTAATTGTAGATAAATTACCTTTGTAAACAAAAAATATTGAAAATAAAATTTTATTTAGCTTTACAATTAATAATTGCATACATAATATAATCTAAAATTATTATTTAAAAAAAAGTTAATCTGATTTAGAGCACTTATTTTTCTCTGATATAACACTGTTTTTTTAATCGTAATACCAGATGATTCTTAACTAGACTACATACTATAGCTTATGAAAACACAATAACAACATGTTAAAAAGTAATTTTAAACTTGGCTACCATGGAACCAATAGCCATTAAAAATTGTTTAAAATAAAATCGTACATGTGTGCTGTATTTTTATAAATTAATATGTCGTTTCGTTCAGAACCACTTTATGATTAAAACAAAACGTAAAAACAGAAAAATAATAAATGCTCTAAACGACGATTAAGTATTAATTGTAAGTATAAATAAATTTAGTATTTAATATATAAATAATTATTTCTATTTAAAGTTATAGCTTGTTTTATTTATATAATATTAAGAATATTTCGTTTTTGTTTTCAGTCTGCAATTTTCGTTGCTTTAGCTGTCGTTGCTACAGCTCAACAACACGGATATGGCGGACATGAACAAAATCATGTTGACTACCATGCAAGTAATGTTGTTATAAAAATAAAATAAAAATTGAAACAAAATAATATTAATAAATGTTTTATCATCTATGTAAATAAATGTTGCTAAATAGTGAAATGAGAAAGTTACATATACCTAAACTCGTTTTTCTACTTTTATTTTTGTAAAATTGATACAAATAAGAATGAATTACTTACGAAATTAAACCAATATTTTTTAATAAAACATAAACAATTCAATAATTTTTACAAAATGCCAGTAATAATTATTTTTTAACATTTCAATAGTTTTGTAAGAGATGTATAAAAATTAAATACTACAATATTTTTATATATAATATATGTAATCTTTAATTATAATTGGTTAACATAAAACTGTTTTAGGTTTAAGTTCTGTATTAATATTCGGTTCAACGTATGTCTTCATCAGAAAAACTAATACAAGTGACATTTACAGTAAATAACAGAATATAGAAACAAGTAACTTGTTTCTGTGTTCTGTTATTTATTGTAAATTTCAGTTGTACTAGTTTTTTCTGATAAAGTCGGAAGTTAGGTTTGTCGAAACGTCGATTATTAATAAATATTAATACAGAACTTAAACTAAAAAGCCGTTTTATTTTATATAATGAGTTCTGAAACATTTTTACTATGTCATAATTGGTTAATAAAATTTTTAATATTTAATTAGTATTTAATATTTACGACTATATTAACTAATAATAAATGAAAATAAAATTATTGATATTTGTATTAAATTATAATAGCATTTGGTCCGTATTAGAAACTCTGTTTTAAAATTAGTTTTGACTAATATTGGTTGCAAGATAACGTAACTGTCATACGAACTGAACTAAACAAATGAATTAAATCAACTGAATTGTAATATCAGCCAATAAGTTTATAATTCAATAGAGTGCTTCTACCTAGAAACAATTTAAACCAATTAGAGATGGCCATAATGTATTTGAAAAAGATCTATATATCAATAATTAATATCTTTCATTTATTTATTCAGTTACAATCTATATTTACATTTTTCATGGAAGCTTTTCTAATATCTACATTTACAAATAATCAATCGTACCAATTTATTTACTATTTAAATATATTTCAATATAAAAATTCTTTTCAAATTGCCATCGAACTTTTCTCAATATAGGCCCATCCCAAATACGAATTCAAGTACGGTGTCAACGATCCCCATACGAAAGACATCAAACACCATTACGAAACGCGTGACGGAGACGTAGTTAAAGGCGAATACTCTCTCCACGAAGCCGATGGCACTATACGTACCGTCAAATATACCGTAGATAAACACAGCGGTTTTAACGCGGTTGTAACACGTTCGGGTCACGCTACTCACGCTGCTCCAGTTCATCACGCTGCTCCAGTTTATCACGCTGCTCCCGTACATCACGTTGCACCAGTCGTTCATGCTGCACCCGTTTATCATGCTGCCCCTGTGTATCATGCTGCCCCGGCTGCGGCAGCTCCATCGCATGGCCATGGAAAAGCTACTTCGTACGCTAGTGTTGTATCACATTTTGTACCTGTCCATCATCATTAAAGAATGGAAAGAATGAATGATTGTTGATGATTTTTATAGTTTATTTTTTGTAATGTTTTATATTGTTTTTATGTATGTAATAATAAAAAAATAAAAATAATTTTAGTTTTTTTTTTATATAAATTACCAAACTACTGTTTTTAATAAGTGGAGTTTTGAATTAATGAAATGGTAGAGGATGTTGGGGGTACAAGTATATACCAGATTGCGCACTGAAAATGCCATTTATAATGTATGGCGAAACGTCTGCGACAAGGATAAATCTATCAAGGCATACCAATCCAGAAAAATCTATAAGATGATGAAGCAAATGATTTAATTTAAACTTTAAACTATTTCAAGTTAGAAAAAATAAATATATGTTTTAAAGTATATATTTTTTTATGTAATTGTATTACTCCTATAATTTAAAAATGTCGCATGTACAAATTTTGTTTTATTTTAATTGCAGTAAATATAAAACAACAATTTTTATAATTAAATTTATTAAATTTTAACAAAAACGTTTGTTTTTTATTAAGAAAGTAAAATGTTAGATAGCATGTATGTTTATATACATATATTAGGTATACACACTATATTAATTTTGCAAGTAAAGCAAAAAATATTCAACTAAAATTGTTTAAGAAAAACGTTAATTTAATTGAAGCGTGTTAAAAAAAATGAAACATTTTTCGGCATTCTTTAGTTTGTCAATAGTTTTATAAAAATAATGCTATAAAAAGTTGAATTAGTAATAAATAAAATTTAACATTTTTTTTTTATTATTTTACGCTATATTTTATTTAGCTATATCAAACATCTACCACAGTTTATAGTTTCATATAAATATATGAGCATTTATAATATTACATTTAATAAATATGGTCTTGTCGTAGCTCTAATAACCCATCTATCTGGAAAGTGGCGATAATTGGGCCCTTTGAAGCATACTCCTTGGCGGTGATGGAGTCGCACGGAAATCGCTACAACGTATCAGCAACGATATTCTCTTTCCTTGGAACGTGTTGGACTGAATAGCTAAACTGTTGTAAGAAAAGAATCCATCGCGTGAGTCTTTCATTTAGAAGGCATATACACAATACAGTTAATATACAGTTAATATAATATTTATACATATATAATTATATTTTTGGCGAGCCAAAAACGTATATATGCTTGTAAATTTGCGTTTTTAAGCAGAAATTGACGATTTCTTGCTTTTTTGCTTCGCTGGTTTAATGAGAAATCGGATTTTTTGAAAAAGTTTAATATCTCCAGTAGTTTTTAAGTTGGCGAGCCAAAAACGTATATATGCTTGTAAATTCGCGTTTTTAAGCAGAAATTGACGATTTCTTGCTTTTTTGCTTCGCTGGTTTAATGAGAAATCGGATTTTTTGAAAAAGTTCAATAACTTTAGTAGTTTTTAAGTTGGCGAGCCAAAAACGTATATATGCTTGTAAATTCGCGTTTTTAAGCAGAAATTGACGATTTCTTAAACTTTTTCAAAAAATCCGATTTCTCATTAAACAAGCGAAGCAAAAAAGCAAGAAATCGTCAATTTTTGCTTAAAAACGCGAATTTACAAGCATTTACCAACTTAAAAACTACTGGAGTTATTGAACTTTTTCAAAAAATCCGATTTCTCATTAAACCAGCGAAGCGAAAAAGCAAGAAATCGTCAATTTCTGCTTAAAAACGCGAATTTACAAGCATTTATACGTGTTTGGCTCGCCAACTTAAAAACTACTGGAGATATTGAACTTTTTCAAAAAATCCGATTTCTCATTAAACCATTCGTCGACCATATGACAAAATTCCCAATTCGGATTATTTTGTACTTGTAATAGTATTTGTTGTTTATTGTAATATATACATTAATATTTATAAACAAGCTGGTTTAAAAAAAGCTTTAGGTTCTGTATAATTTTTGAAATAATATAAATAATAACCAAACAAAACATAGAAATAAGTTACTACTCGTAGGTAATAAAATGCTAGTACTAGATTACAAAATTTATTAATTATTAATTAATGAAAGCTAAATTTTATGCAAATCAATGCTTTCAAACAGTCTTGGTATAAAAACTGAGCTATACAATGTGTATACAATGCGTTGTTACGCAGAAAAAAAGAAATTTGAGTTGCCAAAGATACATATATCGTTTTTCGTACGTAACGACACATCTAAAGCGCAATTTAGATTGTGCGAAATATTTTGATCAATACTTTTCTAATTAATATTTTCGTTATAATCCGTATATTTATAATTAACTCTTCTTTTGCAGAATTATATTAACATAATTTAATACTCTCGCAGGAATATAAAATTGCGAAATCTATATCTATGTATGCGAAAAGCTTTATACGCATAAATAAACTTTAGTATTAAATTATAAGTAAATAAACTAAGCACCCCATATGTATATAAATATATTCATATATGCATATTCTATTCCTGGTTCATAAACGTAGTCCCGCTAAACTTCATTGGACGTTTGTCATTTTATTATACACAACGAACGAACCGAGAGAGGATGCGATGCGATTTTGTTTTAGTCCAGCCAACAGCAATTGTTACCCGCCATGTTTCCTGGCTGCCCGGGTTATTTATGCCCGTTTTGATTGTTGCTGCATTGTTTTACGTTTCCACGAGATGCGTTATTGTTTCGGCAAACGTAATAAACAAATGACAAACGGGTGGATAACTTTTTTTTTTTACTGTTTGTTTTCGTTGTTTATAATGTGCCCTTTTTTTTGTTTCTGATGTTTTTGTTTCCATATAGACGATTTTTGTTTGTGAGATAATGTGAAATATGCAATTATAGCTTTTGAATTGTATGTAACTATTCGTATTGTTTAGAAATAATTCATAAAATGTATTCATGTATTTTAATTAAAATGCAAAATTTTAAAAATTTATAAATACTATAATAACTCTTGCATAAAGCTTTTTATAATAAAATTTTATATAAGCTTTACTGAATTATAATTTTATTACATTTAAAAATAAAATTATTAACCTTAGCAGAAAAAAATTCGAAATATGATCAGTATCTTGAGTGGATATTACCATCTGATTACACACCAACATGTTATGGGCTTAAAAGGTATCCCTATATGCAGGAAAAACATCTAGAAAAACATTTCAAACACCTTTACATTTGATATGTGATTGTGACACTATATCTCAAAAAAATACAACAAGCTTAGACTAGATGAGATATAGAGAGAGAGAAACAGAGCACAGACTTCCGTGGACTAAGTTGCTGGACTTCATAAAAGAAACAGGACTTCTATCATAAAATAAACCAAAAAGACAGTACAATAAGCAACTGGGCCGCAGTGCTACTGAGTCCTTACGGTATCTTCTCTATTATATGATAGATAGATAGATCTGCCAGGATGGTGAGCGCTGAGGCCTAGTGCTCTTTAATTTACCTGATAAAAGACTAACACCTCTAATTTGGAAGGTTCATAAAACTTAACTACGATTATGTAACAAAATCAATTTTGTATGCTCAAATAAAACATTTATTAAGTTTTCTAGAAAACGTAATTTAGTTCGACTACGCAAAATAATTATTTGCTTTGATTTTGATATTAATATGAAAGATAATTTGTAATTACGTCCTATGTGGATATGTATAAACGTATGTATGTGATATTAGTATTGCTGTTGGCACTTTAGTAATAGTTACATGAAATTAGAACTATGAATTTGCTTAATTAATACACACACACACACATATATGGCAATGTCGTTTCTTATTACTGAGATATATTTCCCTAGATCAATCATTGCATATTTCTCTAAATTTTTAATATATGCTAGATAGAGTTCAGTGGCAAAGCTAAAAGATGGTTTTTCCTGTAAAAAAACTAATACTCATTTTTAATAAAATCTCACCCCGTTAAAGTTTTAGTATAATGCCACCACTGGATAAGTACAAAAAAATAATAGAAAAATAGATACAAAAAATTTAAAATATAGTATTAAAAATGTAAAGTGAAAGAAATCAATTTTTTCTTTCATAAAATAATAGAAATCAGAAAACTATGAAATTTAAAAAACATATATATATATATATATATATATATATATATACACCTATTTTAAAGATAATTTTTAACGACACAATATATAAAATTAATTAATAATAACTGATTGTTTTTAAACTAAAAGCAAAGAGACTATAATATTCTCTGCTAAAAGTGTAACTAAATTTCGAATACTCCAGAAGATTTCAGTAAAGTTCAAGTGTCAGGATTGTAGCAGAATTCGCCAAATATCAGAATACAGATAATTTTTAACGACACAATATATAAAATTAATTGATAATAACTGATTGTTTTTAAACTGAAAGCAAAGAGAATATAATATTCTCTGCTAAAAGTGTAACTAAATTTCGAATACTCCAGAAGATTTCAGTAAAGTTCAAGTGTAAAGATTGTAGCAGAATTCGCCAAATATCAGAATACTTTTTTATTATTCATACATCTATAGTTTACACCACGAAATATAGCATTGCGCAATAATTGTACGTTTACATGATACTGTCCCGCAAACTGGAACTTATTTAGCTAGAATATTGCGATTATTATCTATAATATTAATTATTAAATTTCAAAATGTTTAAAGAAAATAAACACGATTAACAACGTTTGATAAAAATGAAGCATTATAAACGTACTATAAATGAACTGCAAAAATATTTCCCGGTAAAACTAAGACACACTTCATATGAGTTTATCAGGTGAATGTTTAGAAGAAGCAGTAAATAGTTACGTATGTCGTACGAAAACGTATACTTAATATTGCGTAATGCCATTTTCTCGTGGTGCAGAATTTGCAATCAAAATATCTTTGGAATAACTATATCCTAGGCAACCTGTTTCAAGGAATATTGAACTAGTAAATATAAATTTCTATTATGCCCGTTTTACACGACGCAACTTTCTGTGGGATTTTCTTGCGCAACAAAATTGCACAAGAAAATTGCTCGTGTAATACAGAAATTGCACACGCAATTTTGTCGCGGCGACAAGTTGCACGGATTAGAACACGCTGTAATTTAATTACATGGCCATGCAATTTCTAGTTACTTTTTAGAAACTTTCAGTCTAACTAACTTTTATTATGAAAGGCACAATACCAGTATGTTTTTTATTTATATTTGATTTTCCTATGAGGTGTGTCATACATTAAAAAAATAAATTACAATAAAATTATTTATTTATTTTATATATTTCGTGTGCTTATTTTGAAGGTTATACAGTTATGATATACTTTGTCGTTTAGTTATTTTTTTAATAAGTTGGCATCTTGGAATGAAATAACCAAAATCGCAGTGCAATTTTATTGCGCAACTTTCTTGTACAATTTTGTTGCGCAAGAAAATCCCACAGAAAGTTGCGTCGGGTAAAACGGGCATTAGGAATATTGAAAAAGTATGAAAAAATATTAGACTCATTTATATAACTGTAAGTTAAAATATTATATTTTTAGATTGTTTAATAATTAATTAGCTCCGTTATTGACAAGCTATTTTTGTATACATATTTTTATAATCAAATACTTTATTTTAATCCACAAATTGATAATATTTTTAGATATGGATGTGTCTTAATGAAATGGTTTCTATTTTTAGAATAGGTAAATACATTTTTCATGTAAATAATCTAGGTACCTGTTTCATTAATACTCCATTAAATTAGCGATCTAAAAATACATTGTTATCCACTATTTTTTTTATCAATATTTACTATCAGTGACAACAAAAAAATCAAATATTGATCTGCATAGACAATTAAAGGTGTTACTCTGATATCATTTTTCTAGGCTGCAGGTTTTGAGTTTAAAATTGAGTACACGTCGGATTGTATGGTAAACACATTGGCTGATATTACAAGCGCGGTTTTTGGGTGTTTTAGTTCATTTGTTTAGGTCTTAGATCACTGATGACAACTTTAACTTTATCTTTTGCTATTGATGATGAAAGCTTAGCTTTAGAAATACGTATACAGCTTTTTTTTTTAATTATTGTTTGTAGTTTAAGGGAAATTATTTTATTTTATTAACTTTTCGCAACAGTAAGATCTTATTTTCATTTATTATCTCACTAATTATATAAATAATTATATAATTGTTTTAGATATTTTGTTTTATCTTTTAATTAAAATGAAAATATAATAAAATTACCAATTTCTTTTATTAATTGAATATTTTGAAACCATGATACCTCGTTTTACCACGCTTATATTAGCTCACTATGTTTTAGATCACTTCCTATCATCTGATCTCACTGAAATTTTGCATGTAGTTTTAGTCCAGGAGACAACTCAATATTTTAACAAATAAAAAATTAATATGACAAGACGACAAGACTAAAAAGCAGAAAATAAAATATATAAAAAAAAAACTTTTTAAAAACCACGCTTATATTTAAATGCACTAAAAAGAGGAAAATACATTTTTTCCTGGTTATCCAAAAATTTTAGAAAGAAATAAAAGCGTGGAGCGCTTAATCATCATTGCAAAATATATAGGCCCGTATTCTCACTTCACTTTTTCGTGAAAAAGTGCTTTTATCATTAATTTAAAAATAACTTTTTGCTTCTGTTTGTCATCAAATATAAATAATTTTTCTATATTTGTTCATTTTTATTATATTTGGTATTATAAAATTTAAATAAACTATTTTAAAATGCTTTAATAAATGATTTTAAGTGAACGTCAAAAGCACTTTTTTGAAAAAGCACTTTTTCATATAAGGTGAGAATACATGCCATAGTTTCTCGGCGCTCTACGCTTTTATTTCTTTCTAAAAAATTTGGATAACCAAGAAAAATTTTATTTTCCTCTTTTTAGTGCATTTAAATATAAGCGTGGTTTTTAAAAAGTTTTTTATATATATTTTATTATATTGTAATTAAAAAAATACATATAAGAAAAAAGATTGTAGAAATTGATCTATGACGTCTATGATCAAATCTAGAACATATTAAATGTGAGGATCTTGATCTAAATCTTTTTTAAAATGTCAAAACACTGATTATTATAGGAAAAATTTTCTTTATAATAAAAAAAAAAAATTAAAAATCAATAAAAATATATAAATTTAGTAAATTCTGAAACAAAATTCGTATATTTTGTTCCGAAAGGAATAACAAAACATATGTTATTTAGATAATTCACTATTAGATTATTATTATTAATAATAATAAGTATTTTTTAATATCACTGGATTAAATTTATTTTCTCTTTTTCAACAAAACATAGACAAATTAAAAACGATAAATAGTAAAAAAAATTCATTCATACTAGTGTTACCACGTTAGGAAGAATGAAAAATCAATCTTTTAATAACTATATCGGTGTTATTTGCAATTTAATCGGTTTATATGCAAACATTTCCATTAAACTTAGACAAAGAATCGGGCACAGTATGGAATGAGTGTAGAGGAAGGGGGGGGGGAGAGGAGGTGGTAATAACAACAGAGCATCGTATCTAGGCAACCGGAAGTATCTAGCGGAATCAATATGGCGCGAAAAAGCGGAAACGACACGCCCCCTTTGTGACATTAAAAATGACGGAGCATGCGCAGATCGAACTGGATGCCGCCGCCGGTGCAAATGTCATAGAGGACTCTACAACACGGAGAAACCAATGAAAGGAAAACTCCCGTTCATTTCGACGGTGTGAATGGGGCTTTGAGGAATAATTTCAATGTCAACATAGGAAACAGTGAATGAAGTAAACGGAAGGGATAATGCGATATAACGATGTTGTTTTTTTGAGGTTATTTCAATATAAATTTAAGATGTTTTTGTTGTTATTATTAGTATATATTTTGGACTAATAGTATTTATAAATTTTGTTCTATTTTCATAAAATTTTGTTAAAGATTTATGACTGTTTCTAAATTTAGTAAAATAATCAAATATTTGGAAATATATTTTGGAATATTTAATTATAGTTTGGTAGTACATTATTTGGACTATATAATTTTATATCTGTTGAAATTTATAAACTTTTGATAAAGCTACAAACTGCTAAAATATTTTTACATAATTTTTTTTCAATTCGAATTTCAGTTTTAATATAAAATTGTTTTGTAAATTCACTTTAAATCGATTCAAATAGATTATTTGCATTATATTTTTTTGCAAAAGAACTGAAGAAAATAAATATCTATTTTTTTAAGAAAGTGGCTATTTATACATACGGTATGTATACGCAATTGGCTATTTAAACATACAGTATTTTTACGCAATTGGCTATTTAGGGTAAGTTAGGTTAGTAAGTTGGTTTAGGTTTAGGTTTTTTTTTTAGTATGTATAAATAGCCAATTGCGTATACATACCGTATGTATAAACAGCCACATCCTTTTTTAAAGCAAAATTACAAAAAAATTGAAAAAATAACACAAATTTTTCATTCATAAATTATATATTTGAAAATAAAAATTAGTTGGTTTAGAAAAATATTATAACTACAAAATCTATTTTTTCACAATATGAGTTAAATTATACATAAGTATATGCTTATAACAGTAAAAAATCTATCAAAATTAATTATATTAAAATTTAAAAGCTTTGAGTTTAAATTCTGTTATATTTTAAATTAAATTCCGACGTTTCGATATAGTACACGTATATCATCATCAAGAAAAAATATATACAACTAGTAACGAAATACAAATAACTAGATAATAATTTTTATATATATATATATATATATATATATATATATATATATTATATATAGTCAGTTTCCCTTTTTACCGTGACGTGTTTTTATATTTATAAGTAATTAAACTATTATTTAGCAGGAGTGTGAAGTCGGAGTCGAGGAGTCGAAAATTTTTTCCGGAGTCGGAGCAGATTTGTTTTGTTGCGACTCCGACTTTTTGTAGTTGTTGTTTGGAATTTTGTTACATATTAAATAAAAATATTAAAAATTAATATAAGAATATTATTCTACATTATGTTTTATTATATTAACAATAAAATACTACACAAACACTATTTTATTTTTGTTAGTAATGTAAATTATGCAACCACATAGATTTAATACAATTGTGCATTGCAGATTTCATAATTTTTGAAAGTTTAATAAACATTTGCACGATGCAATGCATTTAACGTTTTACAAATTTTATCAGTACATTTCTACTTAAAATTAGAAAGTGGCTATTTATACATACGGTATGTATACGCAATTGGCTATTTATACATACAGTATTTTTACGTAATTGGCTATTTGGGTAGGTTAAGTTAGTAGGTTGGTTTAGGTTTTTTTTTTAGTATGTATAAATAGCCTCATCCTTAAAATTAATACCGATTTAAACTAAATTAAAAATGTATATTTAACTTTTAAAATATTTTTTGCAAGTTTAATAATTTGTATTATCTACCAAACTAATATGAATAATATGTTAAAAATATAGGCTAATCAGCTGATAATATATGTACTATTGTCTAATAGTAAATATTGTTCTAATAAATACATATAATTTCTGACGTCATACGTTTTAAAATTATTTCCTGTTATTTTCATTCATAATATATTGAACAAATTATAGATTATAATTATATTGTATGATATGATTAGAAATAAATATTTTCTAATATTGTTTAAGGTTTCTGAGAATTTTACAGTTTACAAATTTAGCTAGAGTTAAATCATACTGTAAATAGAATATTTCAATAGTTTCATATATAAAACAATGTTAGAATTCTAATAATTTTATATTAAAAACAGATTTTATGTAGGTTAAAATTTTAATAAAATAATAAATATACAAACGTAACTTAGAAAAAAGTCACTTGTAATACTTGTTAATAAAAAAAGTATTTGTTACTACAGACACTATTTGATACAATAAATATGTATATTTGCTGTATTTCAAAAAAAAAGTTATTTTAACTAGATGTAACATTACAGTTTTTTAGTACAGTCTCTTTTACTTAATTTGAAGAACTTCAGTAAATTTGCTATCAGGAATTTTCCATAAACAGGTAAAATTTGCTTAGTTCTATAATATTATTGTTGATATAATTATATACATTTATATATTTACATAAAAGATGTATTTTACAATTATTACAGATATTAATATGCAATACTGTAATTTTACATAATTTAAGAAGTTATACCAACAATATGTGATTCTGCATTAAGTGTGTGATACAATTTGCAAAAATTAAGCAATTTTACATAGGTATTAGGTCATTTTTACTTACTTTATGTGATCTAAATTTAATTTTTCAAAAATTATTCTATTTTCACAAACAGTTAAAAATAGTTAATCAAATTAACAATTAAGTAATAAAAATTTTAATAAATTAATACATTATGTATAGGTATATCAACCCACGTGTTTTTCTTTTACATGGTATATAATAACAAATATATATATATATATATATATATATATACCGGGTGTCTACTTTTTTTTTGTTACATAGGGAATACAATGCTAAAATTTTCATTACAACTACACACAAGGGAGCTATAAGCGCATGCAATTATAATGCGATTTCGGGCGGTAAAAATGCGTCAATCTTAAGTTGTCGCATATTAAATTGTGGCTAAACGTACCTGCTAAATGGTGCACGATGAGATTCTTTGGGGGGATTCTTCTATAAAAGGTATTTTTATCAATTTCGATATATTAATTTGACAATTCGACATATTTTTTCAATATCGCAGTGAGATTCTTTTTTTTCCAAAGCTATCTCAGTTTATTACATAGATATATTATATTTTTGATTGCGATATTACACACATACACACACACACACATACACACACACACACACACACACATACACACACACACACACACACGATTTTTTACGTTTTTACATGATTTTAAGAGCGATTTTAACGATTTTATATGATTTTAAGAGCGATTTTAACGATTTTATATGATTTTAAGAGCGATTTTAACGATTTTATATGATTTTAAGCGCGATTTCAATGATTTCACATGATTTTAAGCACGAGATTGTCAGTATTCAGTATTCAGTTAATATACAATGTGTCTCAAAATTTTATATACAAATTTTACATTTACCTATTGTTTTATGGGGCGCGCGCGTGCGCACACACACACCATCACACACACACACACACACACACACACACACACACACACAGGCGATTTTATCGTTTTACATGATTTTAAGCGCGGTTGTAAGGATTTTACACGATTTTAAGCGCGATTTTAACAATTTTACACGATTTTAAGCGCGATTTTAACAATTTTACATGATTTTAAGCGCGGTTGTAAGGATTTTACACGATTTTAAGCGCGGTTGTAAGGATTTTACACGATTTTAAGCGCGATTTTAACAATTTTACACGATTTTAAGCGCGATTTTAACAATTTTACATGATTTTAAGCACTTTTAATATTTTTATATTTATATACTGTGTCCTTTTATTTATTGTTCTATGGGGCGCGCGCATGCGCGCGCCCTTTATGGATATACAATGTGAAATGTACTCAATAATAGTAAAATACATATCTCTCTCTCTCTCTCTCTATCTTTTCTATTTTTATTGTCATCTAATATGCACATTACATTTATAGGATTTTAAGAAAGTTACTAGGTTTTTTGGAAGGTTACTAGGTTTTTGGGGTTTTTTGGAAGGTTACTAGGATTTTAAAAAAGTTACTAGGTTTTTGGGGTTTTTTGGAAGGTTATTAGGATTTTAAGAAACTTACTAGGTTTTTAAGAAAGTTACTAGGTTTTTAAGAAAGTTACTAGGCTTTTAAGAAAGTTACTAGGTTTTTTTGAAGGTTACTAAGATTTTAAGAAAGTTACTAGGTTTTTTGGAAGGTTACTAAGTTTTTGGGGTTTTTTGGAAGGTTACTAGGATTTTAAGAAAGTTACTAGGTTTTTAAGAAAGTTACTAGGTTTTTAAGAAAGTTACTAGGTCTTTGGGGTTTTTTGGAAGGTTATTAGGATTTTAAGAAAGTTACTAAGAAAGTTACTAGGTTTTTAAGAAAGTTACTAGGTTTTTGGGGTTTTTTGGAAGGTTATTAGGATTTTAAGAAAGTTACTAGGTTTTTAAGAAAGTTACTAGGTTTTAAGAAAGTTACTAGGCTTTTAAGAAAGTAACTAGGTTTTTTTGAAGGTTACTAAGATTTTAAGAAAGTTACTAGGTTTTTTGGAAGGTTACTAAGTTTTTGGGGTTTTTTGGAAGGTTACTAGGATTTTAAGAAAGTTACTAGGTTTTTAAGAAAGTTACTAGGTTTTTGGGGTTTTTTGGAAGGTTATTAGGATTTTAAGGAAGTTACTAGGTTTTTAAGAAAGTTACTAGGTTTTTGGGGTTTTTTGGAAGGTTATTAAGATTTTAAGAAAGTTACTAGGTTTTTAAGAAAGTTACTAGGTTTTTGGGGTTTTTTGGAAGGTTATTAAGATTTTAAGAAAGTTACTAGGTTTTTAAAAAAGTTACTAGGTTTTTGGAGTTTTTTGGAAGGTTACTAGGATTTTAAGAAAGTTACTAAGTTTTTAAGAAAGTTACTAGGTTTTTGGGGTTTTTTGGAAGGTTATTAGGATTTTAAGAAAGTTACTAGGTTTTTAAGAAAGTTACTAGGTTTTTATGGTTTTTTGGAAGGTTACTAGGATTTTAAGAAAGTTACTAGGTTTTTGGGGTTTTTTGGAAGGTTACTATGATTTTAAGAAAGTTACTAGGTTTTTAAGAAAGTTACTAGGTTTTTAAGAAAGTTACTAGGTTTTTGGAATTTTTTGGAAGGTTATAAAGATTTTAAGAAAGTTACTAAGTTTTTAAGAAAGTTACTAGGTTTTTGGGGTTTTTTTGAAGGTTACTAGGATTTTAAGAAAGTTACTAGGTTTTTGGGGTTTTTTGGAAGGTTACCAGGATTTTAAGAAAGTTACTAGGTTTTTGGGGTTTTTTGGAAGGTTACTAGGATTTTAAGAATGTTACTAAGTTTTTAAGAAAGTTACTAGGTTTTTGGGGTTTTTTGGAAGGTTTTTAAGATTTTAAGAAAGTTACTAGGTTTTTAAAAAAGTTACTAGGTTTTTGGGGTTTTTTGGAAGGTTACTAGGATTTTAAGAATGTTACTAAGTTTTTAAGAAAGTTACTAGGTTTTTGGGGTTTTTTGGAAGGTTACCAGGATTTTAAGAAAGTTACTAGGTTTTTAAGAAAGTTACTAGGTTTCTGGGGTTTTTTGGAAGGTTACTAGGATTTTAAGAAAGTTACTAAGTTTTTAAGAAAGTTACTAGGTTTTTGGGGTTTTTTGGAAGGTTATAAAGATTTTAAGAAAGTTACTAGGTTTTTAAGAAAGTTACTAGGTTTTTGGGGTTTTTTGGAAGGTTACTAGGATTTTAAGAAAGATACTAGGTTTTTAAGAAAGTTACTAGGTTTTTGGGGTTTTTTGGGTTTTTTGGAAGGTTACTAGGATTTTAAGAAAGTTACTAGGTTTTTAAGAAAGTTACTAGGTTTTTGGGGTTTATCGGAAGGTTACTAGGATTTTAAGAAAGTTACTAAATTTTTAAGAAAGTTACTAGGTTTTTGGGGTTTTTCGGAAGGTTACTAGGATTTTAAGAAAGTTACTAAATTTTTAAGAAAGTTACTAGGTTTTTGGTGTTTTTTGGAAGGTTACTAGGATTTTAAGAAAGTTACTAGGTTTTTAAGAAAGTTACTAGGTTTTTGGGGTTTTTTTGAAGGTTACTAGGATTTTAAGAAAGTTACTAGGTTTTTAAGAAAGTTACTAGGTTTTTGGGGTTTTTTGGAAGGTTATTAGGATTTTAAGAAAGTTACTAGGTTTTTAAGAAAGTTACTAGGTTTTTGGGGTTTTTTGGAAGGTTACTAGGATTTTAAGAATGTTACTAAGTTTTTAAGAAAGTTACTAGGTTTTTGGGGTTTTTTGGAAGGTTATTAAGATTTTAAGAAAGTTACTAGGTTTTTAAAAAAGTTACTAGGTTTTTGGGGTTTTTTGGAAGGTTACTAGGATTTTAAGAAAGTTACTAAGTTTTTAAGAAAGTTACTAGGTTTTTGGGGTTTTTTGGAAGGTTATCAGGATTTTAAGAAAGTTACTAGGTTTTTAAGAAAGTTACTAGGTTTTTGGGGTTTTTTGGAAGGTTACTAGGATTTTAAGAAAGTTACTAGGTTTTTAAGAAAGTTACTAGGATTTTGGGGTTTTTTGGAAGGTTATTAGGATTTTAAGAAAGTTACTAGGTTTTTGGGGTTTTTTTGGAAGGTTACTAGGATTTTAAGAAAGTTACTAGGTTTTTGGGGTTTTTTGGAAGGTTATTAGGATTTTAAGAAAGTTACTAGGTTTTTAAGAAAGTTACTAGGTTTTTGGGGTTTTTTGGAAGGTTACTAGGTTTTTAAGAAAGTTACTAGGTTTTTAAAAAAGTTACTAGGTTTTTAAGAAAGTTACTAGGTTTTTGGGGTTTTTTGGAAGGTTACTAGGATTTTAAGAAAGTTACTAGGTTTTTAAGAAAGTTATTAGGTTTTTGGGGTTTTTTGGAAGGTTATTAGGATTTTAAGAAAGTTACTAGGTTTTTGGGGTTTTTTGGAAGGTTACTAGGATTTTAAGAAAGTTACTAGGTTTTTAAGAAATTTTACTAGGTTTTTGGGGTGTTTTGGAAGGTTACTAGGATTTTAAGAAAGTTACTAGGTTTTTAAGAAAGTTACTAGGTTTTTGGGGTTTTTTGGAAAGTTACTAGGATTTTAAGAAAGTTACTAGGTTTTTAAGAAAGTTACTAGGTTTTTGGGGTTTTTTGGAAGGTTACTAGGATTTTAAGAAAGTAACTAGGTTTTCAAGAAAGTTACTAGGTTTTTGGAATTTTTTGGATAGTTACTAGGTTTTTAAGAAAGTTACTAGGTTTTTAAGAAAGTTACTAGGTTTTTGGGGTTTTTTGGAAGGTTACTAGGATTTTAAGAAAGGTACTAGGTTTTTTGGAAGGTTACTAAGTATTTGGGGTTTTTTGGAAGGTTACTAGGTTTTTAAGAAAGTTACTAGGTTTTTAAGAAAGTTACTAGGTTTTTGGGGTTTTTTGGAAGGTTATTAGGATTTTAAGAAAGTTACTAGGTTTTTGGGGTTTTTTGGAAGGTTACTAGGATTTTAAGAAAGTTACTAGGTTTTTAAGAAATTTACTAGGTTTTTAAGAAAGTTACTAGGTTTTTTTAAAGGTTACTAAATTTTTAAGAAAGTTACTAGGTTCTTGGGGTTTTTTGGAAGGTTACTAGGATTTTAAGAAAGTTACTAGGTTTTTAAGAAAGTTACTAGGTTTTTGGGGTTTTTTGGAAGGTTATCAGGATTTTAAGAAAGTTACTAGGTTTTTAAGAAAGTTACTAGGTTTTTGGGGTTTTTTGGAAAGTTACTAGGATTTTAAGAAAGTTACTAGGCTTTTAAAAAAGTTACTAGGTTTTTGGGGTTTTTTGGAAGGTTACTAGGATTTTAAGAAAGTTACTAGGTTTTTAAGAAAGTTACTAGGTTTTTGGGGTGTTTTGGAAGGTTACTAGGAGTTTAAGAAAGTTACTAGGTTTTTTGGAAGGTTACTAGGTTTTTGGGGTTTTTTGAAAGGTTACTAGGATTTTAAGAAAGTTACTAGGTTTTTAAGAAAGTTACTAGGTTTTTGGGGTTTTTTGGAAGGTTATTAGGATTTTAAGAAAGTTACTAGGTTTTTGGGGTTTTTTGGAAGGTTACTAGGATTTTAAGAAAGGTACTAGGTTTTTAAGAAAGTTACTAGGTTTTTGGGGTTTTTTGGAAGGTTACTAGGATTTTAAGAAAGTTACTAGGTTTTTAAGAAAGCTACTAGGTTTTTGGGGTTTTTTGGAAGGTTATTAGGATTTTAAGAAAGTTACTAGGTTTTTGGGGTTTTTTGGAAGGTTACTAGGTTTTTAAGAAATTTACTAGGTTTTTAAGAATGTTACTAGGTTTTTTTAAAGGTTACTAAATTTTTAAGAAAGTTACTAGGTTCTTGGAGTTTTTTGGAAGGTTACTAGGATTTTAAGAAAGTTACTAGGTTTTTAAGAAAGTTACTAGGTTTTTGGGGTTTTTTGGAAGGTTATCAGGATTTTAAGAAAGTTACTAGGTTTTTAAGAAAGTTACTAGGTTTTTGGGGTTTTTTGGAAAGTTACTAGGATTTTAAGAAAGTTACTAGGTTTTTAAAAAAGTTACTAGGTTTTTGGGGTTTTTTGGAAGGTTATCAGGATTTTAAGAAAGTTACTAGGTTTTTAAGAAAGTTACTAGGTTTTTGGGGTGTTTTGGAAGGTTACTAGGAGTTTAAGAAAGTTACTAGGTTTTTTGGAAGGTTACTAGGTTTTTGGGGTTTTTTGAAAGGTTACTAGGATTTTAAGAAAGTTACTAGGTTTTTAAGAAAGTTACTAGGTTTTTGGGGTTTTTTGGAAGGTTATTAGGATTTTAAGAAAGTTACTAGGTTTTTGGGGTTTTTTGGAAGGTTACTAGGATTTTAAGAAAGGTACTAGGTTTTTAAGAAAGTTACTAGGTTTTTGGGGTTTTTTGGAAGGTTACTAGGATTTTAAGAAAGTAACTAGGTTTTCAAGAAAGTTACTAGGTTTTTGGGGTTTTTTAGAAGGTTACTAGGTTTTTAAGAAAGTTACTAAGTTTTTAAGAAAGTTACTAGGTTTTTGGGGTTTTTTGGAAGGTTACTAGGATTTTAAGAAAGGTACTAGGTTTTTTGGAAGGTTACTAAGTATTTGGGGTTTTTTGGAAGGTTACTAGGATTTTAAGAAAGTTACTAGGTTTTTAAGAAAGTTACTAGGTTTTTGGGGTTTTTTGGAAAGTTACTAGGATTTTAAGAAAGTTACTAGGTTTTTAAGAAAGTTACTAGGTTTTTGGGGTTTTTTGGAAGGTTACTAGGATTTTAAGAAAGTAACTAGGTTTTCAAGAAAGTTACTAGGTTTTTGGAATTTTTTGGAAGGTTACTAGGTTTTTAAGAAAGTTACTAGGTTTTTAAGAAAGTTACTAGGTTTTTGGGGTTTTTTAACTTTTATTGAGTACATTTATTTCTTAGACACATTGTACATTCTTGCGCGCGCCCCATAGAACAATAGGTAAATGTAAAATTTGTATATAAAATTTTGAGACACATTGTAAATTAACTGAATACTGAATACTGACAATCTCGTGCTTAAAATCATGTAAAATCATTGAAATCGCTCTTAAAATCATATAAAATTCTTTCAGTCGCGCTTAAAATCATGTAAAATTATTAAAATCGCTCTTAAAATCATATAAAATTCATTCAATCGCTCTTAAAATCATCTAAAATTATTAAAATCGCTGATAAAATCATGTAAAATTGTTAAAAATCGTGTCTGTGTGTGTATGTGTGTGTGTGTGTGTGTGTGTGTGTGTGTTTAATATCGCAATCAAAAATATAATATATCTATGTAATAAACTGAGATAGCTATGAAAAAAAAAAAAAAGAATCTCACTACCAAATTGAAAAATGTCAAATTAATATAACGAAAAATGATAAAAATACCTTTTTTAGAAGAATTCCCCAAATGAATATCATCGTGCATCATTTAGCAGGTACGTTTAGCCACAATTTAATATGCGACAACTTAAGATTGACGCATTTTTACCGCCCGCAATCGTATTTTAATGTCATGCGCGCATAGCTCCCTTGTGTGTAGTTAATCATTAATCTGGTACTTTATGTAATTTTATTTACAAACCATGAAACATTATGGTGTTCAGAATTTCTAGGTATTAAATAGGAGAGATCGGGTACGAAAAAGATTAGTGTATAATGAGTGTGAAATTGAAAAAAATGTTGTAGCAAAAGTTGGTGTTAATCAGTTAAGATGGTTCGGACATGTTGAGCGAATGTCTAATGAACGTTTGATTAAAAAGATTTATTTAAATGATTTTGATGGTATACGTTTGCGTGGACGTCCGATGAGTAGTTCGAGTGGTATGATTGAGAGTGTTTTGCGTGAGAGAAATTATGAATGTGGATGAAACGAAAGTTGCTTGTTTGGATAGGAATGTTTGGAGGCGACTGATTTTGGAATGATAAAAAGAGTTTGTGCCACGCCCTTTTGGGTACATGGCGTGATTGTGTATGTATGTATGTAAGTATGTAATTACTTAACTACTCTACATTTTATTCATAATTGTTACATTATATCAGAATTATAATAAATAATATATAATTAAAAAATAATATATACATGTACAACTATTGGTAATATTAAGTTACTTGAGTATGTATTTTTATTTATTTTTAGTTTAGTTTTGTTTAAAACGCTTGCAAAAAAAATCGTATATGTATATCTGAGCTCAACACAATAATCATCGTTTTCTACTCCTCGTAACATAATATAGTAATATTGAAAGTAACAAATTATTTTTAAGTACCATAATACCATCATGATCAAATTGATACAATCTTATACAACATAGAAGAACTCACCAAACACACATTATACTCAATATCAGTCTGGAAAATTCACTTAACTTCGACTAAAATATTATTCTTATCCTGGATAAAAGAAGCTCTCGCATCTTGACCGAAACAAATATGCGAAAAAGAGAAGTCAGAGGAGTGCAAGGCACGAAGGGGCTAAAGACATGGAGGGGACCGGAATAACCGCGCCTCCGGATAACGCGGCTAATAGCCGTTCCGGAAACGGATTGTGCGCGACCATTTACTTCTACTTCCTTCTGGAAGAGGAAAACATTACGGAAAGAATAGAGAGATGATGCTATTAATCATAAGATGGAAAACTATGTATCGTTGGCTATCTCTATCTCATTCTGGCTTGCTTATTGTAAGCGTCGTTGTTATACACTGTAAAAAAAAATAGTGAAATTATAGAAAAATGGTAGTAAAATTTTATTATATAAAAAATCTGTAATTTTATTTAACCATAAATATTTTTAATATTTAAGTATTTCTACCTCAAAATTCTTTAATTTTTACATAATCACATAATAATCACATAAAGTAAGTAAAAATAACCTAATAAATATGTAAAATTCATTACTTGCAAATTGCATCACCATATTTAATGTAAAATTATATATTGTTGGTATAACTTCTTAAATTATGTAAAATTACGGCTTACATATTAATATTTGTAATAAAAATAATGAGACTTAGTACATATTGTGTAATAATACTAATAAAATATTTTAAGTTTAATTCATTCATTTCAAAATACATCTTTATGTAACTTTAGAAATGTATGTAATTATATCAACAATAATATTACAAAACTAAACAAATTTTATCTATTTATGGAAAATTCCTGACAACAAATTTATTGAAGTTCTGTAAATTTACTAAAAAAGACTTTACCAAAAAAAACTGTAATATTATATACATATATACTTTTCCATCCCGTTGGTTATTCATATTACATAATGTTTGTAATTGCTCTAATATTATGTATTTTTAAACAATTATGCAAAATTACAATTATACCTAGAAATACTGGGCATCATAGTGTCTCACGGTTTGTCGGTAAAATTACATAATTTTTTTAGAGTGTATGTCTAGTTGGCTGTCTTTCATTCTAGCTTGCTTATTGTACGCGTGGTTGTTATATATTTTGCTGTTTTGTCGTGACATTAAGGATAATATAAGATCCTTGGTGTGTCGTCCTTTCTAGCAGGATACTTGCTTATATTTTTTTTAGTTTTGTATTTGTTCTTTCATATGTTATTTGTGTTTATCTGATATTAGCTATGATTTATTGTACTAGAAGGAGTGTAAACCTTTTTAGAATTAATCGAAATAAAATTTGTTTTTAATGAAAATTAATATGGCTAAATTATAACTGAATTTTAACAAATACTTTCAGTTTTTATTATTATTATTATTATTATTATTATTACTATTATATTTTAATAAGTGTGTGGAAGCCAAATTTTATTTTAATCAATGTCTTCTCACTGATTAATATTATTTTACTGGTATTTTTCATTTTTATTTATTCTTATACGAATAAATAAAAAATTAGGTATATATATATATATATATATATATATATATATATATATATATATATATATGGCTAAAAATGTATTCTCAAAATAAATGACAATATTTCATTGGCTAATGTAAAAATTAACATAATACACAAATCTTTTACAACTTATTCTGTTATAAAAAAAAAGCTTTAGGAGTAAGTTTTGTGTAAATTTTAATTCAAAAATCGATGCTTCGACGTACTGTACGTACATCATCATCAGAAAAAAAAATACAAATGACAAATATAATAAATACAGAGAACATAGAAATAAGTTCATATAAATTTTTATAACCAAACATTTATTAGACATTTGCTCAAGATAACCGAACCATCTTAACTAACTAACATCAATTTTATATCTTTTAAATAACCACCATTTTGCCTGTAGAAATCTTTCTTTTCTTTTCTTCTTCTTTCGATCTTTTCGCAATTTTGATATTAACTTAAAGATTATCTATCAATCATTTAGTATAAGCAATGTTAAAAGTCTGCGACTGAAATCCGTCTCAGACTTAGCAAAACTAGACAAAGTACAATGGTACGAGTTGCATTAGAGGAGCAAGGAAAAATAGTCAAGTTCCGGTTGACGGAACGCGAGCGCCGCATAGTAGCGCACATTTAAACCACTCATCTCGCCATCATTCATTTATCTATTGGTCCCAGAGAGATAAATTGGTGAACGTAAAATTTGCAGAGTTGGATTTGATCAAATTTTGTATTTATTTACTACAGCTTATACTGCAGTCCAATTATCTTTATCAAAATGACATTTATAGTAGATAAACAGAACATAGAAACAAGTTACTAGATAACAAAATAAGTTACTAGATTATTAATTAATGGAAGCCAAATTTTATTATAGTATATTTAAGTTACACGATCTGCCAACAAAGAAAGTTAAATAGGTATAAAAACACAAATGTGGAAAATAATATTAACTTATTATCAAATTGAGCTAAGCCAATTCTGTCACGAAAAAAACCTATACAAATGAATCACCAATATCTATAAGTTACAGTGAGTTAAAGAAGCTCTCCTAATGCGTTTTGGCGTTTCGATAATGGCTGTTTGTCGAACACAACATGTCTCAAGTTGTTTTAAGTTTGTGTGTGTTTGCATCAAGTAGTATAGCAGAATAACCGATTCACCCGGATTCGATGCCCGGAAACAGGATATAATGTACGGTAGATTTGTTCCTCTACATTTCATTTTTACAAAAAAACGAACATTTCAATTTTCTGACCATTTCTTTTTCTTTTACAGAAAATACATTATATTGCGCATTTTATTGATAATATTCAGTACAATATTTATCACTTTTTTTATAATATTAAAATAGAAAGCTTTAGGATTAAGTTCTATGTATATTTAAATATCAACGTTTTGATATACTCAGGAGCTTGTTCTAAAGAGATTATTTGAAATATATTTCATGAAAATATGATGAAATATGTCAAATAATTTCTTTTAGAACAAGCTCCTAAAGAAGATAAAAATTTACATCAAAAGTTTGGTTAAGAATCTAGATTTGAGGTTTTTATTTAACATTATCCAAATTTAACTACAATTCCCATTAATAATTTTTTAAATTATTTGTACTAGTCGTAATAATTATTTACCAATATTTCATATATATACTTTCAACTTGAATACTTGAATCTATCTTTTAACATATACATAACTGCTCTACCACCACGGTATATATATATATTTTATTCCATTTGTATCACGAGGGCGTTGTTATCAGAAATTTACGTTCTTTTTTAATATCTGTCAAACACACTGCTTTGGGTAGGCCATTGTTGGCAGGCAGGAGCGGTGTGTTCCTCTCGCCTCAGAGCCGACGACGCGCCATTGTGGACGCTTTCATTATCTAACTTGGCGCGTCGCGACGCGCTTCAAAACACCAACACACACAAACGGAACAGAAAAGTAAAATGCAGATATTGCTTTTTTTCCTCTCTCTTCTCTTCTATTTTATTATTTTGCAGGAGTGAAACGTCCCGCGCGCTCATAGTTTAGGTCTTTGTCCGTCGCGTTATTGTCGTTGTAGATGCGTCTTTGTTTGATGTGTTTGGGCGCGCGCGAATGTCATATCGTCTGTCTGTCTGTAATGTCGATCGAGTTTGTTGTGTTATTGGGTCTCTGTCTGGTTTTTTTCTAGTTCGAATTATTTGTCCGTCTTTATTTTGACTATTTTTATGAAGTGTCGAAAACATTCAATGATAGCAATGCAATAGAATTTTTGAATAATTTTACCGTCTACTAGTTGCGTTTTTTTATTTTTTCGTAAATTGAAACAGGAATTAAAATATAGTATAATTATACAATGCTGTTTTGGTGCCTACGTTTATGTATGGTATAGAGATTTTTGAGATTTTTTTACTCAAAATTTCACTGAGTAATTTTGAGGAAAAAAAATTCAATTTTAGAATATTATCATATTAATTTCACTAAATACACTTATAAACATATTTGTTCAATGTTATTATTACTATTAATGCTTAGCGCATTATAATATAGATGGCGTTGGTGGTATTTATTGCCTATCTTGGTCATCGTTAAATTTACTTGTCTTAAAAGCCAGCCAGACCACAACATCTGCATCAAAACACCATACTGACAAGCTCCTAAAGAGCGAAACATGTGTCTATGGGTAACTGTCCGGTCATTGATGCATAGCTTAACAAGCCGATTTAATTATTGAGTAACTTGTGAAATTTTGATAAACAAAAACTCAACATTAGAATATTAACATTTATTTGTATTGCGTTATTCTAATTTCTACAAAAATTTATAAAATAAATAAATAATAAGTATAATATAATATAAATCAATATATATATATATATATATATCAGTAGCACAGCCAGGATTTTGTCTTGGGGGGGGGGGGCCAAGGATTTTATCTTGGAGAAGCAAAAAAAAAAAGCAAATACTAACCAGATTTTCACTTTATCTTACATGAATCAAATAATTAATAGTTTAATATAATGAATGTTGGCTCAATATTTTGGGGTAAATAATTGTAGCGTTAGAAGTGACTGCTGAATATATGACTAAACGCATAAAAATTGTGCTAATTCTGCTAGCCTTGGGGGGGGGGGCGAGGCCCGTTGGCCCCACCCCTTGGTTGCGCCACTGATATATATATATATATATATATATATATATATATATATATATATAGAAAGCTCTTTATGTGTTTTCTTGTTCTCGGCCACAAATTCTAGATTCAACACAACAAAGCTTGCTTTCTACTCCTCGTAACATAATATACTATTTTCCACAAAATCTTCATAATTTGCAAAAACCCACGACACTTCTAAATTAAAAAAACTATTCATAACAAAGTTCTCATACAGTGCTACCAACTTTTAACCCACTTAACAGCCCCACATTCAATTAACCACAACTGCGGCATAAAGAAAATCAAATCCATACCTTTAATACGAATAAACAAACCATTTGACATTACCTATAAGGATTTTTCTCATTCTCTCACTCAGAATCACTCACACATCTCACCCCCTTCCCCCCCAGATAAAAGAAGTATTGTTCAGGGATGTACAAGGTACAATAGAGCGCCGTCGATCGAATCTCGCGAGAACTTTTCAAACTTGAGCGAGACAAAGTGAAGTACGCCGCCCTAAATAATGACCGCATGCAGCGGCACTGGACGTCGCCGGTGCTTGAGACAAGTGGGCTTAATACCGCCCTGGGAACAGGAATTGAAGGATTTCTATTTGGTAAAACTACCCACCGTCAATGAGGTGCTATAAGTTTGAGTTAAAAGAGGATCAAAAAAAAAAGATTGGCGGTTAAAGATAAATGATTTCTGAATGTGATTTAATTTATTTATTTTCTATTGAGATAGTGAATTAAACTATGATCTTACTGTAGCGGAAAGTTAATAAAATAATTTCAAATAAAACTGTTTTAGGTTAAAGTTCTGTATTAATATTTATTAATAAGTTTCGACGAACTCAACATTAGTCTTCATCAGAATAAATGACACAAATGACAATTATAGTAAACAACAAAACATAGAAACAATTTACGATGTAACAAATAAGTAACTAGATCATACAATTTATAGATTTTTAATTAATGAAAGCCAAATTTTATTTAATATAACATCAATCATTGTAAAGGCTCTGAGTAAAATAAAATTTGACTTACATTAATTAAAAATCTATACATTTTGTGATCTAATTACTTATTTGTTACCTAGTAACTTATTTCTATGTTCTGTTATTTACTGTAAATGTCATTTGTATCATAATTTTTTTCAGAACTTATTATAATAAAATAAAACTGCTTTAGGTTAAAGTTATGTATTAACATTTATTTAAAATTTTAAATAAATACAGAACTTTAACTAAAACAGTTTTATTTTAATGTTATGACATTGTTTTTATATAATTTTTCTCCTAAAAATAGTAAATTTTTACTGAATGCAACGAACTCATTATAGATACTTCTTTTCTTAAAAAAAAATTGACAATAAAATAATTACCAAAGATTCCAATACAATAACTCGTCACATCCGATAAGAATCGATTCATCAAAATCAAACACAATTTATTTTAATTAACAATAGCTGAACATTTCTACCTGTACACATACACACACAATTCACAAAGTCTGTCAATAACAATACGTAATAATTATTGTTTTCTTCCCCACTTCGGAAGCCGAATTCAAACATGGCCGCCGCGACAAAGCAACTAAGATGAACATAGAAATAAAAAAGGGCTCACACCTAAACATAACCTAACCTAAAATGTCCATTAATAAACGACTGCAAAGAACACCTTCTGTTTGATTGCGTATTTTACCGAAGACCAAACATAATATAGACGGATTACGTACTATTTTTATAAGATGCAGAAACTTGTTAACTGGTACTATGAGTTCTATTTTAAAACTAGTTTTAATCAGGATTCTTAACCGAACTAAAAAATTGAAATAGTAACGGATCTTTCAGAACTCATTCTATTAAAATAAAAATATTAACAGTAGATTGATAAGAGATTTAGATAAAATTTGGCTTCCTTTAATTAATAATTAATACATTTTATAATATAGATACTTGTATTTTGTTACCTAGTAACTTGTTTCTATGTTCTGTTTATTTATTATATATGTATGTCATTCCTGTAATTTTTTTCCTGATAATAACAAACGTCAAAACGGCGTTTTTTTAAATAAAATGTACTTAAACAGAACTTAATCCTAAAGCCTTTCATTTCTAATATAATGAGTTCTGAAAGATTTTTCACTATATTAAAGATGTTTTAGATTTTAGTTCTGCATAAATTTTAATTAAATTTTAACTTTTGATATAGAGTATGCATAGCATCATCAGGAATATATATATATATATATACAAATTATATGAATCATAAACAAAAGAAAAACATAGAAACAAGTTACTATGTAACAAAAAAAATTAAGATCAATTTTAATTACCGGTTTGGTTCATTTACAAAAATAATTATTTAAATAAAAAAGATTAATACTTATACCACGTTTTTAAAACTGACTAACAAATATAAAATAATTTCTTCTAGCCCCATACAGATTCCTAATCCCCATACAGATTGTCCTGAAAGTTTGTAATTGTGAATTTTTAATAGCTATGACAATACTTGTAAGATTTAAAACAAAAAACGTCAGGCGTCTGCAATAGATAATAGTAAAAAGTGTAGAGAGTAACTGTCGTTGTGCCCCATGTTTTTCGAGGGGCACCATAGTGATTTATGGTTTGTATAATTCTGTTGATATATTTATGTCAAGACAGTTTTGTTTTTAGTTATCATGGCTGCAGTAGTTGTTATTATACAAATTGTTTTATTCCATAAATTTATCTAAGATGACGGTCGGTTCTGTGTTGGACACATCAGATTTTTTCCCTATGTTTATAGGTTTTCTACAACATAGTACTGTCTAGTTTAATATAGAATGTTATTTGTCTATTTATATTTCGTCTCAATGTTTTCCCTGGCACAGACACACAAATAGTCCGGGATGCTTATTTTGAAAGCAGATGCTACTCCTAAATGACTAATGATCTTTATCAATTAGATTGATGTGTTGTGAATGGTATTGTGGTTATGTGTGTGTGTGTGTGTATGTGTGTAAAGGAAACAAGATGGCGAATGAGGCGTGGCCAGTAACAGCTGACGAACGAACCTAAAGGCTTCGCGGGTGTTTTAAAAAAAAAAACGCCAGTTTGAAGAAGGTGTTACAAGCACAGAGTGAATGGGAATTGATTATGTATGTCTTGATATGTGAAGGCTTTTTTCTCCTTTTATCATTGTTGAGTTTGTATGTGTGTGTGTGTGTATTGAAGAATTGTTACGTTTTTTAAGTACCTACATGTATGTCATTCATTGTGTTGGCTAATGCACATTGGTGTGACAAAAAATAAATAATGATAAGTTTATAAATTTTATAATATTTCAGAGCGTAAACGTATTAAGTTAGAGCAATTTCATACATAAATAGTTTACAATTCAAAACGCCTTTTTTTTAATAATATTCTAAAGTTGGGATTTTTTTCCAAAATTTAATTAATTTTTATTTATAATCGACGATTCGACAAACTTAATGTCTGTCTTTATCAGGAAAATGATTTTGTATCATTTTTCCTGATGAAGACGGATGTTGAGTTTCGGCGAAAAATCGATTTTAAATAAAAATTAATACAAAATTTTAAACTAAAGCCGTTTTATTTTTAATATTATAAGTTCTGAAAGATTTTTTACTAAGTTATTAACTTTATCGATGACTCTACACTTCTCTCTCAACTACAATTTCTATTTTTTTTCTACAGGAAGTACAAATATTTTTTATTTGCCTACTGCTAATTCTAATCTTCTAACACAGTCTCTCATTTATCAAATGTGTCACTCATTTAATAAGTTAGAATTAACTATTTTCATTAATCATTTACACATTGTACACACTTAAGGTTTTCTATTTATTTTTTTAGATACATTTGTATATTATAAAATAAAAATAAAATTTAGGTTGTAGTTCTGTATTAATATTTATTAATAATTGACGTTTCGACGAACTCAATATACGTCTTCATCAAGAAAACTGATACAAAAAATATTTTTGTGTATCAGTTTTCTTGATGAAAACGTACGTTGAGTTCGTCGGAACCTCAATTATATTAATACAGAATTTGAACCTAAAGCCGTTTTATTTTATAAGACGTTCTGAATAATTTTTTACTACGTTATGTAATATATTTCGTATATTTTATTAAAATTAGTAGTCTTGTAAAAATTGATTCCAATTTGTAGTAAATTTTAAACCAACTTAATCAATATTTTCAATCATCTAATAAAAAAAATAACGTTTAATCAAATTCCATTAAAAATCTGTTCAAACTTAATTCCCTCAACAAAGCATATTTTCCCAAAGTAATGACTTGTACATCAACACAGATTCCTCTTACAGCATCAAATAAGTTTTCGCGGTGCCCAGATAATAAGACCTAACGATCCGTTTCATTGTAACAAAAGATAAGAGTGTCTCTTACCATCTTCAGTATCTTTTCACTTAGGGGAACGAAAGGAGAAAAAAAACAAGCTTCGGGAACTTGATGATGGGTTTAGGACAGAGGACCTATCCGAACGAAAAATTATACAAACTTAAGAATGGGATGTATGTATATTGTGGTACAACGAAAATTCATTATTAATCTTGTGGAAAACTGAAAAGAAATTTTTGTTTATGAGTAGAAAGGATTGATGTTGCGTGAATGAAATGTGTATATATCAATTTATCAATGTTTTGTTTGGAAGAAAATTTTGGGAAAAGTTGGTGTGAAAATTGTAAAATAAATAATTGTACCAAAATAAAACGGTTTTAGGTTTAAGTTCTGTATTAATTAGTGCTGTCAATATTTGAAAAAAAATTGAATCTGGATATCCGGATCCAAACAATTTGAAACAATTTACTATTAGGTAATAAAATACAAACAAAATAAAAAAAAATTATAATAATTTCTACATAAATTTTAATCAAAAATCGACGTTTCGACATACTCTACGTATATCATCATTAGGAAAAATTATACAATTTTTTTTGTATAATTTTTGTACGTAGAGCATGTGGAAATATAATGAGTTTTGAAAGAGTTTATACTATGTTATAAATAACTAAATTATATTTTATAATTTATTACTTTTAGAAAGCCAAATTTTATTTAAATCAATGCCTTGATCTTTATAAATTTCTATTGTTTTTTTCTTATCAATCTACTGTTAATATTGTTGGGTTTGGCAATTATATTAGTATATTTAAAAAAAGAATTATAATAAATATATAATCTTTTTAGTAATAATTTTATTTTGAACAGTAATCTATTAAGATGAAAAACAAATATGCCAATTTGTATAAATACATATAGCACTCATATACAAATAACAAACAAGGTACACCAATAACAATTTTATTTACAAATCAAATCTTTTTTTGCTTACATTTGTGAGTGTATGTGTGTTTGAAGGCTTCTCATACTTATTATTCCATCAAAAAAGCAGAGAAAAATGTATTGAAGATAAGGGGCAAAACGCTGCTGTAACATAGTTGAAAGATAATCTCATTTTGCGAACATATACAAGATATTACGTGGGTACATAATTCATAAAAGAAAACATAAATATAAATTCATAAATTAAGTAATATTACAGCTTGCATATTAATATCTGTAATAATTATAAAATACATACTTTATGTAAATTTTCAAATGTACCTATGCAATTATATCAACAATAATACTAAAAAAAAATTACCTATTTATGGAAAATTCCTGACAGCAAATTTACTGAATTTCTGTAAATTTACTAAAAAAAACTTTAATTAAAAAACTAGAATATGTTACATAATGTTTGTAACAGTTTTGATATTATGTATTTTTAAACAATTTTGTAAAATAACAGCAGCTGAGTAATTCTACCTAGAAATACTAAGCATCATAGTGTCTCATAGTTTCTAAGTAAAATTGCATAATTTTTTTTAGAGTGTAGGCTTTTATCATCAACGTTATTAAACCACTGGGTACGTTGAGTATTTGTTTAATTTTAGATCACTGATTAGAACCTTTACCTTATCTTTTGCTACTGTTAATGAAAGATTTTTTAAGTATTATTGTTTGCAGTATAAAGAAAACCAAAAGTTTATTCTCTTCTACCAACTTACGTAAAGTTTGCACGAATTTACCTAACACCCAGTATATGTAGGTGAGTTTGAAATTTACAAATCAATTTCCATATTATTTACCCATAGACGCGTGTGCCATACTCTTTTCAAATGCAGATTCAATGTTTGTGTGCAAGATTTCTGAGATATTCACCCCCACCCCTCTCCCTCTCTTTCTCTCATCGCAATGGAGTGTCATTGGGAGAGAAAAAGATGGAGAATGTGTCAGCGTATATATTATTTATCAAATATGTTCATATATGGATCGGTTTGGAGGTATTGTGTAGCACGAAGATTGGATTGTGAAGCCGAGTTGATTTTGTTTTGTTTTTCCCGATGAATTTTAATGGAAATATTATTGGGTTTTGCAAATACGTATGGTGTAACTTGTATAGAAAACTGAGAAAATTTTTGCTTTAAAATTAAAATTGCTTTAAAGTTTATAGTATTATTATTTATTTATAATCGACGTTTCAATATATTTAATGTCCGTCTTCATCAAAAAAACTGATACAAATAAGATTTACAGTAAATAACAGAATAACATATGTTAATGTCATTTGTATTAATTTTCCTGATAAAAATGGACGTTAAGTTCGTCGAAAAGTCGATTATAAAATATTAATACAAAACTTTAACATTAAGTAGTTTTATTTTAATATAATGAGTTTTGAAAAAATTTTACTATGTTAATTTTGCTTCAGATTGAAGTTTTTTACTTTTAACTCAAATGTAAACGTGTTTCTGAACTGTAGACATATGTTTTTCTAATAGAAATACAAAATTTAATAGAATCATTATTTAAATAAAAAAAAACTAATATATTACGTTTTAACACGGTCTAAAAAGTATAATTTCTAATAGCCCCATACAGAATTATAACCCCCCATAGAGAAAAATATAGGGCAACGACAGCTACTTCCTACACTCTTTACTATTATCTATTACATGCGCCTCACGTTTTTCTGTATGGGGCTAGGAAAAATTATTTTATACTTTTTAGTTCGTTTTAAAAACGTGGTATATTAATTTTTTTTATTTATATAATTATTATTTGCTTCTTAATATTGTGTGTGTGCGAATTCTGTATTTTCTGTAGATGTTTTCTGTAGTTTCTGTATTTTAAAAATACATATTTGTTAATTACACAATTAGTATAACACAAGATAAAAATTAATATTTCTAATATTATTAATTAATTAGATAATTAGTTCTGAGCTGTGTTTACAGTTTAAAGACTCTAGTTTATCTCTAGTTTATCAAAATAGTCGTCGAAGATGTCAGATGAAAGACACATAAACAATATAGCGACGTAATATTAATTTTATGATATGATTGAAGAAAAAAAATAACATATGCAGCTACTAACTTATTCAATTTACAAAAAAAAATATAAGAAGCATTTTATAGAATAAAAAATATAAATAAAAAAATGTATGTATTTATTTATTTGTATCGTACCAATAACAAATGAAAAATGAAAATAGGTTATTGTACATAATAAATATACTCGAATTATCCAATGTATAATTTTTAGGAGTGGTTTTTCATTCAAATATAGATCCGAGTGGGTGAATCTTATAATGGAATTTCATATTTCTATTTAGTACTACAAAGCATCTATATCATATATTGTAAATTGTATCCAAGTTTGAATAAAAATATATTTATCAAATAGACACATAAGTTATAGATTATTATTTTTATATTATTATGTCATAAGCTTTCAACGAAATATAGTATACATCAATATTGTATTTATCGTGTACTTTACCCAGAGGCGTAGCAACCGGGGGTGCAAGGAGTGCGGTGCACACGGGCCCATGACCGAGAGGGGCCCACGAGCCAAAGTGCCCAATAGGGTCTTATTTTCATTAATACTTACCATTTTTTTTTGTTTATTTTAATTTTCTTGTAATAAATAAAAAACAAAGAAGAGAAATAAAATACCATTCATAGGATTAAATATATTTATTATATAAATTAGTTTATTAAAGTAAGTTAAATACATTTTCATAGATTCTTTTAAGTTTACAAACACAAAAACATACAGTACAAATCAAATTTAAAGTTTATGTTTACAAACATAGTTCATTAACTTTAACTAAACTTAACTTTTCTCGCTTTCATTGAAGCAAAGATGCGAATTATTTTATTTAAATTTAACTTACATGCTCTTTCATTTTCAATGCTCAAAATCGCCAAATTTGATAAACGATTCTCCCCCATAGAGTTTCTTAAATATGTTTTAATAAGTTTTAATTTTGAAAATGATCTTTCAGCGCTAGAAGTTGATACGGGGAATGTTAAAAACAAAATAAAAGCGGTACAAAATTCCGGAAATGCCGAACTAAGAATAGAATAATCTGTAAATATTAATTCTCTTAATTTAAATACCGAATTAATATTTTCTAACTGTTTTTTAAAGGTTTTCCTAAAAAATAATATCTGTGCCTTAAAATCTGCGGTTAAATCGTCAGTATATGTGTCTAGTAAAGGTTGGCATAAATTAAATATTTCATCATCAGATAATTTTTTTAAATTTTTTGGGAAAATTATTCCAAATAATTTATTTATTTCCGTAAAACTTGAAAATCTATCTTTTAATTGTGCAATTATAATATCTAACTTAGCGTTAAAAACGTTTACCCTAAAATTATCTTCTGAACTGTTAAATCAAAAATCTTCACATCTTTCTTGTTTATGGTTAAGCCAACTTTATTAGGTACATACATATATATTTCTTGGCAAGTTGTTTCTTTAGGAATTTCACTTTAATTTATTAATTTTGAAAATACAAATTGCATTTAAAAAAAAATAATTTTAATTAATTTTGATTATCATAAAAATAAAACAACTTTTATTTGAAAATTTTTTTCGAATAAGGCACTAACTGACAAAATAAAAATGACATTTAGTATTTAAAATGAGCCAAAAGAACATTAAAATTTTAAACAATACAAGGAGTAAAGAGGGGCCCCTTAATTCCAGTGGCACACCGGCCCACAAAGGTCTTGCTACGCCCCTGACTTTACCACTTGTTTCTATGTTTTCTTTATTTACTGTAAATGTCATTTGTATCTTTTTCCTAATAAAGATATACGTTGAGTTCGTTAAAACATCGAATATTAATAAATATTAATCCAGAACAATAACATAAAGCAATTTTATTATACATAGTAAAAACTATTTCAGAACTCATTGTATTAAAATAAAACGGTGTTAGATTGTAGTTCTGTATTAATATTTATTAATAATTGACATAGTCAATATATATCTTTATTAAGAAAAATTAATAAACCGAACATAGAAACAAGTTAAGATCATAAAATTAATTAAAAATTTTGAAAATTTTATAATCTAGTTACCTAGTAATTTATTTCTATGTTCTGTTTATTTACTATAAATGTCATTTGTATCATTTTTACATAATATTAAACACAAATTATATTTCACACATGTAACATCAGCTAACTATATTATGCTGTAAGTGTGTTTTTTGTTCAGTCGTTCTGTATATTATTATACATGTATATATAAATGTATTTTTATTTATACATATTTGTATCTATTGTGGAACCCTGAAGAAAGCAATATTGATTGCCGAAACGTTGACGTAAAAGAAAAAATTCGGTCTATTACCTATTATTTATTATTGGTTGTGATTAAAAAAATTATTTTATTTAATTTTATTCTTTAGTAATGTAAGTTAAATACAAAATAATTTTTATAGTATATTTTTTACTGAAAACTATGAAATTAGTTAATAGTATAAATCTATTTATCAAGTAATTTTCTGAACACCCCTTATTTACTTTATACATTAATATTATTTACATTTTACGTAATTGTACAATACACCTTCAGCAACTACATATAATGCTTTCGTATTCGGTATTCTCAACGTATAATATGTCAAAATTGCATTGTACTTCAAATACAGCACAAAACTTTTCTAGTCCCGGCATTGTGTAGGTATATTTTTAAGAAAAGAAAAAATGAAAGAAAATAAATAAAAATTTGAAAAACGGAGAAAATCGTGGAAAATCTCAAAGCGGCCCCATATATATGGGCGAAAAACTTTTTTGTATCCTTTTAAAAAATTCGTAATTCACTATAAGCAACCCAGACATTAACAATAGCGCAAAAAAGCAACTCGTGAGTGGTGTGGCACCTACCCCCACACCCCTGTACACTACTGGGTACGCGAGTTAGACCCCCACACATAAATGGGTTTGAATAAAAAGTTCTAAGACCTGTACCTTCCAACACATAACAAAATTTCATGCTCATTAAGCCTGCATTCACATTGCGATTTGAACAGTAGTAGTATACATTGTAAAAAATATTGTCATTTTACATAAAAACCATAGTACAAAAATTACGAATTATTTTATAATTTTAAATAAAATAATTAATTTACCATATTATATATGTTTTTTATTAACGAATAATTATTTAAATAAAAAAAAATAATATGCTACTTTTTTAACACGGACTAAAAAGTATAAAATAATTTCTTCTAACTTCATACAGATTTATAATCCTATACAGAAAAATTTGGGACTATGACAGCTACTCCCTACACTTCTTAATATTTATTATATATTGCATACGTCCCACGTTTTTTCTGTATGAGGTTATAAATCTGTATGGGGCTAAGAGAAATTATTTTATACTTTTTAATCCGTGTTAAAAACGTGGTATATTAAAAGATTTTTTTTTTTATTTAAATAATTATTTTTCTACTTTTTAGTCTTGTTTCACTTTAACTTTAATCTTTTAAATTATAATTACATAATTATAATTATAATTAATTAACTTTAATTTAATATTTGTAATATTATCGATTAAATTGATGATTAACTTTCACAGATAAACTTTTGTATTCAATGTTATTATATATTTAGTCAATAAATTGTACTACAGTAATATGACATTAAAGCATTGTTTTCAACAATAACACTATATAAGTTTTAACAAATATTTTAATTTATAACAAATATATAATTAGAAAATTTAATAATTTCAAAAAAATGTATTAGCCTCGCCGAGATTCGAACCACGGGACCTCTTGCCTTAACCATTGCCGCAGAAGCAAAAAGTCTACAAACTTTTCGTCCAGCCCCGTCAATATCGCGAGGATATATTCGAACGGCTACAAATAAAATACACAAACGGTCTCAGTATTGTGCGGTTGAAATTTACAAAGCAATTGAAAAGATTTCAATATGCGCGCACACATAGACACACACAGAATCTATACAAGAGGGGTGGTAGAAAAAGGAGTAGTATACAGGGTGCATGTATATATATATATATATATATATATATATATATATATATATATATATATATATGGGTACAACGAACGAATTCGATTGCAAGAACTCGGGTGGCCAAAGCTCGTCGCTCTATTGTGATGAAAATTTACACTTGTGCACTCCAAGTCAGAAGAAGGCGAAATATTCCTGCGAATAGCGTCGATTCGTTGTACCGACGCCCGGCACCGCGATGCGGTGTACGTGTATTTGTTCGACGACAATAACGACGGTCCTGACTCAAGATGAGACAAATTTTTACCCAAAGAATCTTTTCTATATGACGTTATATGTATGTGTATGTATGGTACAAAAAATATATATACATACAAGTTTAAATTTGTATTCAAATACCTTACTGAAAATCGTATTGTATAGAATTTGCTGTTTGCGTTTAATCTGCTAAAGAATTTTTTTTTTGTATAGAAAATATACAATCAATAACTAAAAAATATTTTTTCTTCAAGCGTATCATAATATTAATATTACGTTACTATATTGCCTGTATAGGAAAAGGTCATTATGTTACTAGTACAATAATGTATATTATTATACAGCAACTAGTTATTATATACATCACTGCTGAGGCAGCACCAAACATAACTACAAAGTCAATTAATTAATTAATTTGACATTTTCTGTGGCCATATCAGAAAAACGATTACGTCAGATAAAGTTAAGTTAAAAATACAATGTGCATCTTCCGATTTGCCAGAAACTACATATTCGACCAAAAAAACACGGTCAAGTATGTTTAATTTGACATCTCCGACGGATATATTAAAAATTATTACGTCAAGTTAAATTAATTGACAATTGAATTGTTTACTTTCGCTTGAATTTAAATATGATTATTGAAAATGTGTGAAGAAATGTAAGAAATGCAATATGTGGTCAGAAATTGTATATTCGACCAAAGAAAGATTAATTCTTACAAAGAAGGAACAAATATAAATAATATACGTACTATTCTACAACTGTTAATAACTGGTTAAGGTTACTTGACTTGTATTTTTATTTATTTTAATTTTATTTAGAACGCTCGAAAAAAAAAACATATGTCTGACATGAATTGTATTTCGTCCAAAATGCTTGGCCTCAACTTTCATATATTTACCAAGTAAATAAACATAGGTATAATTGTTTTTTTTGTTAATTAAATAATGTTAATTAAAATTAAATAAATAATAAATATAATTAGTGTTTAAATAACAAAACTGAACGCTGCACCGAGAAAAAAATTGTTTTAGATTCAAAGTTTTAACTTTTAACCCGAACGTAAATTTGAGTTTGAACTATAAACTTTTGTTTTTCTAATAAAAAAAAAAAATTTTAATAGAAAAAAAATAGTAAGTAATATTATTTTCAAATCTCTGTAAGAAATTATTCAATATTTACTTTAAAAATAAAACTATATTTGAACTGAATATTATTAATAATTTTTACAATTATGTACATTTATTCTATAAAAACACTATGGCCCGTATTCACACCTCTTTTGTTCATGAAAAAGTGCTTTGATTTTTTGCTTTAAAAAAATTTTCACTTCTACCTGTTATCAAATATGAATAGTATTTTTAGTTTTGATATTTTTTTATATCTAATATTATAAAATTCAAATAAATAAATTAAAATTGTTTAATAAGTAATATAATAAGTAATAAGTAATAATAAGTAATATGTTTCTCAAGTAAATAACAAATAATTTTATACAAATTTTACACAAAAATTATAGTTTAACATAAAATTACAATTTCAGTTAATAAACATAAACCGTCTAAAATATCAGTCACCTGATTTGAAATTATTATAAAATGTTGAATATTTCGACATCTTCAAAAAAAATTTTTTTTTTCTTTAACAAAAATATTTTAACTCCTATTTTAATAATGAATGTATTTTAAATTTTTGACAATACATTTTGAACATATTATATTGCACAAATTTTCTGAAAAAACGTTAATTTATTGTCAAAAACTTTTAAATATATTAGTTAAATTTAAATTGTTATACTCATCAATTTTATAAATAAAATATATAACATAGTAAAAAATCTTTCAGAACTCATTTTATTAAAATAAAAAAAGGCTTTAGAATTAAGTTCTGCATAAATTTTAATTAAAAATCAAAGTTTTGACATACATTATCATTAGGAAAAAATTATACAAATGATACAATATTATTTAAATTTATAATAAATAAACAGAACATAGAAACAAGTTACCTTGTAATTTGTATGATTTTTTTTTTTGTATGATTTTTCTTTAGATTATAGTTTTATACTAATATTTATTAATAATCGACGTTTCGACGAACTAAACGTAGGTCTTCATCAGGAAAAAAATGATATAGAAATAACTTTACAATAAATAAACAGAACATAGAAACAAGTTACTAGATAGCAAAATAGCAAAATAAGTAGATCATAAAATTTATAAATCACTTTGATGACACTGATTTGAATAAAATTTGGCTACTATTAAGTAATTAAAAATTTATAAATTTTATGATCTAGTTACTTATTTTGTTACCTAGTAACTTGTTACTATATTCTATTTATTTAATGTAAATGTTTTTTTGAATTATTTTTTCTGATAAAGACGTACATTGAATTCGTCGAAATTTCGATTAATAATAAACATGAATCCAGTATTATAACCTAAAGCCGTTTTATTTTAATATAATGAGTTCTGAAAGATTTGCTTACTGTTATAATAAACTAACTTTTTTTTATTATATAAGTGGTTACAAATTATAAAAAAAATAATATATATCTAATAATTTAAATTGTAATAGATAGATAGTTAAAAATAGCTTTATAATTGAATTCACAAAGTTCTGTTACAAATAAATACGCGTAACAAATCGATTTGAACTATAAATCCTGTATTTAATCAAAAATTTCTTTACACATATTGTCAATTTAAAATCCATGCATGCATTTCTCAACTGCAGCTTTGCCTACACATATACGAGCACAAACAATAAAATATTAAGAATCGGAAACAAGCGAAAAGCAATTATGGAAGTCAAAGTCAATAATTCTCTATACATATAACAGACAGTATAAAATGCATATCATACCCCCGTTTGTATACTGTAATAAACCTGCTATACACGTACGTGTATGCATAAAACAAAAAACGATCGAACGACAGACGCAAAAAAAAACCAGTATTCATGCCGGTGTGTTTGTAATACGTTATGGTACACCAAACAAAAATAGAGGTGGTAACCATGCACCAATCGTATCCAAAGGCGGAGTTAAATGCTATTCGTTACGTAAACTCCACCCATTTTGGATCGGGTTGAGGGGGGCGAATAGCACCCAAAGCTCCGATCGACAGATAGGTGCCCTAGCTGGATCGGACAGTCAGTTAGTTCTTTCTCGACCTTCGAGTTAACAGTTTCCGATAGACCTAGTGTTCTTTAGTACTTGTTGTGTGTGCACAGTTCTCTCGCGATGTCTTACGGTTATACCATGATGGACGAGTTCCAACATCTTCACCATCAGCAGCAACAACAGCAGCAGCAGCAACAAGCTCAGCAACAGCAACAGGAACATATTAAACGCCCGATGAACGCGTTTATGGTCTGGTCCAGAATTCAAAGGCGAAAGATTGCATTGGATAATCCAAAAATGCACAACTCGGAAATATCAAAACGGCTAGGTGCTGAATGGAAACTCCTTTCGGAAATCGAAAAACGACCATTTATCGACGAAGCTAAACGGTTACGTGCCATGCACATGAAGGAGCATCCCGACTACAAATATCGTCCGAGAAGAAAACCCAAATCTCCACTACAAAACCAAATGAAAACACCGCAAGGTGTTCAGTTTGCCAATTTTCAACTACCCTACTTTCCACCAATGGAAGCTCTAGGTTCACCGTATCCCTATTTCAATCCGGCATTTGATATATCTCGTATGTTCATTTCGGATAAATCGCCAGCGAATCAAAACGCGGTGGTAACATCATTCTATTCATCGCTCTATCAAAATAGCGCTAAGAACTATCCAACGACACCAGCCACCTTGGCCGATGATGTATCCAGGATCGACCAGTCCCGTTAACTAGTTCCGCAGGTACGGACCTCGAGTTACGACGGCCGGTACCAGTAATGTATTAGTGCCTTCAAAATATTTTTTTTTGTTTTTAAGACAGTGCAAATATTTGTGTTTTCTTGTATATATATATAAAAAGTATGATTCGTTGATCGAGATAGTGGTATACGGTTTATATATATATATATATTACGGCCCAACTAAAATCGACTTTAAGTCGACAAAAAAATAGTAATTTTAAAAAATCGAGCATTAATAATAATTATACCGTTAAAAGTTTAATATCAATAAATAATTATTAATTGACAGAATTCAGTCTTTTTAATGTTTTTATTATCTACTAAGCCAACGTTTCGGCAATCTTTATTGCCTTCTTCAGGGCTCTACAATATATATATTTACAATATACATAATATCAATAATTATTTGTCGATTTAAAGTCAACGAAAGTTAATCGGCCGTTAATTTAATTTAATATTTTTTATCAATATGAACATGATTTTTGTATGATAAGTGTAAAATGTTGATTTTTTTTTGTATAGTGATGTTTTGAAACTACGAAAAATTAACTGGTTCGAATTTTATCTGTAGAATAAAATAATTATTGATTGTAGTTTGTAAGTTAACTGTGATTATTTATCTATCGACTGATAATGTAAATAATGTAGGATTTGGATAAATTCTGTATAGTTATATCGAATTTAATTTTCATAATATTATTATTATTATTATTTGCAATATAATCCCCTTTCCCCCCCAAAATCATTAATCGTTGTCAAAATATTGTTATTTATTATAGCAAAACGTGTCATGTGTCACATTTATATTGTATTAGATGTGATTTTTTTGTTAAAAATAAAAATTATTTGTCAAATATAATAGATGTTTTATAATTTACTTTCCTTGCATAATTCTACAGTGTTGTTCTAATATTTAAAAAAAAAAAAAAATTATTGTACATTTAAAAAAAAATCATTTCTAGGAAAAACAATTACATATAAAAGAATTTCTTAATTAAATTTGTAATTAATAAATAATTTAAATATAATATAGTACAAAATCTTTCAGAAAACATTACATTAAAATAAAATGTAGTTTTGTATTAATTTTTATTAATAAACGACGTTTCGATGAACTTCACGTTCGTTTTTATCAGAGATAAAAATATAAATAACGCAAATAAATAGAACATAGAAATAAGTTACTAGATAACGAAATACAAGTAACTAGATTATAAAATTTATAAATATTCAATTAAAAGATAGCAAATTTCATTTAAATCAGTTACAAGAAAGCATTAAAAATATTAATAAAAACTATTTTTAAAATGTGCCTAGAATATTTCTGTAAACTTGAAGTTCAAAAAACATTAAAATCTCAATATAGTAAAAAAATCTTTCAGAATCATGATATTAAAATAAAACTGCTTTTGTTTAAAGTCCTGCATTAATATTTATTTATAATCAACGTTTCGACGAACTCAACGTCCTTCTTCATCAGGATAAATAATATAAATAATATTACAGTAAATAATGTCTTCCGTATCATTTATCCTGATGAAGACGATAGTAAATTCGTCCAAATGTCAATTATAAATAAATATTAATACAGAACTTTAACCAAAAACAGTTTTATTTTATTAAAATCCCATTTTTTTCAAAAGGATACCTCCATTTTTACTACTTTAAGTTAGAAAAATAAACAATGCAATTTTCAATTAATTTAACTTGACTTGATGTAACAGTTTTCTCAATATTGGTCGCCGAAGATGTCAGATTAAATAAATTTGACGTTGTAATTATGTGTGGTGCTGCCATCAGTAATGTATATAGTAACTAACTGCTGTAAAATAATGTCATTATTTGTGCTAATAACATAATGACCGCTTCTGCATAAGCAATATGGTAACATAATTTAATATTATGATACGTTTTAAAAAAAAACAATTTTATATTATTACAAAACATAGTTGTATAATAACATATTAATAAATAATTATATACACAAATTATTAATGTAATAAATACATATCTACTTTCTAAATTTAAACTATGATACAAATTAATTATAATTTATTCTAATATTATAAATAAATTAGTTAAATAATTATTTATAACTTCTTTTGATTGTAGCCGACATGTAGTCAAATATTAAAAATATAATTGGTTTCTATCAAAATATTTAATTAACGTAATTTAAATAAAGAAAAAATATATGCAGTGCCTGTTTTACACGGTAGATAGACGTTGCGTCGCATCGCGCAAATTTTTTAAAAACGCTGAATTAAAAAAAAATATATACATACATATCATATAAAAGTTAGATATATTATAATAAATGTTATAAATTTTAAAATAAAACGGCTTTAGGTTATAGTTCTCTGTTAATATTTATCGACGAAGACATCTGTCTTCATCAAAAAAAATAATACAAATGACATTTACAGTAAATAAACAGAACATAGAAAAAAGTTACTAGATAACAAATTAGTAACTAGATCATTTTAATTTCCGTTAATTAAAAATTTATAAAAAAAAATTGTCTATGTAATGTGTATGCATAATTAATAATTTATAAACAATGTAGTTTAGTTTTCCTAATGAGACACACGTTTTATTTTAAAACAAATTTCTATTTAAAATTTTCGACCAATTGTTTGTAGTCATTTTCAGAATAATTTAATAAATATGAAAAACAAAACTTAATTATCTATCGAAGAATATTATTTGACAATTTAAAAATTTCTCAATAATACATAACTGTACTTTTACAATTTTTCTAATTACAAACAATAAATTAATTGTACCACTCTGACAAAGATTCCAAATAATAAATAAATTTTCCAATTTTACCGAAAAGGAATAATATAATAAAAACAATTGAATGAAATAACAGCCACCGCCTTGGATAAAATAATATACTGAAAACGTTGCATATACACCACTGAAGTTGAAAGAGACGCAAGCACGGGATAGAGTAATAGAAATAAGAAGAAACAATAGAGACCGTCTCAATTGCAGAAAAGGTTTTTCCTCTTTCCATTCGAAGGTAGAAAGTCGTAATAGTATCCATTCTTTCGTCGGATAAAAGTTAAAATAAGCGTCTGTGTGTTTCTATTCTGTTCGGCCAGAATGAAAAGTTGACTATGGACTCTCTCTCTGGATAAAAGGGAATGGAGAAAAAGGAATAAGAGGAAAATCAAGTCGACTCTGGGCACAAATAGCGACTTTTACTCGTACCGCATACTACCACATTGTTATAGTACTTTTTGTATAGAGCGTGGAATGAAAAGTTGGCCTGTATTTCGAGAAATGATTGTAGAAAATAATGGATAATTTTCATAATTTAAAATTTTCAAATAGAAGTATTTAGTCCCTTAACTTGAACGAATGTCTAATAAACGTTTGGTTAAAATAATATATAGGTGAGTAATATTGAAGGTATATGTTTGTAAGTAGACGTTCGATGTGTAAATAGAGGGTGGTATGATTGAAAGTGTTTTGTGTGAGCGAAAGTTTCCAATTAGCAGAAATGTTTTTATACTTACATTTGTATGCACAAACATTTTCTTTAAAAATGACGGTTCGTTAAAATAAAGATTTTTAGATTCCGTAAGAAATCTTTCTATATATATATATATATATATATATATATATATATATATATATATATATATATATATATATATTGCAACGAAAAAACTAAGTAACTAGAACATAATTTTTTTTAATGAACTAGTTACTTATTTTTTTAGCTAGTAACTTATTTCTATGTTCTGTTTATTTACTATAAATATCATTTGTATCAGTTTTCCTAATGAAGACGGACGTTGAGTACGTTAAGTACGTAGATAATTAATAAATATTAATACAGAACTACAAGCTAAAACCGTTTTATTTTAAAAATATTATTTTAATTATATTTAAATTTAAGTAAAATAATTGCATATTTTTCACAACAAAGTTAAAAATATGTAAATTTGTAATATTTTTTCCAAAATATTTTAGCAAAAATACTCTATTAAAAAACATACATACATACATACATACACAATCACGCCATGTACCCAAAAGGGTGTGGCACAAACTCTTTTCAACATCCCGAAATCAGTCGCCTCCAAACATTCCTATCCAAACAAGCAACTTTCGCTTCATCCACATTCATAATTCCTCTCATACATGCTCTTTTATTCCTACTACTTGGAAACTTTCGCTCACGCAAAACACTCTCAATCATACCATTCCAACTACTCATCGGACGTCCACACAAACGTGTACCATCAAAATCATTCAAATAAATCTTTTTAACCAAACGTTCATTAGACATTCGCTCAACATGTCCGAACCATCTTAACTGACTAACACCAACTTTTGCTACAACATTCTTTTCAATTTCACACTCATCATACACTAATCTATTTCGTACCCGATCTCTCTTATTAACACCACATACCCCACGTAAAAATCTCATTTCCACAGCAGTCATTTTCCGTTTATGCTTTTGCAACCAAACCCAACATTCACTACCATACATCAATGTAGGCACCAAAACTGCATTATATACACTCAAACGGGCTTCTTTGGAAACATTTACATTCCTAGCAAAAGTTCCCAAAGCACCCAAAACCTTACAACCAGCATTTACTCTCCTTTCAATTTCACGATCAAAACGGCCATCTCTAGTTAAAAAACACAAATATATATTTGTACAAAATTGGTCCAATTAAAACCCAATATTTATAAATTGCCTGCATTTTACTAATAAAAATGATAGTCAACCCTATTCATACACCCTGTATATAAAGTTACCCTTAAAAGAAACGTGAAACAAATGAAATCTCATCGACTAAAGTTCTTTTTTTCTTCCTTCACTGCTGTGTTTCTTTATTCGCTTTTTCTAAAACAACAAAAACACATTTATTGTAATTATTCTCTGTGCGTATCGTTTTCAAACAATTACAACTCTTTCTCGATAACTCTGTAAAAGTGTGTGTGTGTGTTTGTACAATTCTTATTTAGGGCCACCCCTACAGTTTTTCCCGTTATATTGTATTTACACTCGCCCCAATTGGAACCAGGAGTAATTGAAAAATTAATTGAATGAATACTCTATGTGGCTTTGAAAAGGGTAGATATGTGTGTGGCGTATGTCTTTGAAAGAAAAACACACCCTATTGAAAATCTTGGTTTACGACCCTTAAAAATAATATTTCGCTTTTTTCAGATAATTCTACATCAAGTCAGTGAGTTTTTAAACTGTTACTCAACAATTTTGACTAATTAAAATTAAATTAAATTAAAATTATTCACGTTTGAAGCATCGATTTTTTAGATGTTTTTAACATATTTTTTTTGGGAACTTCTACAACAAATACAATAAACACAAATTATACCGTTGGAAAGTGTATTTTTTCAATTTTTCAGCTGTATTATTTTTTTTCAAAAAAAGTCAAATTTTCACTTTAAAAAATAGCGTCAAAGTGATAAAATCAAAATTTAGATTTGCCAATCAATGGTAGCGGATAAAACTCGCGTTCTACATTTCTAAAACAAAAACAAATTAAATGTTAGTACTTGTAACATATGTAACTTTCATTGGAACCTACTAAATGTATAATTTTTACATTTATTTTCAAAATGGCGGCCTTCTTAAAAAAACTGCCTGAAATTGACCCGTTTTTATTATTATTATTATTATTTTTGTTTAGGAATAAAAATTATACATTTTATAGGTTCCAACGAAAGTTATATTTGTTACAAGTACTAACATCTAATTTGTTTTTGTTTCCTACGTACAAATCTCATTTACAAAAATGTATACCTACAAATTTTATTATGTATATTTAATATAATACATATGTGTGTGGATCTGTGTGTGTGTGTATGTAGAGAATAAATTATGCCTTTTAATTAGGATTATATTAATTGAAGTGACAGTAAAGGGCGTGAATATGTGAATGATGGGATTTTCTTTATCTATTTTTCCACCCTTAAGCTCTCGAGGGAGATTAGACGTACTTCTATTATCGAATACGGGGTAGGTACTCGTGTATTGCAAGGGTTTTATTGTTACGAAGACTAATACGTTGATGAATTTTTTATGTATTTATACTTGTACAAAAAAATGTATGCCACATTATAAATTAATTCATAGGCAACGGCAACGTAATATTAATATTTTAATACGCTTGAAGAAAAATAATTATATAGTTTTAAATAAATATTATTTATCATTTATTCAAAAGAATTATAAAACAAAAACAAAAGACGAGAACAAACAGAACAAACGTCAATCTGAGAACAAAACAATTGAACAGAAATAAATAATTCACTTTTCATATCGCGAGAAAAGCAAAATCGATACAAATTAAAACATCATTCAGGCAGCTTTCCACAAAAGACATCAAAAGCTGAGCTTTATTTCTTCAGCAATCAAAAGGGCACTCAATAACTACGAGTAACAATCAGGTCTGTAAAAAGCGCCCAAAATGAATCCAGAGAATAAATATTAGAGCAACCATAAATATAGATACCTAATGTCTATACTTAAGAGGATACACTTTTTGGAACTAATTACTAATTAAATTTTTTTCAGTTTCTTATTTTAATACAATGTCAAATATACAATTTCTGACCACCCTGGACGGTATAAATTGCATGTCTTGCACTTTTTCACACATTTTCAATAATTAAATTCAAATTCAAGCTAAAATAAACAATGCAATTGTCAATTATGTTAATAATTTTTACTATAGCCGTCGGATATGTCAACTTAAATACACTTGACCATGTTTCTTTGGTCGAATATGCAGTTTCTGGCAACCACCAATAGTGCACGGTGCATTTCTTGCATTTCTTTACATATTTTCAATAATCAAATTAAAATTCAAGCGAAAATAAATAATGCAACTGTTAATTAACTTAACGTAACATTTTGTCAAACTATACTTGACGTTGTATAGTTATGTTTGATGCTACCAACGGTGATGTATATAGTAACAAATTATTGTATAATAATATCGTTATTGTGCTAGTAACATAATGACCTCTTTCTACATAGATAATGTGGTAACGTAATATTAATATTATGATACGCTTGAAGAAAAAGTCTCTTTTTCGAAAACAGAACGTCACAATAAGTACAGAAAACGACAAGGCAAAAAAATCTTAATCATTTTTTTTTCATCTTCGGCAATTAATGTCTGCCGCATGAGTGACAGTATAAGTTGAAACTTGGTAATTGGTGAATGCTGAAGCCACGCGTTTTAATTCTTAGTAAGCACCGTACAAATTTAATAGTTAAATATCGTTACGTAATTGATATGGGGGGTTGGTTTTGCTGAAGAAGTCACCGAAGGAATGGGGAGGTTGTATGTGATATTTGTCGTACATGATTTATGAATTAATATAATGATGCAGCGCAAGTATGCTTGATGTGAACTGTGGATAGTTCTGTGCGAAAAAGTTGGCTGAATAAAATTTGATAGATTAAACTGTAAAATATGTTAATAATAATAAAAATTATTTATCGTAACACACTAGAAACTGCTTATACAAGTCAAAATACAAATAGTGTTTAATTTTTAAAATAGTCAATAAATTCTTTTCTAGTAAAAAGAGCCAAATCAAGTAATATGTCTTTATTTTAATTTTAGAATGGGAGGTTTAGCGTATTTTTTTTATTTCTTTATTTGGTTGGACCTGGCTTAAAAAGTGATGTTTAATTTATCATTTTTCTCGAAGATGCTCAGATTTCCTAAAATATACAAAAACATGTTGTGATGACGTCAGTAATGTCATCGCAAAACTTATGTCGACAGCTGAATCAGACGCACATGTATTGCCATGGTTACCGCGATACAAGCTATTGGCTGGGCGTAACCGAATCAACAAAAATCAACATTTATTACGACATACGTTTTCAAAATTATATCTCACCAACTCTTCTGCGCTTGCGCACAATAGGCTTGTGACGTCAATGATGTCCTTACAAAAATTGTTAATAAGAAATAAATGAAACAATTATCAAAAATTTTAATGACAGTTTCTGTTATTATTTTATATACAGGGTGTAACAGAATAACTATTCCTAATTTTAACTGGAGTATCCTGGGCTCAGAATATGAAGATTTAATGCAAATCATTGAGATAAAATGTGGCTCCTTACTGAGCTACAGGGTGTTTTATATAAAAATTTAAAAACGATTTTTGCCCAGTATTTTAAAACTATTTGACGTATCCTTATCATACTTGGCAGGAAATGTAGGTACCGTACACCATACTAAATTATGTTAAATAAAAGTTTCTGGCTACTGCCAGTAGCGTACAACAGGGGCAAGTGAGAGGTTGATCCTTCCTAAATTCTACGCCACTGGCGGAATTGTCATTTTAGCACAAGTTTTCGATTTTCCAATACTTGCTGTGTAAAAAACATACTCTTTCTTTTTAACGATAAAGTCACTGTTTTTCGAGATATTTAAAGTTAAACATAAGCTGCACCCTTGGGATTTTTTCAAAATTTGCTCAAAAAAATCTGAAAAAATTCAGTAAAATAGAGAAAAAAATTAGCTACATAATAACTAAGTAACTTTTTTCTCTAGCTCATTCTGATTTGGCTGTAAAAATTATTGAAAATAAAAAAAATAAAATGCAAAAAATATTAAATTTAAATAATTTTTCCAGCCAAACCGGAATGAGTTAGAGAAAAAGTTACTTAGATATTATGTAGATAATTTTTTTCTCTATTTTACTGAATTTTTTCAGATTTTTTTGAGCAAATTTTGAAAAAATCCCAAGGGTGCAACTTATGTTTAACTTTAAATATCTCGAAAAACAGTGACTTTATCGTTACAAAGGAAGAGTATGTTTTTTACACAGCAAGTATTGGAGATTCGAAAAATTGTGCTAAAATGACAATTCCGCCAGTGGCGTAGAATTTAGGAAGGATCAACCTCTCACTTGCCCCTGTTGTACGCCACTGGCAGTAGCCAGAAACTTTTATTTAACATAATTTAGTATGGTGTAGGGTACCTACATTTCCTGCCAAGTATGATAAGGATACGTCAAATAGTTTTAAAGTACTGGGCAAAAATAGTTTTTAAATTTTTATATAAAACACCCTGTAGCTCAGTTAGGAGCCACATTTTATCTATGTGATTTGGGTTAAATCTTCATATTCTGAGCCCAGGATATTCCAGTTAAAATTAGGAATAGTTATTCTGTTACACCCTGTATATATTTGAGAAAAAATAATTTTACACGCAACTTCAATCACGCTAAACTTCCCCATTGTTTTTGTTTAAACATTTATATTTATTTGGTAAATAATTATAAAATTTAATTGAAACTATACTATACGGTGTTTCATTTGGATGAAACTGAAAATAGTGTATATACATTTTTTAGACACATTGTATATATGATTTTGAAACACATTGCATATTCGTATATGAAAAACACATTATTAGATACATTGCATATACATAACTCTTAAAAACACATTGCATACAATAGTTTTTTAAAACATATTGTACATAATTTTCTTAGACACATCGTATATAATTGTCTTGTACACTCTACGAAATAATACTTAAAAATATGTTACTTTTATGCTGTAAAAAAATAAATAATAGCGAAATTACAGTAAAATAGTAGTAAAATTATACTGTAAAAAATCTGTAATTTCATTTTACCATAAATATTCTCAAAATATCATCCCTAAATATCTTAATATTTGATAAAAATTAATTCAACAATGATATACTGATTTGTATGTAGTACTTCGTGAACTGTCTACTCTTTTAATACTTAGTGTACAATAATTTTTATAGTACATATTCTGTTGCTATACTTCAAACAATCTTTATGGGGTGTATGATTTGATTTTATATGAGGGGGTTGTTCTTTGAGTGATTTTTATGAATAAGCTCATATAGAGTAACTAACGCATATTAATGCATATTTTATTGCCACAATTTATTACTTGCTTATTATAATAGTAAATCTTATATTACAATTTTTATAGTATATAAATCTCTAACATTCAAAATTTTTTAAATTAATTACAACAAATGTGTCAAATTAAATATTGATTAATATTTTTAAACAATAATTTTAAACTATACCATTTGTATTGGTTTAAATGCAAAAAAAAAATATTAAATGTTATAGAAAAATTTCAAAATAATTACACGTAAATTTATGAACAAAATATGAATTCAAAACGTAACTTAAAACTGAATTCTTGCTCGTATCTTACTTATAAATATATGTTTTCTTCTTACTGACTTAACTTGATGATTGACTGTATCTTGCTTCTGATAATATATCGAAATTTGCGAAAGTAGCTCAAAGTTTGATGCACTGAATATACTTAAAAAACGTTTACGTTCGCTACAATATCTTGTTATAAGATCGTGACGTCAGAATCGTTTTGCAGCATAATAATAATAATAATAATAATAATCACAATAATAAAGATATGTATATGCTAAGCATACGTCTACACTATAATGTTTTATACTTATAATTGTGTGTTAGTGCAAGATAAATCTGCGTTCTGTTTGCCAAAACATTGTAAAGTTCTGTATCTGGTGAAAATAATAAGACGCTAGTTAAAACACATACACATACAGCACAAACAGACGCCAAATTGTCAACGATGCTACATTGTTTTTAGGCGTCGGCGTCGTTTTCACACATATATATATATATATATATATATATATATATATATATATACATATATATATATATACATATATATATATATATATATATATATCCACCCGCAATATACAGTAAGTGTTTGTTATATATTGTTTTAATATACGTATTTGAATATATGTTATATGTTATGATGAAATTAATATAATTTTCTTTGTTTGTGTGAGTCAGTATGTTCAGTTGTTTCATGATATACTATAATTGTTTCGGATTTAAGAAAAAATTTTACAGTAATGATATTATTATACAGCTACTACACGGTAAAAAATTAATGTAAATTAACATATTTTATAAATGTATTTCTACAGAAAAAATGTCATATTACCTGAATTATCACGGTAAAAATTACAAAATGCTGCTATTTTACTGTTAATTGTTATTACATTACATTTTTTACAGTGTAGTAACATCTTAGGCGAATATGGACGTTGAAAATACTATTAAATTATTTATTTTTACTTGAATTTTAAGTATTTAATTATTTTAATTTTACTTATTATTGATTATTATTAATAAATATGCAATTTTCAGATTAGATATATTAAAATTGTGAAAACGTGTTTTAATTTTGTAGATTTTTATTGAAAATTATATAGATTTCTTGTACAGAAAAATGTATCGAGTTAAGCCAGCATAAAGCAAGTGAAACAAAATATTTTTATTTAATTTATTACAAAATAAATATTGAAAAATTTCATAACAAACTGTACTGTCAAACGTAAAACTTTTTCAATCATTGAAAGTCAAGTAGCGATCTCTTCATATTTCTTCAATCTCCGTATATGAATTATACAGAACTTAATCCTAAAGCTTTTTTTTATTTTCCGTATATAAAATAAATATTTATCTTAAATATTAATTGAAGTAGTTTATACTAGAACTACCCAACTACTTCTGAACAAAATTGAAACATCACGCCTTATGTCACATATACAGTGTGTCCCCGAAAGTAAATTTTTTTTTTTTTTTTAAATATAACATAAGTTATACATACATAATTACACAATCACGCCATGTACCCAAATAGATGTGGTACAAACTCTTTCAGCTATTCAGAAATTAGTTTTCTCCATATATTCCAATCCAGATAAACAACTTTAGCTTCATCCACATTTATAATTTCTCTCATACATGCTCTTCTATTCCTACTACCCTACTACTTAGAAACTTCACTCACGCAAAATACTCTCAATCATACCAGTCAAACTACTCATCGAACGTCCATGCAAACGTATAGCTTCAAAATTATTCACCTATAAATTTTGTAACTCAAACGATCATTAGACATTCGCTCAAGATGTCCGAACCATCTTATCTAGATGATTTTACAATAGATTATAAAAAAGCTAATCTATATTAGATAAAAAATATTAAATTTTTAGTTTATCTAATAATTAATTTATCACAGTACCAACTTTCTGGGGCCACACTGTATAAATACTTAACACAAATGTAAATGTGTATATATTCGTGGATGAGCGATGCATAAGTACTGGGGCGAGAGGTATAGAGAGGTACGGAGGATGGAAGATTGCGGAGGTGAGTTAAGGAAAATATCTTATGTATATATGTATGTGTTGATTTACCGCCATTGTCGAGTTGTTGAGAAACTTCAGTTTGTAGTATGAGTGTGTGTGTGTGTGTGTGCTTTAGCATAAAACGATATAAGATATTGTTATTCAGATGTTCTATATGTTTATTGAATGATATATGCCAAGCGTAATGCCCAAATATATATATATTCATATATATATATATATATATATATATATATATATATATATATATATATAACAGAGGAGGAGAATTTGTTGTGCTGTAATATACTAATACGTTTAACAACGGCACAGGGCCGGCATTTGTTTTAATAAGATAGTGTTTTGTTTGTATTTGTTTTATTTGACACTTTCAAAACAATCGAATTTTTTGCATTTTCTAAAAGCTTCTAGTGTGTAGTATAATGTATTAAAACCGTTTTACAAATTTCAAACTTTTGGTAAAGTTACAGCGACTAATACAGAATTATGTCACAGCAGGTAAAACCTACAGGTCAGGCAGTAAAAAACTAACTTCAAAATATTTAAACGCGTTTTTCTTGAAATATGTGTAAAATTATGTAAAACATAGTAAAAACTCTTTTAGAACTCATTATATTAAAATAAAATAGCTTTAAGATATAGTTCTGTATTAATTTTTATTAACAATTGATGTCTCGACGTACTCTATGTACATCATCATTAAGAAAAAAATATTTAAATAATATTAGAGTAAATAAACAGGACAAAGAAACAAGTTATTAAATAACAAAATAAAGAACTAAATTAAAAAATTTATAAATTATTACTCTTGATAATGTAGAATTCGAATATACTGTAATAAATGCAAGATCAAATAATATTAACAGTAAATTGATAGATATTTATAAAGAGAAAAGATAACATGAATCAGTGTGACTGATTTAAATAAAATTTGGCTTTCTTTAATTAATAATTTATAGATTTAATAATCTAGTTACTTGTATTTTATTACCTAGTAACTTATTTCTATGTTCTGTTTATTTACTGTAAATGTCATTTGTATCTCTTTTTCCTGATGAAAACGTACGTTGAGTTCGTCGAGTACGTTAATTATTAATAAATATTAATACAAAACTAAATCCTAAAACCTGAAAATAGAAAATTTTACGCAATTACCTATATGCATTTTTCTATTCATAATTTGATGCATAATTTTACACAAAATAATAATGCATTGTGGCATGCAACGACCTTTAGAAAACAAAATAAATAAACAAATAGATAAATATAGATACTTTTTAATAGTATGAATCCCCTCCTGAATGCAAGATTCACATATATCTCGACAAATATCATATTCACCGTTTTGTGTTATATGCTAGAATAATACAAGTTGTTCCCCCATATTCTATATATAGAGTGTAGACATATTGTCAAGAACATAGTTACTATTTACGCTTATATATAACAATAATCCTTCATTTCGTAATAATATGTATACATCATATATACAGCCTTGTTATGCCTGTGTTTCTATTGAGTTATGTGTATATGTCAGAAATTCATTCAAATTATCAAAATATACAATTATACAAAACATGTATTAATTTATTTTATTAATTAATTTCAACTACAAATGTATATGGTAATCTTAATAAAACAATAGTATGTAAGTTCTTCAATAAAATATTTATAAATATATTTCATAAACATGTATTAAAAATAATCTGCTGTAGCTACAACCTAACCAACCATTATCATATTAAATAAATTTATGGAATAAAAAAATTTGTATAACAACAACTACTGTAATCATGGTTACTAAAAACAAAAACTGTCTTGACATAAATATGCCAACAGAATTATAAAACATTATTTAAAAAAAATATTTAGTCGCACCGTTTCAAATAAATGTTGTTAGTTATAACTTGTTTAGCAATTTTTGTTAAATACATTTTTTCGAAATATATATTGAATGTTGCAAAATATTTGTAAAACACATAAACATGACATCAGTAAATTACCACTTCCAGTTGGCAGATCTTTACCAAAATAATGATCAAACTAAGATATTAAGCACCTCGGAAGTTTAAATATGAAATTTTATAATAATTAATTCAGTTGAATTTGTTCTAGACATATCCACAGACGGAGAGACAAATATCACATTAAACGCAATTGATTCATTTTACTATTTTTAATTAAAAGAAGTCAAATTTTATTTAAATCAATCACTAGTTACATTGATTGATGTTATCTATTTTTTGTATAAATTTCTATTGCTTCTCTTATCAATATACTGTTAATATTGATGGGGTCTTGCAATTATTATAGTATCGTTAAATTTTACATTATAAAGATATTCTAACGCACGTATAGATTTATTTTGTTACGTCTAGTAACTTGTTTCTATGTTTATTTATTGTAAATGTCATTTTTGTATCTTTTTTCTGATAAATACGTACGTTGAGTACTACAACCTAAAGCCGTTTTATTTTAATATAATGAGTTCTAAAAGATTTTTTACTATACTAAAAACTTCAAACTCCTCCAAGTATTATCTGCTAATGAAATCTACATTAACAGTAAAAAATTCCATCTTAACACATTGAATCATAATAATACAAATGAATACATCGTATACATCACATTTTGGGTAAAATTTGAAACAATTTTAAAATCACCCCCGCGAGCGCGCGCGCGCGCCACGCAAAAACCAATCAACAAATAACAAAAGACCATCTCGCGTGTATTCGTACGTTCATTTCCGCGTGCCGGGAAGAAGAAGGGCTAGCAGATCCCTCCACCAACGAGAAAAAGAGGGGAAAACAAATACCCTTCGGGAACTCACACCTACGCCAACGAAACTTCCTTACAATACGATTTGCTCCTAGCTCGCCACCGACAAGACAATACGGGTGGTTGTATGCGGGAGCCAATGAGATAGCTGAATACAATAGTGGCACGTGATCTCTTTTCCCGTTAGAGGAAGGAATTGATGCTGATATGATAAAAGAGAGAAGCTTTTCGATTAGTGTTTTTTGCATTCACACATGACACACACAGTAACATATGACACATATGACACACACATATGACACACACATACACATATGACATTGGTTGCCATGGAAACAATATTCTATATGCAACTGTATAAACACACATTGTATATAGACAAACTTATAAACACAAAGTGTATATTATTTCATATACATTTATTTCTCAGGACACATTGTATATTCATTCATATAGATAGAGAAAATAGAAAGTGTTGTATAAACTTAAAACAACGAAGTGCGCGCGCATGCGCGCGCCACATAAAATACGGTACGTGAATGTAATGTGATAGACTAAATTTACTATAGATTTAAAATGATAGATTAGATATTTTGTACACATACATTTTTTTAGACACATTGTATATTGTTGTTCCTATCCGCAAACAAGCAACTTTCGCACTTTCATCCACATTCATAATTCTACATGCTCTCTTTTATTCCTACTACTTGGAAACTTTCGCTGTACGCAAGCCACTCTTAATCATACCCCACTCCTACTACTCACTGTTGCCATGACAACAGAGATAATATCTAATTCATTATGGAGCGCGCGCATGCGCGCGCCACATGAAATACGGTACATGAATGTAATATGATAGACTAAATAATCTTCTAAAAAACAATCATAACCTTGTAAAAGACAGTCATAATCTTGTAAAAAAACAGTCATAACCTTGTAAAAAAACAGTCATAACCTTGTAAAAAACAGTCATAACCTTGTAAAAAACAGTCATAACCTTGTAAAAAACAGTCATAACCTTGTAAAAAACCAGTCATAACCTTGAAAAAAACAGTCATAACCTTGAAAAAAACAATCATAACCTTGTAAAAAACAGTCATAATCTTGTAAAAAAAACAGTCATAACCTTGTAAAAAACAGTCATAACCTTGAAAAAAAACAGTCATAACCTTGTAAAGAACAGTCATAACCTTGTAAAAACCAGTCATAACCTTGTAAAAAAACAGTCATAACCTTAAAAAAAAACAATCATAACCTTGTAAAAAACAGTCATAATCTTGTAAAAAAAAGTCATAACCTTGTAAAAAACAGTCATAACCTTGAAAAAAACAGTCTTAACCTTGTAAAAAACAGTCATAACCTTGTAAAAACCAGTCATAACCTTGTAAAAAACCAGTCATAACCTTGTAAAAAAAACAGTCATAACCTTAAAAAAAACAGTCATAACCTTGTAAAAAACAGTCTTAACCTTGTGAAAAATAGTCATAACCTTGTGAAAAGTCATAACCTTGTAAAAAGTCATAACCTTGTGAAAAGTCATAACCTTGTGAAAAGTCATCACCTTGTGAAAAGTCATCACCTTGTGAAAAGTCATCTGCTTGTGAAAAGTCATAACCTTTTAAAAAATAGTCATAACCTTGTGAAAAGTCATAACCTTGTGAAAAATAGTCATAAAGTAGTAACCTTCCAAAAAATCTAGTAACCTTCCAAAAAATCTTATAACCTTCCAAAAAACCTAGTAACTTTCTTAAAAACCTAGTAACTTTCTTAAAATCCTAGTAACCTTCCAAAAAACCCCAAAAACCTAGTAACTTTCTTAAAAACCTAGTAACTTTTTTAAAATCCTAGTAACCTTCCAAAAAACCCCAAAAATCTAGTAACTTTCTTAAAATCCAAGTAACCTTCCAAAAAACCCCAAAAACCTAGTAACTTTCTTAAAAACGTAGTAACTTTCTTAAAATCTTAAAAACCTTCCAAAAAACCCTAAAAACCTAGTAACTTTCTTAAAAACCTAGTAACTTTCTTAAAATCCTAGTAACCTTCCAAAAAACCCCAAAAACCTAGTAACTTTCTTAAAAACCTAGTAACTTTTTTAAAATCCTAGTAACCTTCCAAAAAACCCCAAAAATCTAGTAACTTTCTTAAAATCCTAATAACCTTCCAAAAAACCCAAAAACCTAGTAACTTTCTTAAAAACCTAGTAACTTTCTTAAAATCCTAGTAACCTTCCAAAAAACCCCAAAAACCTAGTAACTTTCTTAAAAACCTAGTAACTTTTTTAAAAACCTAGTAACTTTCTTAAAAACCTAGTAACCTTCCAAAAAACCCCAAAAACCTAGTAACTTTCTTAAAAACCTAGTAACTTTCTTAAAATCCTAATAACCTTCCAAAAAACCCCAAAAACCTAGTAACTTTCTTAAAATCCTAGTAACCTTCCAAAAAACCCCAAAAACCTAGTAACTTTCTTAAAAACCTAGTAACTTTCTTAAAATCCTGATAACCTTCCAAAAAACCCCAAAAACCTAGTAACTTTCTTAAAAACCTAGTAACTTTCTTAAAATCCTAGTAACCTTCCAAAAAACTCCAAGAACCTAGTAACTTTCTTAAAAATTTAGTAACCTTTAAAAAAACCTAGTAACATTCTTAAAAACCTAGTAAATTTCTTAAAATCCTAGTAACCTTCCAAAAAACCCCAAAAACCTAGTAACTTTCTTAAAATCCTAATAACCTTCCAAAAAACCCCAAAAACCTAGTAACTTTCTTAAAAACCTAGTAACTTTCTTAAAATCCTAGTAACCTTCCAAAAAACCCCAAAAACCTAGTAACTTTCTTAAAAACCTAGTAACTTTTTTAAAAACCTAGTAACTTTCTTAAAAACCTAGTAACCTTCCAAAAAACCCCAAAAACCTTGTAACTTTCTTAAAAACCTAGTAACTTTCTTAAAATCCTAATAACCTTCCAAAAAACCCCAAAAACCTAGTAACTTTCTTAAAATCCTAGTAACCTTCCAAAAAAACCCAAAAACCTAGTAACTTTCAAAAAACCTAGTAACCTTCCAAAAAACCCCAAAAACCTAGTAACTTTCTTAAAAACCTAGTAACTTTCTTAAAATCCTAATAACCTTCCAAAAAACCCCAAAAACCTAGTAACTTTCTTAAAATCCTACTAACCTTCCAAAAAACCCCAAAAACCTAGTAACTTTCTTAAAAACCTAGTAACTTTCTTAAAATCCTAGTGACCTTCCAAAAAACCCCAAAAACCTAGTAACTTTTTTAAAAACCTAGTAACTTTCTTAAAAATCTAGTAACTTTCTTAAATAAAATCCTAGTAACCTTCCAAAAAACCCCAAAAACCTAGTAACTTTCTTAAAAACCTAGTAACTTTCTTAAAATCCTAATAACCTTCCAAAAAACCCCAAAAACCTAGTAACTTTCTTAGAAACCTAGTAACTTTCTTAAAATCCTAGTAACCTTCCAAAAAACCCCAAAAAACTAGTTACTTTCTTAAAAACCTAGTAACTTTCTTAAAATCCTAGTAACCTTCCAAAAAACCCCAAATACTTAATAACTTTCTTAAAAACCTAGTAACTTTCTTAAAATCCTAGTAACCTTCCAAAAAACCCCAAAAACCTAGTAACTTTCTTAAAAACCTAGTAACTTTCTTAAAATCCTAGTAACCTTCCAAAAAACCCCAAAAACCTAGTAACTTTCTTAAAAACCTAGTAACTTTCTTAAAATCCTAATAACCTTCCAAAAAACCTAGTAACTTTCTTAAAAACCTAGTAACTTTCTTAAAATCCTAGTAACTTTCCAAAAAACCCCAAAAACCTAGTAACTTTCTTAAAATCCTAGTAACCTTCCAAAAAACCCCAAAAACCTAGTAACTTTCTTTAAAAGCTAGTAACTTTCTTAAAAACCTAGTAACTTTTTTAAAATCTTGCAAACCTTCCAAAAAACCCCAAAAACCTAATAACTTTCTTAAAAACCTAGTAACTTTCTTAAAATCCTAATAACCTTCCAAAAAACCTAGTAACTTTCTTAAAAACCTAGTAACTTTCTTAAAATCCTAGTAACCTTCCAAAAAACCCCAAAAACCTAGTAACTTTCTTAAAAACCTAGTAACTTTCTTAAAATTCTAGTAACCTTCCAAAAAACCCCAAAAACCTAGTAACTTTCTTAAAAACCTAGTAACTTTCTTAAAATCCTAGTAACCTTCCAAAAAAACCCCAAAAACCTAGTAACTTTCTTAAAAACCTAGTAACTTTCTTAAAATCCTAGTAACCTTCCAAAAAACCCCAAAAACCTAGTAACTTTCTTAAAATCCTAGTAACCTTCCAAAAAACACCAAAAACCTAGTAACTTTCTTAAAATCCTAGTAACCTTCCAAAAAAACCCCAAAAACCTAGTAACTTTCTTAAAAACCTAGTAACTTTCTTAAAATCCTAGTAACCTTCCAAAAAACCCCAAAAACCTAGTAACCTTCTTAAAAACCTAGTAACTTTCTTAAAATCCTAGTAACCTTCCAAAAAACCCCAAAAACCTAGTAACTTTCTTAAAAACCTAGTAACATTCTTAAAATCCTAGTAACCTTCCAAAAAACCCCAAAAACCTAGTAACTTTCTTAAAAACCTAGTAATTTTCTTAAAATCCTAGTAACCTTCCAAAAAACCCCAAAAACCTAGTAACTTTCTTAAAAACCTAGTAACTTTCTTAAAATCCTAGTAACCTTCCAAAAAACACCAAAAACCTAGTAACTTTCTTAAAAACCTAGTAACTTTCTTAAAATCCTAGTAACCTTCTAAAAAACACCAAAAACCTAGTAACTTTCTTAAAAACCTAGTAACTTTCTTAAAATCCAAGTAACCTTCCAAAAAACCCCAAAAACCTAGTAACTTTCTTAAAAACCTAGTAACTTTCTTAAAAACCTAGTAACTTTCTTAAAATCCTAGTAACTTTCTTAAAATCCTAGTAACCTTCCAAAAAACCCCAAAAACCTAGTAACTTTCTTAAAAACCTAGTAACTTTCTTAAAATCCTAGTAACTTTCTTAAAATCCTAGTAACCTTCCAAAAAACCCAAAAAACCTAGTAACTTTCTTAAAATCTTAGTAACTTTCTTAAAATCTTAATAACCTTCCAAAAAACCCCGAAAACCTAGTAACTTTCTTAAAAAACCTAGTAACTTTCTTAAAATCCTAGTAACCTTCCAAAAAACCCCAAAAACCTAGTAACTTTCTTAAAAACCTAGTAACTTTCTTAAAATCCTAGTAACCTTCCAAAAAACCCCAAAAACCTAGTAACTTTCTTAAAAACCTAGTAACTTTCTTAAAAACCTAGTAACCTTCCAAAAAACCCCAAAAACCTAGTAACTTTTTTAAAAACCTAGTAACTTTCTTAAAATCTTAATAACCTTCCAAAAAACCCCAAAAACCTAGTAACTTTTTTAAAAACCTAGTAACTTTCTTAAAATCTTAATAACCTTCCAAAAAACCCCAAAAACCTAGTAACTTTCTTAAAAACTTAGTAACTTTCTTAAAATCCTAGTAACCTTCCAAAAAACCCCAAAAACCTAGTAACTTTCTTAAAAACCTAGTAACTTTCTTAAAATCCTAGTAACCTTCCAAAAAACCCCAAAAACCTAGTAACTTTCTTTAAAACTTAGTAACTTTCTTAAAATCTTAGTAACCTTCCAAAAAACCCCAAAAACCTAGTAACTTTTTTAAAAACCTAGTAACTTTCTTAAAATCTTAATAACCTTCCAAAAAACCCCAAAAACCTAGTAACTTTCTTAAAAACTTAGTAACATTCTTAAAATCCTAGTAACCTTCCAAAAAACCCCAAAAACCTAGTAACTTTCTTAAAAACCTAGTAACTTTCTTAAAATCTTAGTAACTTTCTTAAAATTCTAGTAAACTTCCAAAAAACCCCAAAAACCTAGTAACTTTCTTAAAAACCTAGTAACTTTCTTAAAATCCTAATAACCTTCCAAAAAACACCAAAAACCTAGTAACTTTCTTAAAAACCTAGTAACTTTCTTAAAATCCTAGTAACCTTCCAAAAAACCCCAAAAACCTAGTAACTTTCTTAAAAACCTAGTAACTTTCTTAAAAACCTAGTAACTTTCTTAAAATCCTAGTAACCTTCCAAAAAACCCCAAAAACCTAGTAACTTTCTTAAAAACCTAGTAACTTTCTTAAAAACCTAGTAACTTTCTTAAAATTCTAGTAACCTTCCAAAAAACCCCAAAAACCTAGTAACTTTCTTAAAAACCTAGTAACTTTCTTAAAATCCTAGTAACCTTCCAAAAAACACCAAAAACCTAGTAACTTTCTTAAAATCCTAGTAACCTTCCAAAAACCCCAAAAACCTAGTAACTTTCTTAAAAACCTAGTAACTTTCTTAAAATTCTAGTAACCTTCCAAGAAACCCCAAAAACCTAGTAACTTTCTTAGAAACCTAGTAACTTTCTTAAAATCCTAGTAACCTTCCAAAAAACCCCAAAAACCTAGTAACTTTCTTAAAAACCTAGTAACTTTCTTAAAAACCTAGTAACTTTTTTAAAATCCTAGTAACCTTCCAAAAAACCCCAAAAACCTAGTAACTAACTTAAAAACCTAGTAACTTTCTTAAAATCCTAGTAACCTTCCAAAAAACCCCAAAAACCTAGTAACTTTCTTAAAAACCTAGGAACTTTCTTAAAAACCTAGTAACTTTCTTAAAATCCTAGTAACTTTCCAAAAAAACCCAAAAATCTAGTAACTTTCTTAAAAAATCTAGTAACTTTCTTAAAATTCTAATAACTTTCCAAAAAACCCCAAAAACCTAGTAACTTTCTTAAAAACCTAGTAACTTTCTTAAAATCCTAGTAACCTTCCAAAAAACCCCAAAAACCTAGTAACTTTCTTAAAAACCTAGTAACTTTCTTAAAAACCTAGTAACTTTCTTAAAAACCTAGTAACCTTCCAAAAAACCCCAAATACTTAGTAACCTTCCAAAAAACCTAGTACCTTTCTTAAAATCCTAGTAACCTTCCAAAAAACCCCAAAAACCTAGTAACTTTCTTAAAAACCTAGTAACTTTCTTAAAATCCTAGTAACCTTCTAAAATACCCCAAAAACCTAGTAATCTTCCAAAAAACCTAGTAACTTTCTTAAAAACCTAGTAACTTTCTTAAAAACCTAGTAACTTTTTTAAAATCCTAGTAACCTTCCAAAAAACCCCATAAACCTAGTAACTTTTTTAAAATCCTAATAACCTTCCAAAAAACCCCAAAAACCTAGTAACTTTCTTAAAAACCTAGTAACTTTCTTAAAATCCTAGTAACCTTCCAAAAAACCCCAAAAACCTAGTAACTTTCTTAAAAACCTAGTAACTTTCTTAAAATCCTAGTAACCTTCCAAAAAACACCAAAAACCTAGTAACTTTCTTAAAATCCTAGTAACCTTCCAAAAACCCCAAAAACCTAGTAACTTTCTTAAAAACCTAGTAACTTTCTTAAAATTCTAGTAACCTTCCAAGAAACCCCAAAAACCTAGTAACTTTCTTAGAAACCTAGTAACTTTCTTAAAATCCTAGTAACCTTCCAAAAAACCCCAAAAACCTAGTAACTTTCTTAAAAACCTAGTAACTTTCTTAAAAACCTAGTAACTTTCTTAAAATCTTAGTAACATTCTTAAAATCCTAGTAACCTTCCAAAAAACCCCAAAAACCTAGTAACTTTCTTAAAATCCTAGTAACTTTCTTAAAATATTAATAACTTTCCAAAAAACCCCAAAAACCTAGTAACTTTCTTAAAAATTTAGTAACTTTTTTAAAATCCTAGTAACCTTCCAAAAAACCCCAAAAACCTAGTAACTTTCTT